>JANRMT010062798.1:20630267-20654493 GCA_026402145.1 Polypterus bichir lapradei
TATATATATATATATATATATATATATATATATATATATATATATATATACACACACAACATCACATGGACATCGGGGGCAGTGCCTCTGGATTGGCAAACCAGGGTGGTGGTCCCCCTTTTTAAGAAGAGTGACCGGAAGACGTGCTCCAACTATAGGGGGATCACACTCCTCAGCTTCCCCGGTAAGGTCTATTCAGGGGTGCTGGAGAAGAGAATTCGGTCAATGGTCGAATCTCGGATTCAAGAGGAACAATGCGGATTCAGTCCTGGCCGTGGAACACTGGAGCAGCTCTACACCCTGGCCAAGATCCTGGAGGGTGCATGGGAGTTTGCCCCCAACCAGTCATTCGACCGTGTCCCTCGAAGCATCCTGTGGGGTGTGCTCCAAGAGTACGGGGTCAGTCTCTGTACAGGAGGAGCAGGAGCTTGGTCCGTATTGCCGGTAATAAGTCAGACTCATTTCCTGTTGAGGTTGGACTCCGCCAGGGCTGCCCTTTGTCACGATTCTGTTCATAAGTTATATGGACAGAATTTCTAGGTGCAGCCAAGGAGCGGAATGGGTCTGGTTCGGTGACCTCAGAATCTCGTCTCTGCTATTTGCGGATGACGTGGTTCTGTTGGCTTCATCGGACACTGACCTCCAGCTCTCACTGGAGCGGTTCGCAGCTGAGTGTGAAGCAGCAGGTATGAGAATCAGCACCTCTAAATCTAAGGCCATGGTTCTCAGCCGGAAAAGGGTGGAATGCTCTCTCCAGGTTGGGAACACACTACTGCCTCAAGTGGAGGAGTTCAGGTATCTTGGGGTCTTGTTCATGAGTGAGGGAAGAATGGAGCAGGAGGTTGATAGACGGATCAGTGCGGCATCTGCAGTAATGTGGGCTCTGCAATGGTCCATCGTGGTGATGAAAGAGCTGAGCCAAAAGGCGAGGCTGTCGATTTACCAGTCGATCTACGTTCCTACCCTCACCTATGGCCACGAGCTTTGGGTAGTGACCGAATCGCAGATGCAAGCGGCCAGAATGAGTTTTCTCTGCAGGGTGGCTGGATTTTCCCTTAGAGATAGGGTGAGAAGTTCAGTTATCCGGGAGAGACTCGGAGTAGAGTTGCTGCTCCTTTGCATTGAGAGGAGTCATTTGAGGAGGTTTGGGCATCTCGTTAGGATGCCTCCCTGGGGGTTGTTCCAGGCATGCCCCACTGGGAGAAGGCCACAGGGCAGACCCAGGACATGCTGGAGGGATTATATCTCCTGGCTGACCTTGGAACGCCTCGGGGTCCTCCCAGGCTGCTGCCCTCGTGACCTGACGTCGGATAAGCGGTGGGTAATGGATGGATGTGTGTGTGTTATATATATATATATATATATATATATATATACAGTCATATGAAAAAGTTTGAGAACCCCTCTTAATTCTTTGGATTTTTGTTTATCATTGGCTGATCTTTCAAAGCAGCAACTTTCTTTTACTACATGACATACCTTATGGAAACAGTAATATTCAGCAGTGACATTAAGTTTATTGGGTTAACAGAAAATATGCAATATGCATCAAAACAAAATTAGACAGGTGCATAAATTTGGGCACCCCAACAGAAATATTACATCAATACTCCTCTGCAAATATAATAGCCTCTAGACGCCTCCTATAGCCTTTGACAAGTGTCTGGATTCTGGATAGAGGTATTTTTTGATCATTCTTATGGAGGTATTTTTGACCATTCTTCCAAACCAAATTCTATCCAGTTCAGTTACATTTGATGGCTGCTGAACATGGACAGCCTGCTTCAAATCATCCCTTAGATTTTCGATGATATTCAAGTCAGGGGACTGTGATGGCCATTCCAGAACACTGTACTTCTCCCTCTGCATGAATGCCTTTGTAGATTTCGAACTGTGTTTTGGGTCATTGTCTTGTTGGAATATCCAACCCCTGCGTAACTTCAACTTTGTGACTGATGCTTGAACATTATCCTGAAAAATTTGTTGATACTGTGTTTAATTTATCCGACCCTCGACTTTGACAAGGGCCCCAGTCCCTGAACTAGCCACACAGCCCCACAGCATGATGGAACCTCCACCAAATTTGACAGTAGGTAGCAGGTGTTTTTCTTGGAATGCGGTGTTCTTCTTCCGCCATGCAAAGCACTTTTTTTTATGACCAAATAACCCAATTTTTGTCTCATCAGTCCAAACCACTTTGTTCCAAAGTGAATCTGGCTTGTCTAAGTGAGCATTTGCATACAACAAGCAACTCTGTTTGTAGGTGTGAGTGCAGAAAGGGCTTCTTTCTCATTACCCTGCCATACAGATGTTCTTTGTGCAAATTGCGTTGAATTGTAGAACGATTTACAGATACACCATTTGCAGCAAGATGTTCTTGCAGGTCTTTGGAGGTGATCTGTGGGTGGTCTGTAACCATTCTCACAATCCTGTATATATGCCGCTCCTGTATTTTTCTTGGCCTGCCAGAACTGGGTTTAACAGCAACTGTGCCTGTGGCCTTCCATTTCCTGATTACATTCCTTACAGCTGAAACTGACAGTTTAAACCTCTGAGATAGCTTTTTGTAGCCTTCCCCTAAACCATGATACTGAACAATCTTTGTTTTTTAGATCTTTTGAGAGTTGCTTTGAGGATCCCATACTGTCACTCTTCAGAGGAGAGTCAAAGGGAAGCACAACTTGCAACTGACCACCTTAAATACCTTTTTCATGATTGGACACACCTGTCTATGACGTTCAAGGCTTTAACAAACTAATCTAATCAATTCGGTGATGCAAGTAATCAGTATTGAGCAGACACATGCATTCAAATGAGCAAAATTACAACTGGACCCAAATTTTTGCACAGCCAGTTTTACACAATTGATTTAATTTCATACAACTAAATACTACTTCACTAAAAATCTTTGTTCGGAAAACACCCCAGTACCCAGATGTTCCTGGGAAATGAAAGACATACCACTGTTATCTTTTTTTGTTGAAAGTAGAGTAAACTATTATGCAGGCAGAAAGGGGGTCCCAAACTTTTTCATATGACTGTATATATTATATATATATATATATATATATATATATATATTGTGGAGGACTGCCGGATTCCCATGCCGGTCCTCACCCCCAGGCCGCCAGGAGGAGCTCTCCCGACAGGTGCCCCGAGGTCCAGCGGGGCCTTATGGACTTTGTAGTGTTTATACACAGCCCTGCTGGATACCTTGGGGACCACCAGAAGTCGCTGTGGGGGGGCTTATGGGCTCTGTGATGCCATATGACCCGGGAGTACGTCACGGTCACGTGACGGGAAGAAATGTCGTGCTCCCGGGTTGAAGTGGTGGATTGATTGCCCTGACCCGGAAGGAATAAGGAACTGTGGACTGCTGCGAGAGGAACACCTCCGGGTCAGGGGCTATAAAAGGACGAAGGCTCAGTCCAGACGCTGAGCTGTGCTGGGAGGGAGAGGAGCAAAGTGTCTGGGCGAGGAGGAGTGATTTGGTTTATTGTTTATGAGTAGTGTGGAAGGTGCTTGGTGCACATTGGTGGGAAATGAAAATAAAGAGTCTTGGACTTTTACCTGGTGTTTGGCGTCATCCCTGAGGGTTCAAGGGAGCACTAGCGCCCCCTACTGCCACAATATATATACACACACACACACATTATATATATATATATATATATATATATATATATATATATATATATATATAGATTGTCACAGGAGGCTGGGGAACAGACCCAGCCGGGACGCCTGGAAGAAGTGGGAGGCGATGTATACGTCCTCCGGGCCACGAGGGGGCAACCGCCCTGGATCTGGAGAGGACCACGGGAGAGGAGCAAGGAGGCTCAAGCCCGTTGGGGACCATGGCTACCGCCAGGAGGTGGCTCGAGCCTCATGGAACCCGGGAAACATTCACTTCCACCACACCCAGGAAGATAGAGTAAGATTCTTCCAGGGACGCCCAAAGTGCTTCCGGGTGCAAGAGCAGCATTTCCTCCACACCAGGAAGTGTTACCGGAAGAGTGTCATCAGGCACCTGGAGCACATTCGGGTGGGAATAAAAGGGGCCGCCTTCCTACAGTCAGGTAACTAGAGTCGGGAGTGGGAGCAGGACGAAGCTCCTGTGGAGAGAGGAAAGGCGGTGCAAGGACATTGGGGAAGAGGCCCGTGTTAGAGGTGGTTAGTGCTGGGAGCATGTTTTGGGCAAGAACTCTGTTAATAAAATATGCGCTTTTTATAAAGATGTGGTCTCAGTCTGGTCGTGTCCGGGCGTATCTCACTATATATATATATATATTTTTTCTAATTTTGGTTCTGTACATTACCACAATGAATTTTAAATGAAACAACTCAGATGCAGTTGAAGTGCAGACTTTCAGCTTTACTAAAGTGGGGTGAACAAAACGATTGCATAAAAATGTGAGGCAACTAAAGCATTTTTTTTTTAACATAATCCCTTCATTTCAGGGGCTCAAAAGTAATTGGACAATTGACTCAAAGGCTATTTCATGGGCAGGTGTGGGCAAGTCCGTCATTATGTCATTATCAATTAAGCAGATAAAAGGCCTGGAGTTGATTTGAGGTGTGGTGCTTGCATGTGGAAGATTTTGCTGTGAACAGACAACATGCGGTCAAAGGAGCTTTCCATGCAGGTGAAAGAAGCCATCCTTAAGCTGCGAAAACAGAAAAAACCCATCCGAGAAATTTCTACAATATTACGAGTGGCAAAATCTACAGTTTGGTACATCCTGAGAAAGAAAGCAAGCACTGGTAAACTCAGCAACGCAAAAAGACCTGGATGTCCACAGAAGACAACAGTGGTGGATGATCGCAGAATCATTTCCATGGTGAAGAGAAACCCCTTCACAACAGCCAACCAAGTGAACAACACTCTCCAGTGGGTAGGCGTATCGATATCCAAGTCTACCATAAAGAGAAGACTGCATGAAAGTAAACACAGAGGGTGCACTGCAAGGTGCAAGCCCCGCATAAGCCTCAAGAATAGAAAGGCTAGATTGGACTTTGCTAAAGAACATCTAAAAAAGCCAGCACAGTTCTGTAAAAACATTCTTTGGACAGATGAAACCAAGATCAACCTCTACCAGAATGATGGCAAGAAAAAAGTATGGAGAAGGCGTGGAACAGCTCATTATCCAAAGCATACCACATCATCTGTAAAACACAGTGGAGGCAGTGTGATGGCTTGGACGTGCATGGCTGCCAGTGGCACTAGGACACTAGTGTTTATTGATGATGTGACACAGGACAGAAGCAGCCGAATGAATTCTGAGGTGTTCAGAGACATGCTGTCTGCTCAAATCCACCTAAATGCAGTCATTGATTGGGCGGCGTTTCACATATAGCCAAAGCAACCCAGGAGTTTATTAAAGTAAATAAGTGGAAAATTCTTGAATGGCCAAATCAGTCACCTGATCTTAACCCAAATGAGCATGCGTTTCAATTGTTGAAGACTAAACTTCGGACAGAAAGGCCCACAAACAAACAGCAACTGAAAGCTGCTGCAGTAAAGGCCTGGCAGAGCATTAAAAAGGAGGAAACTCAGCATCTGGTGATGTCCATGAGTTCAAGACTTCAGGCTGTCATTGCCAGCAAAGGGTTTTTAACCAAGTATTAGAAATTAACATTTTATTTCCAGTTATTTAATTTGTCCATTTACTTTTGAGCCCCTGAAATGAAGGGATTGTGTTAAAAAAATGCTTTGGTTTCCTCACATTTTTATGCAATCGTTTTGTTCACCCCACTGAATTAAAGCTGAAAGTCTGCACTTCAACTGCATCTGAGTTGTTTCATTTAAAATTAATTGTGGTAATGTACAGAACCAAAATTAGAAAAAAATTGTCTCTGTCCAAATATTTATGGACCTAACTGTATATACACACACACACACACATTTATATATACAAATATAAACATATACATGTATGTAAAACGCAAATGTTTGTAATGAAACTAATGTGACTCGAAACTTGATCTTGGTCATAATCAAAAACTTATGACCTGATATGTTCTGAAAATTAAAAAAAAAAAAAATTAGGTAGCAGAAAGTTAATGGGCATTTTACTGGTGGATAGAAACATTTATTGTAAATAAAGAATGCTAACTGCAAGCTCATCATATTGGTATGGTATATACATATTCAGAATTCATATTCAGAATTCATAATCAAGTGAAAGTTCTTATGTTTGTAATACAATCAGCAGACAGTTTACTGTTGTTTATATGTAGCTTTTGTAGCATTTTATTTTATACATCTATAAAATTTTTATGCTTCTAATGAAGGAGACGTAAAAAACAAAGCCCATCTGATGTCCAATATATTTTATGATCTATAGGTAAAAAAACAAACAAATAATCCTGATAATAAAAGTCAAATGTGTTCAAAAGAATTACTTATGAACACATTAAAATCACTTTAGGTTTTTTTGTCTAGGACATGCTGACTCACTGGTATGAGAAAACCCCAACATATAACATATCGTTCAACGAGTCTTGATATTTAGTTATGCATGGCTTTCAGCTTTTTAGTGTTTTCCCTTAGCTTTAGCAGCACTCAAGACCCAAAAAATCATTTTTAAACCATATTTTGTGCAGGAAATTACACCCTTGCAGTAATAAAGAGTAAATCAATACGTGTTTTGAGTAAAACTGATCAGAAGGACTAGAAGTTGTATGTGCCACATCAACCATTCCCAGTGGTGCATCACATAATAGGATAACAGGGTTCAAAGTTACTCCTTTCCACAAAACATTGAAAAAATGACAACTGGTAATATAGAAATGAGGATCATCATTTTATGCCATTTCTAGTTTGCTGATCACAAACATGACATTTTTGATGTTTGATTCTTTATGAGTGGTCCTAGTCCTAGAACAGCCACTCCCAGAAGATTAAAAATTACAACTTTCTAACATAAACAGGTGGGGAATCGCTTTAGACTATTTTAAGGTCAGTGATTACTATCTACCACTCTATGGACCTCTATCAGAGGGTGTCAAATGACAAATTTCTATTACAATTGAGAAATATATTAAATTTAAACATTTAAAATGAAGTACATATTTTAATATTTGGTGCCTCTACCCTTGTTTATTGTGTAGTTTTATCTCACAAATTAAATCATTACTTTTCTTATGAACACCCTGAAATCAGACTTCTTGGTTGATAAAAAAGGTGAAGACCTTCCAAAGGCACTTGCCTTATACAGAAGTGCAGCCATCTCTTCCTGGGAGGCAAGAAGAATCCGCCACTGAAAGCATAACTGGCCTTGTAACCACTGGAGATGCCTGATGTCCTTATCAAGTTCTCCTGTCATGACTGAATCATTCAAGTTTTCTTCTGGACAGAAAGGGTGAGCCAGTGAGTGGTAACACTGCTATGATGAAAAGCAAGGAACAGTAAAGGAAAAAAAAGGAATAGTGTTAGGTCATATGGGCTACAGAAAAAAAGCAGCCAAACAACTAATTCTGCATACATTCATATTTTAATACAGGATTGCACGAGTCCTGAGTCTATCCCAACAACATCACACACATCAAGACTTAGTCTAACAGGACAGAGCAATTCATAATGGCCCTATATACACTCACCAATGAATTTAACCTGCATATCTTTCGGATGTGGACAGAAATCAGAATATCTTGGTAAAACTCACCCAAGCACAAGAATAAGCAATCCACACACAGAGACATACCAGGCAGTGATTTACACCCAAGGCAAAGGGACTGTAAACCATGTGAGCCAAAGAAGTGACTTGAAATGCAGAGGGAGGAAATTAGTTTAAAGAAAATTATCAATTTTTGAATGTAACAAATGAAATTGTTCTAAATAACCATACAGATGGCTCAAAAAAGTTCTACTCTAGAAAAAAAAAATACATGACACTCTAGTAGAGGCAATCAGTTCCTTGGGATGTGGCCTAACAAGGAATGGAGATAATACTAACAGAGAAGGAAACTGAGTCCACTACAATACATGTCAGAACAGGAATGAGGACAGTACATTTCAGGCCTCATTATCCGACCAAAATTCCAGACAGAAAATGCATAAGATGCACTGGCCTCGCAATTACAGCTGCAGGTGAGCTTCTTATTTACCCATTAAATGGTTTTACATATGTCTGTGCTCCCACATTCAGAGCAACAGCCCCGTGTTCTCCTCCTACCATACATGTTAAAATATGGATTTATAAAAATGATGTGCAAGGATGAAGGGTCCTTATGGTGCTAAAGAAGTCAGTCTACCGAAGAGCGGATCAGGTCCCCAGCTCTTTAAAATGTAATGCCTAAGGAAGTACATTCCAGCTTTCCAAGATTTAACTGGATGCGACAGTATAGAGGAAATCCTCTGTTCTACATTCAACTAGAGCATTAAGTATAAATGGTTACCCCCAATAGGGGCTGATGAACAGTAGGAGACAGATTAGTGTCCAAGAGGCTGTGAACATTTTTTAATAGTTTCTAGTTAACATATTTCTTCTTAAGCTAAGGTCTTTGGTTTATACAAAATTTATTGACCCCATGAAAGTATTGTAACACACAGCATTCAAAATAGTTTCTAGCCTTTTTGTGCCTCTAATTATTACAGACTAGTTGAAGTTTCTTAAAACTTTTAAGTGTAACAATCTGTAGTTATGCTATCTCACAAAAAATGGAATACAGTACAAATATTTCAGCTTTAGTCAAATGCTGCCCCCTACAGTCAAATAAAAGTACATTACACAGAGGAACTAAGTAAAAGGAAGTTCAAGACATCAAAGCTACTTGCAAAACTTTGAAGAGGAGTAGACAAGGGTACTGACCATCACACTTTGGCTCCATGTCCTATGCATAGAGCTGTTCCTGCAGCAACTTACACAAGAGAACACAGCATAAGGGCTTAAAATACCCAAAAGCAATGGCTAGGAATCAAAAATTAAAACAAACTGTAACTGGATGAAGGGACAGCAACATGTAAAGGGCCAATATAAGGGCATGGTAAGAGATTTGGTTGTGTGTTAGTATCTAATTAAAGCAGAAATATTACTGAAAGGTGAAAGATGAAAAATAGGAAACAAAACAAAAAAATGGCCTTTTACTTTTTTTGAGGCTCTTTATGTGAAATGCTTTCTAGAAGAAAAAAAATGCTAAAGCCAAAAGGAAAAAGCAGGGAAAGATTTACCAGACATAAATAGTCGGTTAAAATAAACTAGTAAATCAATGTAGACAAAAGAGACTGTCGCACTAGTACAAAAAGAAGAAAAGACAAGTAGCAGATAAAGTCTAAATTAGGTAAAGCTTTAAGAAAATACCAAAGTTACAAACACCTGCTATAATAAATCCACAGCCTTAACGATTCCTAATTTATGAAGTGTTAAATCAATGTAGGTTAAAGAAGAAAACCAAATTTAGAGAAAATGGCAAGAAAACCACTAGAAAAAAAAAACAAGCAGCTATTTGGATAAAAAAAAACTATTTTTAAAAAAAAAAAAAAAAAAAGGAAGTGTGGGAAATGCTAACTAAGAGAGAACTGCCAAACAGACTAGTGGGTTTTACATGGGAGATGGCACATGATACACTTAATGCAAATCAAAACTCAATATAAAGGAAAAAGGGTGCAAAAACCAACAGTTCAGAGCGTGTGAGGTGGAGATGGGAATGAGAAAAAGCACAGTTTAATTTTTCTATTATAATACATGTACTTTGCTAAGTAAAGCAGTTTATTAATCATTAAAGAAAAAAAAGAAATATTGGGTAATAATAAACATTAAAAATATTACCTGAAGATGGACTGACGTGGAAAAAGAGCAATACCAGTTGTATGTATCTTTAAGGCCCAAAGAGAAATAAATGAACAATGAAGTTCCTGTGCTGCTTGAAATCCCACTTTTAAATTTAAACTGGAATTGTTTACTTTAATTTCTCCACATAATCACACACTAACAAGATTTTATCATCATACTTTTAATTCAGCAAGATATAAAGTAATGCAGAATTTGTCAAAAAAAAAAATGGAAATGTGATGGCCATAGGTATACTTAGTTAACAGTCACGTGTTCAAAGTAGATGCTGTAGTGCAGGGCATAAGCAATCATGCCTTAGGTACAAGGACAAGCATACTTAATAGTCACATTAACTAATTCCTTTATTTAATAACATTCTCAAACACACTTATTTAAATAATGGTCATCAATAATGGCCTATTCCAATAGCACTGCAGAACAAACTCAGGCAAGCACAGGGCCACTTCACAGTTAACAATTAATTCATTATATACCTGAAAGTTGAGAATAACCGAAAATCCACACAGACCCAGGGAGAATGAGACTTAAAGTAGGATTTAAACCCTGTTCTCTAATAACCACTGCACTATCATGTCATCCCTACACAGAAAACAATCAATGTGTTTGTTCTAACTGGATGCATGCTGGTGCTATAGAGCTCCACAAGGTGTGATGCCCCACACATGGACACATTGAAGACTTCGGAACAGAACCAAATTCTGTGATTGTATTAGCCCTCAGCTGGCTTTTCCACACTGGCCTTAGGTGTGGAAAATCCAGGAAAAATTGACAAATTCTTCTGTGGACTTCCCAAGTTGGAAGTACCCTGACAAAACAAACAACATATATTACAAAGAAATGCACAAATGAACCACAGCAGCCAAACAACCAATTCACTGTAACACCATCCTAAGGCACTGCTGTTCAGCCTGTTGAAAAGATGCACCACTAAATTCCAACTTGCATATTCAAAAATCATGCAACACATTACCACTCTCCCAATAAACATTGTGTGATGGCATCACACTGATTTCTAAGGACGCTTCTCCACTGCAGCACCACCAGTGCATAAATCAATCCGTGAAGTAACAGATGCCAAGTTAATTGTGGACAAGGGACTGCTAAATTCATCTGACCCTTATAAACAATGAAGAAAAAGTTATTAGTGTTCCCTAAAACAAATATTTAAATTAACTAAAAAACTTGAGGCTTCAGTATGTGGCAATTTTCAACACTGAGAGTTGGTTTGTCCTGTTTACAGAAGTCTGATAATATTGATTCCTGTGCTTTTAACATTTTTCATTTTCATTTATTACCAACAAATACAGGTAATTTTATGGATTATTTCCCTTTTTTATTCAATTTTTCTGTTTCCAGCAATATGTGGCAATCCCTTCTAAAACCATAAGTCAAGTCGATGTGTTTTGTATAAACTAGAAATGAAAAGCTTTGCCTAATTTGAGCTTATTCTGGTAGGCGAATCTGGTACAGCAGCTATTACACCTAGACAGCTGCTTTAAGTTTCATAAATGGGCACAAGGAGCTCAATTTGTGTTTAAAAAAGACCTCACTGAAACAGAATATGGCTTGTGTGCTCTGTCAGATTGTCTCTAATATTGCCGGGGAGTAATCTGGTGTGCAGTTCGGCTCCCGCCACTGAACCTCAGGCAGTCAGACCACCGCTTCATGCTGCTCCTCCCTGTTTACAAGCAGCAGTTGAAGCGCGCAGAGTCGGTCTTGCGAGAGGTGCACTGTTGGACCCTGGAAGCGGAGGAGAAACTTAGGGACTGCTTTGAATCTGTGGATTGGGACATTTTCAAAGAGTCCTCTGAAAATCTGGACGACTGCATACCCACAAAGTCTGTACGCGTATTTCCCAACCAGAAGCCCTGGATGTGTGCTGAAGTACGCCGGCGGATCCGTGAGTGTAGCAGTGCGTTTCACTCCGGAGATACACAGGCATACAAAAAGAGCAGGTATGATCTCCGAAAAGCCATTAAATACGCAAAGCGTCAGTACGCCCACAAACCGGACTCTCAGTTTAACAGCACAGCAGACGCTCATCAGATGTGGCAGGGTATTCAGCTGATCACAGACTACAAACCCCAGACACATGCGGCCACAGTTATCACCGCCTTACTCCCGGATGAGATGAAAGTGTTTTTCACTCGCTTTGAGCTCGCTAACACGGACAGGCCCGTACGACCCCCTGAAGTGCCGCAAGACTCCAGGCTGAGGCACTCTGAGGATGACGTGAGGAACACTTTTTCCCGACTCAGCATCCGCAAAACACCCAGCCCAGACGGAGTCTCTGGTCGCTTTTTAAAAACATGTTGCGACCAGCTAGCTGCTGTCTTTATGGATATTTTTAACACATCTCTGAGAGTTTCATCTGTCCCCACCTGGTTCAAGCACACAGCCATCATCCTTGTCCCAAAGAAAAATAAAGAAGACTGCCCTAATGATTACCGCCCAGTAGCACTTACTCCCATAGCCAAGAAATGCTTGGAGAGGCTGGTGCTAGAACACATCAAGGACATCATCCCTGACAGTCTGGACCCCCTCCAGTTTGCCTAGCGTTGCAACAAGTCCACGGAGGATGCCATCTCCATAACACTTCACACCACCCTGTCTCATCTAGAGAAGAACTGTTATGCCAGGCTGCTGTTTGTGGACTACAGCTCTGCATTTAACACTGTCATTCCATCCCAGCTCAACGCTAAACTCCTGGATCTGGGGCTTAGCTCTTCACTGTGCAAATGGGAACTGGACTTCATCACTGGCAGACTTCAGCAAGTGCATATTGGTGGAAAAACCTCCTCCATCATCACCATCAACACTGGCACCCCGCAGGGCAGCGTGCTGAGCCCCCTGCTTTACTCTCTCCACACCCATGACTGCATAGCTAAGTACAGCTCTAACACCATCCTCAAGTTTGCTGATGATACCACTATAATAGGTCTGATCAGTGAGGACGATGAGAGAGCCTACAGGGAGGAGGTCAGACTCCTGTCAGAATGGTGTCAGGACAACAACCTCACCCTCAATGTAAGCAAAACTAAGGAGATGATTGTGGATTTCCACAAACAGGCAACAGAGCACAGCCCCATCTACATCGGAGGTGAGGCTGTGGAACAGATCAGCAGCTTTAGGTTCCTTGGAGTCACCCTCACTGATGACCTTAAATGGTCAAGTCACACTGCGGCAGTAGTCAAGAAAGCCCAACAATGCCTCTACTTCCTCAGGAGACTGAGTAAAGCCCGGATGTCCCCCACAACCCTGTGCAGATTCTACAAGTGTACTATGGAATCCATCCTGACAGGATGCATTACATCCTGATACAGCAACTGCTCAGTTCAGGATTGCAGAGCTCTGCAGCGTGTGGTGAATACAGCACAGCAGATCATGGGCACACAGCTCCCTGCGATCCATGACATCCACACTACACGCTGTCTCAGG
Organism: Polypterus bichir lapradei; assembly: GCA_026402145.1. Lineage (NCBI taxonomy): Eukaryota > Metazoa > Chordata > Cladistia > Polypteriformes > Polypteridae > Polypterus > Polypterus bichir. The sequence goes on from JANRMT010062798.1 coordinate 20,643,500, forward strand.
AATGCGAACCGTATCAGGTGGGACCTCAGCCACCTTACACTGTCACTTTTCACCCTCCTCCCATCGGGGAAGCGACTAAAGTCCATTCGGATGCGCACCTCCAGGTTCAGGAACAGTTTTTACCCAACTGCAATCAGACTCATGAACAATCAGTAACCTTGTCTTACCTCCACTGCTACCTGCACATATACTTCTGCCACTGTCTCTATTTATTCCTAGGATTCTGGTTTTATTTATTTACTTATTATATTAATTTATTTATTGTGTGTGGGTGTTTTTGTTTTTTTTTGTCTATGTTCACTGTCTGCAGGGACACATGCAAGCAAGCAAGCATTTCATTGTACATGGTACTTGTACACATGATAAAAAATTGAAATTGTATAACACAATGAATAGTAAAGCTACAGTGACATCCAGTGGCTGACAGGAAGGAATATGATGGAGTTTCCTTCAACTTTGCATGTATAAGACAATAAAGCCCATGACACTTTAATCAAATCGCTAGCTGCCAGCTCTGGAATATAATTTAGGCTGTAAACTGAGAAAAAAAAATTAAAAAAAAATAAATACAACAACTGAAAAGACATAACCCATGCCCAAAATGGGCAGAGATAAAAAAAAAAGTCAGAATGAGGGTTAAGTAGATGAAAATGGTAAGGAGTTCATACACTGCGTGACAATGGTAAAAGCAATGTCACATAATGTTAACACCAAGCACCATGAATTTATTTAAACATTTTCCATATCCACTAATGAATTCAGTGGTTTGGGCAACCAAAGCCTAAACCAGCGTCCCTGAGCACAAGGCAGGAACCAACCTAGATTCAGCTGTGTGATGGACGCTGGCAGCTCATCCCGGCCAACACATCCAGGCCACTAGATGACGTCTTCCCTGCAGCATGGAGGTGCCCCGGATTCATGCAGGGCACAATGGGAGATGGAGTTCGGCTTCACAGCCCTGCTGGGTGCCATCGTGGGATGCTGCAGGGAGACGCAGAGATTTTTATTTTCCCTGTAGCCCAGAAGTACTCCCAAGTCATAGGGATGGAAGAACAGAAGTACTTCCGGGCTGAAGAAAAATACGAGTCTTCATCTGACCCGGAAGTGCTATGGAATCACATGGACAGGACAGGAGCACTTACAGATCAAGGACTATTTAAAGGACTATGGGAAACCCAGCAAGCTGAGCTGGTGCTGGTAGGGAGTGTGACAGAGCTGCTGGGAGGAGAGGAGGATTGTATTATTGTATATTTGATTATTTATTTGTGTATTGTGGTGGTGGAGGTGCTTAAAGCACAATATATTTCAAAAGAAAAGAATTAAAATTATTTCTAATGCTTTTACTTGGTGTCTTCGACGTTTGTCTGCGTGGGTTTTGAAGAGCGACAGCGCCCTCTAGTGTTACAGCTGTTATCTGTCATATAGCATAATTTCAATTTACAGCCTATAGTTAAGACTGAGTATCTCTTTGGTTATGTGATGAACTGGCCCTTTGTCCAGGTACAGTTCACGCCGTGATGTTTAGGACAAAGACAAATTTTTCCTTGATTTACCCCTCTGCTTTACAGTTTAAAATTATAGATCAATCAATTCAGACATGAATAAAATGCACATTGTAGACTTTAAGGATATTTGTATACATTTCAGTCACAGCATTTAGAAATTACTATACAGTACTTTTTATGCATGAACCACAATGGTGCCCTGCCAAAGTGCCCTATAAGAAGGACATTGTGTTTAAAAGCTCTAACCTGAATTGGAAAACATGACCAAAACTCTCTTGGTCCTGCTCTACAGACTCAAAATCTAATTGTTTCCCTTTAAATTTTGCATGCTTTACAAAGCACATTGTGAAGTTAATAATTTTGATAAGCATTACATAAAATTGGATTTTATAAATTTGGTTAAAATGTTTTTTGTGTTCCTGTGTGTTTAGTTTAATCTATTTTTATGTAGTAGAAGCAGTAGTATAATTAATTTTACTGTCATCTTTACAGAGTCCATTAAAATTCATACCTGCATGTCCAATCAACAAGTAACAGGATGCCACCCTCTGGCACCATGATAAACAAGAATGGATTAAAACAAGGAACTTCATGACACTGAATACCAAACACAATCAGCTTACCTGATACATTTCTTATCTTTTTCCATGTCATTTTTTCAGTGGAGAAATAGAACGAGGATGCAAGCACACAGATCATCTTATCAACAATAGTAGTACTATGTAGCAGTAAAGCACTATAGGCCTGCTTTCATGTAAACATTGCTATAAAAAACAGACTGCAATTCAGCCCCTCACAACCTTTAGAAGAATAATGCAGAGAATTATGGCACATGAGGAGAAAGAAAAATGGTAGTAGGTAGAGAGAAGAAAATGACATACATCGACATTTTTAGACTTGTAAATTATCAAAAATTTTAAAAGAAAAAAAAATCCCTTAACATTGACTTGCATATGTGGATTATATTCACTTTACGCTTATTATGCATACTACCACAGCAGGAGGCCAGTGCTCTATAAAGTAATTACAAATATAGTATAGTATGAAAAATTAAATCAAAAATTAAATCAAAACATCACAACATATTATCAAGAAAACACAACAGCAAGCATGTATACAGTTTAAACAGCTTTTCTTAAGAGAAAACATTTAGAATTTCAGAGCAAATGGCTTCTAAATGCCCTTTTGTACTTCCCATGCATCTGACTTAATATTTAAATGAAATCTTTCCAACCATCTAATTATCCACTGAGGAATGTACTTCTGGGAGCTGAAAACCTTAACACAGCTTATGTCAGAAAAGATTCAGTGAAAGGAGAAACCTATGAACTGTATTCAGATTTTTTAGAGATTTTTCAGGTAAGAAAAGTAGACATTTTGAGATAAGGTAGTTCTATTTATTAACACCAAAGAATAGTGATATGTTGCATGTTACACATGCAAGTAAGAATTTCACTGTAGTCTATACATGTGACAATCATGACAATATTAATCTTTTTCTTTACCAAAGCTATTTATTCCAATACAGAAACATGAAGTTGATAGACTAAAGCCTATGCTATCAATAACTATCACATCAATTCATTATATGGTAATGAAATGTTCATTTGATGCATATCTTATAATTAAATAAGGCATACAAATTAAGGGCTCATTTATACTTCACGCTCAAAACACGTACATGCATGCATCATGGCTGCCACGCGTTCCCAGCGGTCATTTCACGCGTCCTTTGAGCAGGTCCTCAGAAATTAACGCGATGCATGCGCGAGTTGGCAGTACCAGCAAAAAGTCGGGTGGCATAGTGTTCTAAAATTTGAAATGTGACGTCAGAGTCTCTGTTTACTATCTACATGTGACAGAAAGCCACTTTGTGGATACTACGGGATCAATGTGCGCGCTTCGATGTTTGATGAATGGTTCGATGTGGTGAAGCAAAATGCTAACATATAGATGCATTCGTGGAGGTTTTATATTCAAGCATCGCATATTCCTGATCATAATGACACGATACATTTTAAAAGTCTCACATACCTGCACACATTTAGAGAATACTATAAATCCTTATATTCTACTGAGTTTAAAGAGGACAACACACAATCTAATTCATTTCTGGATACATTACAGATGCCACAAATAGATACTTTTAATGCAGAGGAACTGAATAAACCTCTGGCACTATCAGAATTACTAGATGCTATAAAGTCACTTCATGGCGGGAAAGCAGCAAGCCCTGATGGCTACCCTGCAGAATTTTATAAGAAATTCTCCACTCAGCTAGCTCCCCTCCTGTTAGCAACATTTGCAGAAGCTAGAGACAATCAAATTCTACCTCAAACTTTTTGCCAAGCATTAATCACCTTCTTTCCTAAACAAAATAAGGACTTATTACAATGTTCATCATATAGACCAATTTCACTTCTGAATAATGATGTTAAGATACTCTCAAAAATCACAGCTAGAAGGATGGAGAAAGTGCTGCCTTCGGTAATATCACAAGATCAAACTGGATTTATCAAGGGTCAACACTTATCTTCCAATCTTCGACGCCTGTTTAATGTAATATACTCACCAACAAAGTCAAACACCCCAGAAATATTATTATCATTGGATGCAGAAAAAGCATTTGACATGATTGAATGGAAATACCTTTTCAGTACATTAGAGAAATTTGGGTTTGGCCTGAACATTTGTGCATGGATCCAACTACTGTATACCAATCCAGAAGCTTCAGTTTGTATTAACAAAATTTGTTCAGACTACTTTAAACTAGAACGTGGTACCAGACAAGGATGCCCCTTGTCACCACTGCTATTTGCAATCGCCATTGAACCACTGGCGGTTCACTGTCGAAATTCTTATCAGATAAAGGGGATTTTCAGAGAAGGACTGGAACAGAAAATTTCTCTATATGCAGATGATATGGTACTGTATATATCAGATCCACAAAATTCTGTGCCTGCAGTCTTAACAGCACTTACACGATTTCAAAAGATCTCTGGTCTCAGAATTAATTTGAATAAAAGTGTGCTCTTTCCAGTAAATTCTCAAGCACACAATATTAGATTAGAAACCTTCCCTTTTATCATTGCAGATCAGTTTAAATACCTAGGGGTAAACATCACAAGTAAACATAAAGCTTTTTATCAACAAAATTTCGACGTCTGTATGGAAAAAATGAAGCAAGACTTGCACAGATGGTCAACCCTTCATCTCACTCCAGCTGGAAGAATTAGCGTTGTTAAGATGAATATTCTTCCTAAGCTTCTTTTTATATTTCAAAACATTCCAATATACATCAATAAATCGGTTTTTAAGCAATTAGATTCAACAATAATCTCATTTATTTGGAACTCAAAACATCCCCGTATCCAAAGAGCAACCCTACAAAGACCTAAGGCAGAAGGTGGCATGGCTCTACCCAACTTTCAGTTTTATTACTGGGCAGCAAACATACAAGCTATAAAAACCTGGACACAAACAGAAGAACACATACAGGCTTGGTCTGCAATAGAAGTAAAATCCTGCAGTACTTCTTTATATTCCCTGCTTTGTGCAAGTTATTGGCAATATACTAATAACCCAATTGTCCTTCACTCACTCAGAACATGGAACCAATGTAGAAAGCATTTTAAGATGAAGGATCTTTTATCTGTGGCACCTCTGCTAGAGAACCACCTCTTTCAACCCTCGCAAACATATGCAGCTTTTAATATCTGGAAAAGATTTAGGATTAAATTGCTTAGAGATCTTATATATAGACAACATCTTTGCATCCTATGAACAATTACATTCCAAATTTAACTTTCCAGTTATCTTTAACTTAACTTTCACTATCTTCAAATTAGGAACTTTGTTAAACAGAACCTGCCTGATTTTCATCATCTTGTACCCTCCTCCATGCCAGAAAAAATATTGCTCATTTTCAGGAACTTAGACACCATCTATGCAATATATAAAATTATTTTGCAGTCCCTCCCTTTTAAAGATCCAAGAGGACAATCGGAAAAAGATCTCTTAATCAATATATCAGAAAAGGAGTGGAAAATAGCAATGCAGTGACTTCACTCAAGCTCCATATGCGCAAAGCATACAATTATTCAACTCAAAATTATATATCGAGCACATCTGTCTCGCCTAAAACTGTCCAAAATGTTTCCAGGGCAAGCTGCAATCAAGTCCCAGCCTCACTGGGTCACATGTATTGGGCCTGCACCAAATTAACATCATTTTGGACCAAAATTTTTAAGTGCCTTTCAGACAGCCTTGGTGCCACAATCCCTCCTAACCCATTAACAGCTGTGTTTGGTGTTCTTACAGATGGGTTTAAAGTGGAGAAGGAGAAACAAACTGTGATTGCATTCACTATACTTTTGGCACTCAGACTTATTTTCCTAAACTGGAAGAATCCTAACTCTCCCTTTTTAATTCAGTGGGAAACCGATGTTTTATACTATTTGAAATTGGAACAAATCAAATATTCAGTTAGAACAAGAGTTCCCAAACTTTTTTCGGCTGCAGACCCCTTTACCAAAAACTTTTAAAACTGTTGACCCCCAGTCATTTACTTTACTTCTCAAATTAATAAATTTGTACAGTACTCGATATTAAATATTTCACTAGATATCAAACTTTTAATTTTAATCACTTGTAAATAATGATTGAAAAAGATAAAAGGACTACGGAATATGGCATTATCTTGTGCAACATCTTAATATCGAAACCTGCACTTACGAAAATTAAAGCAAAAAAATACGAGCAGAGTTTTTTTTTTACATTTATGAAATAAATATGTAAATTCAAAATAAGTACAAATAGCCCAAGCTCTACTGTCTGCATTTCATTTTTGGTTCAGTCATATTATTATCTGAAGAAACAAAAACTTTTACTAACAAACAATTTCGACAGCCCCTGTGATAAAAAAAAAAATAAATAAAATAAAGTACGTACAGGCAGTCCTCGGGTTACGTACGAGATAGGGATTATAGGTTTGTGCATAAGTTGAATTTGCATGTAAGTCGGAACAGGTACATTATTTTAATAAATGCTATTGTTGACTGACTGTAACCAAGTGCTCTGCCAATGAATGATGGAGTTTCACCTCTTTCTGACCATTTTATTATTTCCTTATTTTCTATGGTGATGGTTTTTCTCTTCTTTACTATATCACCAGCACTTGCATCAGAATTGTGTTTCAGAGACATTCTTGAAGGGTGAAGACAAAAGGTTAAGATGAGCTCTTCTGCACAGCACTGTACACACTATCACAGCAGGAAAGCACCAGTCATCAACATGTCTGATGTATAGGGTGGTCCAGATCTAATTATGAAATTTTCATTACGCTATAACTTATTCAGTTTATTACTTAGAAAATCACCCAAAAAATCCCGGACCATCGAGAAGTGTGCGAACGGACGACATGAAGAATCGTCCCTGCATAAATCAAAGTCATCCAGACGATCTGGATCTGCATAATTAGATGTGGACCACCCTGTACTGACAACAGACAACTTCCTATGTGCGTAACAGTACAAGCAGGATTGCTATTGAGAATGAATGGGGGCAGCGAGGGGTGGTTCATCACCAGCCCACCTCACAGTCACCTCCACTACAGTATGCTGCCTGCAGTGTCCACTGCACCACCGCCCCCATTCAACACACAGCCATCCTAAGCACACTACAATGCTACCCCCCGCCGCCCCGTTCACCCTCAATGGCCTCCGTTCAGCCACAACCGGGTCACAGCTTGCAACATTACCAGCCACCTACCGAGAATGAATGGGCAGCCGTGTGTGGTGGGCGGGCAGTGAAATCGCTTGCTGCCGGGAGCCACCCGAGGGATGCTACACTGCGCGAGCAGCGAAATCGCCCCCCTCCAGCCTCTGTCCAGCCACTGCTTGCAGCGTCCCCAGGCCGAAGATGACGGAGCGGCAGTTACTGAGGCGCACACGTCGCAGCTACGGCTTCATTTGTATGTCGTAGGTTGGATGTCCGTAAATTGGGGACTACCTGTACTTACTTGAAACAGAAGATTTTTGTTCAAACTCGAATAAATAAACTGTGTCCTCTGATTTTTTTTTTCGTAGTACTGCTCCTCAATAAATAATTATATTCAAAGTTCAAATCACAAATAAGTACAAGTCACATCAAACAAACCAATTTATAGTGTTTTATGAAAGCATGACTGTACAAGACTGATAGATTCTGCTAATATCGAATATCCATCGTCTCATCCCACCGCGAATAAGTGCAGACATGCAACGATTTTTCATGTCCGCACTTACTTTGATACGTTTGATACAACAATGCACAGACATGTTTGTGCTACATGTATTTTCATGCATTCTTTAATGACACATTTTACCTTTTCGTTCGCAAGTTTGGTATGTAATGTGTTTTTATCAAAAAAGTGGTTTTTTTTTATTATTTTACTTCTTAATTAGGTACCTATTGGAATCATAGATATTTTGAAGTAACAAACAAATAGCAGTACTAAGGGGGTCTATTTTTGCTGTCGTCGACCCCCAAATTTTTTTATTGAAACTACTGACCCCTAGAACGTTCAAATCGACCAGTTTGGGAACTCTTGAGTTAGAGGAACTGTACAGAATTTTTTCAAAACTTGGCAGGATCTAATCAATAATATTTTAGAATAAGCTCTTAATGCACCGAGGAAACAATTATCTCAATTTCTTTCTCTTCTCCATTCATCTCTATTGCCCTATTAAACTCATCAATTTAGGTATGTTTACAATCCTTAGGTTTTACTCCGTTGGCCATGCCCTCTCTCTCAGGGGTGGGGGGCAACTTGTTTTCAATCCTATTTTTTGTAAAAATTGATCTGTTTGTATGGAATGATTACAATAAAACTAATAAAAAAAAAAACATCTAATGTGCCATCTTTTTTTTCTGTGGCTTTCTTCGGACCTGACAGCAGCGGCAAACAGCAATAGATCGCCACACAGAACACATTAAACGTATGATATTCCAACTCTCTGCACATTTAGAATCCTAAGATTTATACTTGATATCACTTTCATAATGAAATGCATTAAAGTATGTTACATTTTACAGATAAATTGGTAATTTCGTTTAAATAATGAACACTGTTAATAATTACACACATGGGCGTAACACTGTGGAAGAGCAGTAGCGCTGCTGTCTTGCAGGGAGTCACGTCGCTGGTATTCTCTGCCTGGAGTTTGCATGTTTTCCTGCTGGGTTTCCACAGTGTGCTCCAGTTTCCTTCCAAAGATATGCAGATTTGGTGACACTAAAATGTGTATGTGAGTGCTTGTATTCATCTTGCGATGAGCTGATGCCTCGTCCAGGGGTTGTTAATGCCTCATGCCCAATGCTAGCTGAAATGGACACATCCCTGGATTGATGAATTTAATCATTAAACATTATTTTCAGAGATATTGTGGTAAGGTGTCATTGGAATTTAAAGGGTGTTCCCAGCAATTCACAACATAGAAAGCCGAACCTGTTCTCACTGTGATAATATCTCGCACTGCCACCTGGTGGATTCCTCCAGATTTACGTAAAGTACACGCGTAAGTATAAACAGTACAACGCTTGGGTAGCAGGAGCATCTGCTGCAGCATGCGTTGCGTGAAGTATAGACCCGGCCTTAGACTTAAAAAGATTAACAACATTGAGTTGATTTGCACTTACATTATGATTGTAGGGTGGTAAAGCACACCAGCAGTCAAGTACTGCCACCTCACATCTCAAGGACCTGAGTTTAGTTTTGACCTGACTCTTGCATTCTCCTTGTGCCCCTACATGGATGTTTGTGCATTGTGACAATAGATGGCGCTATACCAGCGCTTAACCCGACACAGACAGACGCAGAAGGCACGCTAATAAACACAAAAGTTTTATTTTCTTTTTCTTCGCCTGTGGGCAACATCTTCCTCGTTTCCCACAGGAACAAAACAGTCCCAAACCACCAACACTACAATATACAAATCCTTAACTTTCGCTTTCTTTTTTTCTCCTCCACTCCTCTCCAGCAAGCTTTGTCTCCCTCCTCCTGACTCTGGCTACCAAAGTGGTGACTGCTGGCTCCTTTTATAACACCCCCGGAACTGCTCCAGGTTCTCATTTATGGCTTTGATATCATGGATCAGAAGGCGCATACTAATTCAGCGTGAGCAGGAACACTCAAGAATAAAATTGAATAAATAAAATTTGCATCCAGTAATTTTCAGTCACGCACAACACTCACATCCACGTCCACAGTTTTAAGCTCCAGTTTTATTCTCTCAATCACGATCACGCTCTAACACCCCCCCCCCCGCCTTTCCTGATCTGACTATAAGTAACAATGCCAGCGTAAATTCACACCCGATCTGACGCTGTTCATTTTCAAATAATATTGCATTAGTGCAATGTTTTCCGATTAATTTTATATCCAATGTCCCATATATTTGTCTCTTTCTTTTTTTTCTCCATGCTGCGTCAACATCGTGCACCAGAAGGCATGAGCTTATTCAGTGCAGCAGGATCAACTCACATACAGTATACTGTGCAAGGCATGCACGGGGGCCACTGTGAAAAGAAGAGTGTTCATGGCTCATATTGCAGAGGAACTTCGTCGTTGCATCTTACTAGAAAAGTCAATGGAAAAAAAAAGGAGGATGCAACATCGACAAGCTTCTGTTCCAAGACAGCCGCTGTGTCGACATCATGCACTAGAAGGCATGAGCTTATTCAGTACAGCAGGAACACTCAACAAAACTGAACCAAAAAAAATAAAGTGATGGTGAGATACGAAGAAGGCAGATTCACCAGCGTTTGTGTGTCAGCTTTTATCCCTCCAGATCAGAGAATGTCCAGTTCCATTGCCTCAAAACACTACTCGTATCTACAGTTATTCCCAGTTTCAAATAAAAACTAAAAGCGTTAGATCCCTAGGGCGGTGTATGTATGGTGATCGTGACTGAGAGAATAAAAGTGAAAAAAAAAAAAAGGTAACTTTTACAAGGACAGTACTATAAATGTACATGATCTGTTACAGACGCAAACCAAATGCATGTGTGTACTGTATAATATTAACAATAAGTATCACTTATTGCTCACTACTGAAAACAGCAAATACAGGAGACAGTCAGGACTGAACCGGGGACTCTTGATTCCAAGTCGGCAAATCTTACCGCTATGCCACGGAAGCTGTTGCATCATCTTTGAACCTTTTGTGAAAGTGTTTATTTGATCTTTGGAAATCAGGCTTAACACATTATACACTTCATGTCTATATTTTGTCAATTATTACTAAAACATGAAAAAGTTTCTGTTTTAATGATAGGTTTACTGTACATAGATTGTTGTAGACACGGAACACACATGAAATGCATGTGTTCCAAATAAAGATATAAACTCAGCAAAAAAAGAAACGTCCCTTTTTCAGGACTGTGTATTTCAACAATAATGTTTTAAAAATCCAAATAACTTTACAGATCTTCATTGTAAATTGTTTAAACA
>JANRMT010062798.1:20694493-20718677 GCA_026402145.1 Polypterus bichir lapradei
CAGTACATCGAGCCCGCGTGCTATTGTGGTTTTGCTTGTGTGCTTCAGTAAGTTACCGTCCCCTCGCTCTTACTTTTTTACCGTTCATCTAATGAATACACTGAGTATGGCTTTACCAAAACAATCATTGATCGCGAATAAAGTATCCATTATTCATGAAGCTTCAATAGGTGAATAGGTGATCTGTCTTTCTGCGTTAACCGCATGCGTTTTCATACGTCTCAAACTAAGGTGATGCGAGGTTAAAAATAAATCGAGAAGCGCGCGTACATACTTAGTGTATCCCCTCTCGGGAATCGAACCTCGGACGTGGGCGCTACAGGCGAATGCTTTACTATCGCGCCACTGCGTGTGGTTTATCTATTTGAGCGTAGCAGTGTAATTCGGTTTTTGTTCAGCACTCTTTGGAACTGTTACTTTTTGTCTGCGCACTGAGTCAGTTCACGTGAGCCGCTGAATATGGTTTTATATGTCATTCGCTCGCTTCTAATTGTTTCGCTGCCTTCTTAATTATATAATGCATGTTTTCTAAAGCGCGTTTTGTAGCTCTTCCTGGCTTTCTACGTAATGCGTGATTACGTGAGAGGCGTGATGATGTCATACGAAACTCCGCCCCTCCAGCTGAACTCCATTACAGTAAATGGAGAAAAACAACTTCCAGTTATGACCATTACGCGTAGAATTTCGAAATGAAACCTGCCCAACTTTTGTAAGGAAGCTGTAAGGAATGAGCCTGCCAAATTTCAGCCTTCTACCTACACGGGAAGTTGGAGAATTAGTGATGAGTCAGTCAGTCAGTCAGTCAGTCAGTCAGTGAGTGAGTGAGTCAGTGAGGGCTTTGCTGTTTATTAGTATAGATTACGAGAATAAAGTCAACATGTCTACTTTAATCTCGACAAATGGCTAAAATAAAGTAGAAATGGCGAGATAAAGTCAACATGTCGACTTTATTCTCATCATAAGCGTCGAGATTAAAGTGGAAATGTCGAGAATAAAGTCAACATGTCGTCACACTATTACACAGTACCCAGATACATTACACGGTATTGAAAAAAATAAAACAAGTACAACTTGGCTTGCAGTATTATCCAGTAGTACAGAAACAGTATTCACACATTTGAACATAATGGTCCAGAGCCGACCTTTTAATTCCAAAGTATCTCCAGACAACAGACACAGCTCCTTTTCCCAGCAAAAGTTCTTCTTTGTCATAATGTTCAACTTTATCGTCTGCTACAGCTTCAGTTTCGGAATGTTCTCTGTCCATTTTCACCACACAATACCTCCATTACCACATATACTCTGTTGCATGCCTGTTTAGCGATGTAGCAGTGAAAAAGAGCCCCCGCGCAACACCTCCACTAATGCATGTACTCCACTGCATGTGTTTAGCGGTGTAGCAGTGAAAAAGGTCCCCCTTAAACAGTTTCCCGCTACTCCACGTTCCGAATGTTGTTTAGACAATTTAAACCGGTGTTGCGGTATAAGAAAAATCCATATCATAACAAAAATAAACGGCTTTCGGTATGAACCGGTATACTGTCCAGCACTACTGCATATTATATATATATATATATATATATATATATATATACACACACAAACACACTCACACAACGTATATACATACATATTTAAGCATAATTACAATAAAAACGCTAAAGTATCAGGTAAGGAAATAAAATGTATAATAAAATGCTGTATCTAATTTCGGCTTTGCGTAAACACTTTAATGCTGTAAAATGTGGAGTGTTTAGCAGCTGTTGATGGTAAAAAATCAGGGAATATGCAAATATGGTTATTTTCAAATATAATCTTGTTTCTGTCTGAGAAGTGACATCAGATTAATCTCTGACTGTAATTCAATGAAGCGTATGATGAAGCTTCTAAGTTTTGAGGCGTTCAATCCATGTATGTGGTAAGCTGCCAATATCCTGGTGTCTAATTTGAAGTCCTCTCTAATTATTTGAGAGAATAATTCAGCAATGAATTTCACTTGGTTTGGCTTTCACGGTTTTCAGAGAGACCTTCAATTCTGACATTTCTTCTATATCAGTCTTCCCGGACAGCTAGTCTGTCTCCAGGCACTTTGCATTCAGATTTAGTAGTCGTTGCTTTTTCATCAGTAGCAGAAGCCATTTTTTCGACTCTTTCAATATGTGTCGTGAATGCTTGCTTAATGTCTTCAAGCTGAGCATCAAGTGCTCTAAATTTATTTTTAGACTTACTTGCATTTTCCTGTTTTTTCTAGAATAGCTTTAAAGGTTGCCTCAAAGTGATTACTTAAACACTTCCCCAAGTTTTTAACATCTTCAAACAGCTTCTCATTCGTCATTTTTATGTCCTTTATATAGTTCCTAATATTCTTTGTGATCTTCTTTATATTACTCTTTATCTCATTTATGTCCTCCCCAAATATGGTAGTTATTGCAGTGATTATTGTGGCGATTCTTACCTTCAGCTCGGACTTTTGCTTCAGTCTTCTCTGTGCTCCGTGGGGTGGAGTAGCAAGCCCAGCCGGAGATTATGCTGTCGGCTCGCAATGGGCAGCTGGCAGTGCAGAAAGTAAGATCATTTTCAGTTCCAATGAACCTTCTGGAATCAACAAAGTCTCATGGCCCGACTCACTTGTATTTTCACTCCCACTTTCACACTAGGATGGAGATGATGCTGCGGCATCAGGTCCCAGGACAGCCATTGTTTTGCCTATCTGTTCCATGTCGGGCTCTGCCAGGCTGTATCTTGAACTTGAGGACTTTTAGACTTAGAAGCTTTAGCAGTCTTTTTCATTTCTTTCTTAGCCTTTTTTCTGCCAGTCATGCTTATTTTACTTGCATATACTGTAACCCTTGGGTTGTGTAAATACAGGATACCTTTTTTAAAAAATAAATAAATAAATAAATAAATAACACTGCTCAGACGTCCATCTATCGAAACGAATGAGACCAATCCCCAAAGCGTTTCACAGATGGGCTATGTTTCTTATGCTGAAATGCAGTGATTGCTTTTTCCAAATCAAACCAAATAGTTACAGTTTGGACTCTTTCATCCACTAAACATTTAAAATCTTCTAGGCTTATCCAGGTGGTGTATGGCAAACCTTTGACAGGTAGCAATGTTTTTCTTGGACAGTAGTGGCTTTCTCCCTGCAACTCTGTCACACATGCGCATCTGGGGACCACCTTCCTGGCTCTAGTGAGGTATGCAGTGCCACCCCGGGATAAGAATGGGTGCTGATGCTAACACTGTCTTCTCAATCCTCCTCCACATCCAAGAAAAAAAACGCACAAGAGAACCACTGACTCTGCATCACCACCCAGAGAAAACTCCATCCTAGAAGATGGCATCAGATACCAAATTGACACTATGAAGGACAGAGCTCCTAAGCACCTACCCGAGTGCTAAACTCTTAAAATATTGCTTTTATGTTAGATCCATTTGTCAGCTGTCTATTCTGTTACAGTTAAAACAGATTATTCAAACCTTTTGCTGACTCCTCAAGTTGTCTGCTTACCCAGCCACCTTTACAGAAGTTATGTTGAAAGTGAACGTTTGGGTTATTTTTTGAAAACCAGTCTTTCACCACTTTCTATCCACAAGCAGAAAAGTGAAAGTTGAGTTATGTAGGCTTTATGAATGTTACAATTTAAACAAATCACATCATGACTCTGTGTTCCAAAAGGAGCATGATTCAGAGATGTCTTACAAAGATGGGAAATGATAAAGGTTTGTGTGAAACATGTAGGGGTTTGATGCCAGTCAGCCCTACTACATTATGTATAGTGAAGCCAAAGAGAGCTTAATCTTATTTATTTTCTATAACCCCACTGCCTGTTCTTTTGATATCTTCCTTGTTATCCTTCACTTATCTGTAGAAAACTCTACCTTGTCTAGAACAAGGACTCCTCTAGCTCTTATACTGGATATGGGAATATGCTCATGAGAGCCTGTCAGATAGAAGAAGCTTTTTATATATCAGTGTTAAACAACTCTACTCTGGACCTAAGTACATCATGCATTTTTTAATAGAGGGATAAATTGAATATATACCAGAAACAAGTGGGATACATTTAAATTAGTCCAGGAAATGAGCAGTCAGGAATTGGAGGCCTAAACCTTCCAACACAACACACTGTACTCACCTAATTCAGTTTCACTTGACAAAGTAACAGAAGGAGTAATGTTCTTCAAAATACTGAACAGGAGTCTCCAAAAATTTGGGGTCTGAAAAAAATAACAAAAGACAGTGATGCCCTTTAAGAAAATGTAAACTGCCATGCTCTTTGGCTGGCTGCTAATAATACTTTACTGCAAGAGAAACAACAAAACCTTCCATTTACTTACATAATATTTAAGCAGATACTGGAGTGACAAGAGGCCAGTGGCTTGAGCAGGAGAACCCAAATAAGAAAATGAAAGTCATATTTGGACCAAAGAAGAGAATTATTACCTAATGACAGCAGCACCATACACAGACAAATAACAATGGCCAAATAATACAAATAGTAAAAGTATTTGTTTCTATTCAAGCATATTATCAAACAGAAAAAAAAGTAAAGCAAATATATTGATAATAAAGCAATAATTACCATTCAAAACAGGGAACAGATTCCTGAGATATATCACTGCCAGGGTCAATGTTTAGTATAATGATATGCAAAGCTAAGAGAAATAAATGCTTCTTTATAATAATAATATTGCATTTGTGATGCGAGAATATGATGATTTTGGAAAAAATAGCATGGTCACTTTGCTCATGGTGCCTGATAAGGAATATTCAAATAAAATAAAAAGTTAAATAGTACCATTTATTTTACTTTGTCTTAAATAGCATTATATATTAAATAATGCAGATACATGTTATCACGTTAACACAATATCTTTTTTGTATGCCTGTTACTGGTCTGAATTCAATGTATGCCGTAGCAGCTTAAACACGATGAGACACCAAGCAGTTGTACATGATCTATACAGACAACACAACAAAAATCATCACATCCTTTCACCTCATAAGTTCGATCATTCCCTCCTGTCTACCCCTTTCTTATACTTGTCCTTGCTTGTCAGTCATATGTTTTGTGAATTCTATGAAAGGGACATTTTTCTTCAACTGCAATAGCAAGTGTTGAGGGACAAGGATGGAAGGGTGCAGGGGGTGTCTTGTGGGGGGGCCAGTGGAAAAGGGTGACAGGAGGTGGGTAGCTAATTGAGAGAAAAACTGACATTTATTACCAGTACAGAAACTCTGAAATGCTGGAACTGTACTGTTTTAAAAATTGTTTTTACAGTAGTTTTCCAATACCAGTATGCAATGTTCCCTATAAACCGAGCATGTGATCAATCGCTCATACATTTTAGGAGTGTTGCTCACAAATTTTACAAGGTCACTAACAAGAAGTGCTGACTTTTAAACAAAAAAAATAGACTGAACTAAATCAATTGCCAACCCAGTTAATGCGAGTTTTGAACAAAAATGTGTTATGTGAATAAAACAGTCAATGCTGTTGTTTCTTTGACACTTTAAACATGTCTAAGTGAAAAGCTGAGGAGAATTCAAGTAGTACATCAAAGAAACAGTCTTTGGGGTTTAAAGCAGAATGGATGACATCAGAATGTTTTGTTAAATGGACTTAACATATTGCACTGTGCAGCATGTGTTTCTGGGAGACATTTTTAATTACTCAGATGGTGTAATTTGCAAAATATACTTGAAAGCAGTGTTGTTTTTAACAAATGGACTTCAGGGAAAACTTGGAGTGACTAGAAAGTGGACCATCACAGTTTGAACCAAAAACTTCACATCGACTCAGTCACAAAACTTAAAAATCAATTGAAAGGTTTGTTGACAAAAAAAAAGAAAAAAAAAAACAGAATCTAAACAAGAACTTGAAGACAGAAAAAAACTTGTGCAGAAAAGCTAGTGACACCTAATGAAGTAAAACTGACATTTAATACCAGTACTAAAACTCCTGAAATGCTGGAACTGTACTGTTTTAAAAATTGGTTTATACAGTAGTTTTCCAAAACCAGTATGAAAAAAGAAAAAAAAAAACAGAATCTAAACAAGAACTTGAAGACAGAAAAAAACTTGTGCAGAAAAGCAAGTGACACCTGATGAGGTAAAACTTTTAACAGATAACGCTTTGCTGGCTGTGAAAATAAATTGTTCTATGTTGGCAGTCCAGAAAATTCATGATCATGCTGCCAAATGCATGAAAATACCAGACAGTTGGCAACATAGGAATTATTTCTTTGAGTTCATTGAATGCATAAATTCGACAATAAAAACCATCACGTTCAATGAAATTACAAGATCAGCCGACGACACTTTGATAGCTGAAGAATCATCTGACATAACAGTTTGAGAAATGTTAATTTTATGTATTAAACTTAGGAGTGACAGCAAATCCATTCATAAAACTGTGTCTGTATGTGACAATATGCTCTTGGGGCTGGTCAACACTTTTATAAATGGGAAACAAGTTAAATTTAAACCAGATGGTAATTTTTACCTCAGAGGCACATCAGTCATGAAGGACAAATGAAAAAGTGTAGCTGCTCTTTTGTAGCAGTCCACTCCACTCCACACTTAACACCGTGACATTGAAGGGCACATCATGAAGGCCTAAGTATATACAGAAGATGCTTGAAAAGACGTTTCCCTGACAAATGACATTGAGACCTTGCTAAGGACTATTTAAACCATTTTTTTCAGGTTAACTGTTAAGAAAGCGAAGTTTGAAGGACTTGCCAAAGTGGCAGATCCAAATGTAATGACTTTCAAACCATTAAACAAGGTTTAAGATACCAATTAAGCACATCACAGGCATCCTGCTGCACCTTCACGGCTCCCTGTGTCTTACAGGATTGAATATCAAATTCTGTTATTAACCTGCCCACTAAGGTCCTCTCATTCTGTGTCCCATAGTGTGTTTTGTGCACTATGTGGGTGACAGCAGGACCTTCAGCTGTATAGCGCCTAGACTATGGAATGACCTCCCAAAATTAATGAGATCAGCCGACTCCATTTTTTTTCGACTCATTGTTTAAGAAGACATTAAACAGACCTGACATTCTGCCTCTTCTTTCAGTTTACCCCCTCTGTCTGTCAAGGTACTCACGGTTTGAATTTTTATCACAATTTATGTTATTTGTTCCAGATTTTTTGGTAGTATTATATGTTATATTTTAGTCTGCATTATTGTCTTTTATTCTATTTGAATGTTTTGTATATCCTGTATTTATCTTTATTTAATGAAGATATTATTTGTAGCCAATGTTATATAGGTCCTGTTGTTCTTTCTGAATTTTGGGCATAGGAAGGGTGCTATATAAATAGTGTTCTTATTAGTATTCATATTTTTTTCTTTTGCTGGCCCATCGTTTATAATAATAAGTGACAAAAACTACAGCAGTTCTATATAAGACAATTATTATATAGCATACAGTAATTCAGTGTACTATATATTGTCGTTTTCTTCACATACATGTTTAAAAATATTAGATTGGCTTAAATGTTTATTCTAAATTGGTTTAGAACAATATTACACACATGCATAGTACATTTTATAAAACGTAATCGCTTTTATTATTAACGTTTTACTAAACTCTAACGTGGTGTAAATATTGTATACTTCGTTTCATGAATGTAAACGAAAAACTTTTCAATTAACACAGATCTTGATTATTTCTTTTGTCGATATGTTAAATGGTTCCCATAGACCAGAACACAACGTAAATGTTAATAGTGTATTTCACAGAAACGATCCGTATTGTTTGATATTTGTATTTGTTTGATGGATGGCACGACGTGATGGCAGAAACCCTCTGAACCAATGATACGTGTCATTTGGTTTGATGTACTGTTTTTCCTTCTCATTTTATCGCTGTATTTCCTTGACCCGATGTTACTTTCCGGGCTTTGCCGAGACCTGACGAAATCTTCCAAAAGTAATTTTACGAAGTCAGTCCTGAAACAACGGTGACGTCACTTCCTGGTCTACAACTGCGGTGCCGTGGCTCTTAAGTGGATATTATTGATGAATACGCCTGTGGGCCTCGGAGTGTCTCGTCTGCAGTCGGAGTCCATAGGCCTCAGAAGAACACCGTCTGATAACGTCATCTCTGCGCGCTCGCTCTTATTCACTCATCCGATCTATTTTTGACATAGTCCGTTTTCAATGGTGGGTACGATGCTGGTAGCTGACCCGGATGGGGTGCCTGTCCATCACGAAGTTTAAGCTAACGTGCCGACCGTAATACGCAAGCGTTAAACAGAAATAGTTGGATTTACTTAAAAATGCACAGCACTGGAATGTGCGCGGATTCCAAAAACAGCCATATCTCCAAATGCACAGCTTCCAGAACAGTCGGCGCTTTACGTTAATAAACACGAGACACGTCATGTATCGTTTGTACATCCCGGGTTTTCACCCGTATGTTTCAAATGAGAAACGCTAACCTGCTTCGTATCCACTAGTTGTGGACGGTAAAGCGGCTTTGTACGCGGTTAAAACTTACCGTATCGGCTCGGTTAAACTTGGCACGCCGGAAAAGCTCGGGACTGGGGACATCTTCAATCCCCAGGTGGGACAACAAACGACACAAAGTCAGCACGACTTCTTTTAGCGACCGAGACATCATCCTGCACCACCTCCTCTTCCGCGCAATACTCCCGCTCGTTTAAAAGCAGAGGAAGCAGGCGCTGTTACTATGGTAACAAACTAACGCCGCGCTGTAACAGAGCGTGGCCGCACTCACAGTGACTACTAGTGGACAGTCCGCCACAGTGGTAGTCAACGTAGTGCAGGATTTCTAACGGACTGGTTAGGACTCTCCTTAGCAATTTTCCAATATTGTATGTTCCATCAACATGGAAAACTATTTGTACCCAAATTAACTGCAGTCCAGCGTGTTAACGCGATTGGAATGCAAATACGCGTGGTGCATTTAATGTTGGCAGGGTTTTATCGCGTCATATTGAACAACCGATCAACCAAACGACTGATTGATTTTTCAATACTGCACGCCAACACACGGGCGAATTGAGTTTTAACTCTCGTCCGTAAACGGCGCATCCTAACTTTAAACCAGTCTAGGTTAATAATTGCTTATAACGCCTTTCATGACATTCAAGGTCACCTTACAAATAAAAATCAATACTAATGTAAAATAGTAACATTAAGACAAAAATAAAACGTAGCTTCCAAACAATTCAAAGTGCATGCTCCAGTCAACAATAAATTTGTATTTGGTCTCAAGGGCTCAGTGATTGAATTAGTGGAGAAGGTGAATTTCAAGGGATGGTGAACAAGAAAAGATCCAAGTACCGAATATATACCAACGTTTTTTATATATAGTTTGTATTAATATGGGATAAAGTAAGGCCACCAATGACGATCACAAGGACATTAAAGCTATGCAAGATAAACTGGAGCAACATTAACGTGATGCAGGTGTGTTCCGATAACTTAAAACACACAATCTGAGCAGCTGAATTCTGGAGGAGCGTAAGTCCATAAAAGTTATTTATTCGGATTGTCAGCCAAAACTGCATTACAATGATATGAGATGTGACCAAGGCAGTGGATAAAAACTTAGATCCAGTTTTAAAGCAATGTATAACCTACAAAAGGTTTTACAAATGGGGTAATGGAGAGAAACAAACACACACACACACACCTGGAAAGCATTCGTGAGCAGTAAGAGTTATGTAGACCACCACACCAAGGCTCACAATGACTTCGGTAGAGGTTTGTTACTGAAATTAAATTAAGATGGCAGCTGCATTTCATTACCAGTGTCGATTTAGAACCAATATCAAGTACTTCAGTTCTGCAGCCATCAAGTTTGACAGAGCTGCTTGTCATTAAGAGATACACCAGGAAACTGGTGTGGCAAGGGGAGGTTAAGTGGACACACTGTACCTGTCAGAATATGTACATTTAAAAAAAAAAACCCTTGTTCAAAGGGTAATCAACCACTTACTGTGCAAGCTCAAGTAGGCCTCCACTGTGTTTTGTGTTGTTGACAAGATGGCAGATTTGTAAGTGGTTTATATAGATCAATGTTACACCAGGAAAAATAAACCCCTTCAGTCACCAAAGGTAATATGAATGAAGCTGCATTCTGTCTTAACAAATTATGTGGTTATGCTGAACCATAAACATTGTTTCTGCTTAACCTCTTTTTAAAGATGTGTGGAGTGGGTCTAATCACAACACAAAAATGTGCAACTGATGAGACATTTGCAATTGTTTATTTAAAACACAATTTACAAAGTACACACTTCCAGCTTAAAACTGGAAAACCTTCACTTTATTTACAGATCATGATTTGTGACAAAAGAAAAGTTACAAAAATTACAAAAGGAAACTGTACAGCATATTAAGTAACTGTACAAAATACCAGTATCTGGTGGACCAATTTACACACAGGCTTCAAAGCAAAAAAAAAAAAAAAAAAAGCCTCCCCCACCCCATTCTACCCTTCCCTTAAGAAAAACATGGTGGTCTAAATGTAAACTTTCAAACTAGTCAATTTTCCACCTTACCTTTAGCAAATTACTTCCGTTTATGGACAGCTTCCTGCCACGAAGTCTTAGTGATAATTTAAGAGTAAAGGAGAGGGGGAAAAAAAAATGATAATTTAAGAGTAAAGGAGAGGGGGAAAAAAAAAAAAAAAAAAGCTACAATGTTGCTTCAACAAAAAAGTTCCAGGGCTTCAGTAGGCACTGCCATATTAAAATATTTAAAGGGGAAAGGAAAAAAGGGCTGAAAAATACCAATATTCTTGCCATAAACAGCAAGGGACGGAAAGAAAATATCTATAAAGGGAAATATAAAACAGGTACTGTCATATCCACAATTAGAGCATCAATATTTACAAGGACAACCCCAAAAACATACAAAATGTTCAGTTCCTACTTTCCGCAGATGGCGATCGTGACTCTGACCTTGAACGCCTCTGCTCTGGAGAAGCAGGAGAACTGGAACGACCTCTGGATAAACGCTTTTCCTCTTTCTCCCGTGCAGGTGACCTACTTGCTGAGCGAGAGGCACTGCGTGACCGAGAGCGACTATACGATTTAGGGCTGCGGGTTCTGGAACGGCTTCTTGAACGGGAACGAGAATGGGAAGAACTTCGTGAACGAGAGTGGCTTCTTGACCTAAATAAAATAGAAATATTGTCAAAGTGGTATTGTCTTGTATGCAACTGCATCAATTTTAAAAAGCCATTTCTCCATGTCAAAACAGTTAAAGATCTGGGTGCTTGAAATCAATACTTTCACAAAAAATTTACTAACAGCCCAAAAGCTCACTGTATGCAAATTAAGTAATATTTATTAAAACGTCCACCTTCAAAACACACAAAGCTAGGTAAATAAAGATCTTTGAAAGCACTGTAAATTCTTGTACAAGAAACATATGGCTTCCATTAAATCCAGTATGAGCAGCTCCCTCTTAAATGCAGTAAATGCACTCTGGGTACTTGATTTAATATTTGGCAATGTGTGTAAATAAACACTTATCATAGAACACTTGCTTTGGTAATGACTAGCTGGTTACTTCATTTCTAAAAAGCTATGTTAGCTAGATATTTTTCTGTCCTCCCTGGCCATTGGACTGTATTCTTTGTTATTTAGTATTGCCCAATATTGATAAATGGTTTTCCCCTTCACCCTATAAAAGGCATGTTGAGCTACATCACTTGAATGTAAAATGGGCTAAGTATAGTACTTCCGAGAAGACTTCAAGCAGAGAGACATACCTTCTTTTAACAGCCTCAAACAACTTTATTTTCCTCCCATTTATTTCCTTCCCAGACAGCTTATCAAGTGCATTTCTCAGATCACTATGAGAAGCAAATTCAACCACTCTGGGGAAAAATAAATACATGTATGTGCGTGTTCAGAGAGCAAGAAAAGCAAACAGTTATTAGCAATTATGTAGTTGAGCAATTGAAAGTGGCACAGATATTTAACTTCAAGAACTTTTAACACATTTTATACATTGAATTATCATATGGAACATGCACAGGACACCTACCCTTCATTGAGTTTTGGTCTATGTGCATCAGCAAATGTAACCTCTCCTGCTTGTCTCATAAAATCTTTCAAATCCTACATACAAGATAAATCAAGTTAAACAGTGCCAATACAATTTTCTCATTTGCATACTTAACTGAAAAGAAAGGCATTGAGTGCTCAAATGTTATTAAATACAGGGGTCCAAGAAACCGCATGTCAAAGCTACTATCTTCAGCTGATGGCTGCAAGTCAAAATTTCCCCACCCATCTTATATAGAAGAAAAAAGGAAACATTGAAACTAAAAAAAAAAGTTCATATTACACCCAAATCAGCATATATGATAATGCAGCAGCAAGCCATCAGGGTTGCTAAACTGCCAAAAAAAAAAAAAAAAAAAAAAAACTTGCTTTTAATCTTTGTGGAGCCCCTGAAAATAGAAAAATGGCTATGGTAGAAATTGTTTACATTACCTTAATGCAAACTGCCCTAGGCTATGAAAGCAGCTCAATGCTTAAGTCCCAGTTTACCACCATGATAGGGAAGGTATTCATTTGGTTCAGATCCACTTATTCGAACAGATACCTCCCAATGTGAAGCCCGTCTACTTAAAGAGAAAGCACTGCCAACACTACAGGCCGGCTCAGCAGCTGACGGGAGTACAAAAGCATGGCAGATCACTTTGATATAACCATGGGTGGTTCCCCTTTGGATCAGGAGTCTCCTAAAGAAACATCTCGCACCTCAAATTTTCCTGCAGAACTTGGAACCGGATCGTACCACTCAGGGAAGGATGGGAGCCTCTCAAATTAACGTATCGACCAATACACCACCAATTCTCTGTCGATTGCTCGCAGAATAGGAAACCAAGCGGCACTTGCGAAGTGCAACCAGCGCCTTTACAGCATGGGACCCAGTATACGCTCAAACGATCTGCAGATGGCCCCAAGTGAACTAGATGTAGTAGGAGCACTGTCTGACTTGTATGAACCAGGTTCAACCCAGAGAGATCGACACTGAGGGACTTAACTCCACGCTCAAAGGCAATTTCTTCCATACGACACACAAGAAAGGCTGGCAAATAAAGGGGTTAACACTTGGTTAAAATAGTGGCAACAATGAAAAGAAAATTAAAAGAAATAAAAACCTAACCACTGTATTAACATTTTACCTCTGTGCAAATTTAAAAATCTTGACCAAACTAAAAACTAACCTAAAAGTTACTCCGTTGGCAAATTAAAAACACACATACTATCTGAACTAGTTAGCATTTACTAAATTCAGTAAAACAAAATCCTGCTCCTAATCTAAAACCTGAAATTAAAACAAGTAAAATAAACTATCAACTCAAGATGCCAACTCACCTGCCAACTGACCCTGGAGGACAAATTCTCCACAATTAGTCGATTTTCAGTGCGAACTGGCGGGGGATTCCTACTGTTGAGCCAAAAAAAAAAAAAAACACCCCACAAACATACAAGAGCATTAGTACTACTGGTAAATAACTGCAATTCGTGCTTACAACCAAAAAAAAAAACCTTTTGAGTGCTTACCTTCGTGTATCACGGGATCTACGAGGATAGCGATCCATGTAACGTCCACCCCTTCCTCTAGCACCCCCACGAACCCGCGCTCTGGCATGTTCTATCGTTACCCTGGAAAGAAATAACACCATTTAGTTAAGACACCAAATTGATCAAAATCTAGACCTCTCAAAAAACATTTGTTAATGCAATAATGAACCAGCGGTTGACAATTCTTTCACTTAAGGATTACACTTCTCCAGATTTTTGAAAATATTAAATGCCACAATCAACTAGGAATTGATAGAAGTGAACCACCCATTTCCAATCTTCAGTAAAGCTCAAACCCAATGGCCCATGGAAGTTCAACAAAACACTCACCCTCATTTTAGTTAAAACAATGCTCAAATGTTTTAATAATAATGCAGTGTAGTGTATCTTTAGTTCACACAGCTAGATCTGTAACATAGGCCGCTTTGTAAAAATCCAAGACACCTGTAATGAATGCTTTACATGTAAAAAGTAGACGAACCTCTCACTACACAATTCTTTCCCATCCAGCTCATAAACAGCATCTTCAGCATCTCTGGGGTCTTCAAATTCCTGTGGAAAAAAACTAAGCACTTAAACCCTCAAGTACATTTAGCAAATAATGTACAACAAACAACTAAATTTCATGTTAAATGGAGGGAGCATTTACATAATTTAAAAAAATTCACCAAAGCAAAGCAGACAGCTCTGGGGTATAGAATCAGACACACACCCCTTACCTTTTATTTTTGGTCAAATTATCTATTAAATTAGACCTATAAAATGAATATTTAAAATTTGAAGCTCCAAAGCAATTACTTATTTGAACTACACTTCTCTAACCCACCTACCCCTGGTTACATTGCATACACATCACACTATGCAAAACAATGAGTTTTGAGGAAGTGAATGTTAAATGTGTTGGAGTGTATGGAGTGATTTCCATCTGATCAATATGATGGAAAAAAGGCACTGGAAGAGACCTACCTATCGAGAGTACACCACTAAATACACACAAATACAAGTTTAAGAAACCACTGATTCTTAAAACCAAGTTATCAGGATTTTCAACACATCTGGGGAAAACACACCTGTTCTAAACCCTTGTTAAGGGTGTGTAAATAAAAAGAGTGCTTAGTCTAATTACAGGCAAATGTGGGACAGGTTTCATGACTTTTATATGATGCACTACCTTTCGCTGTGTGTGTGTGTGTGCGCAAGAAAGTGAGGGCATATACTGCAATTAACATGTTCACTCATTTATGAGGTAACAGCATGATTGCACCAACATTGTTAATCTCATGGACATAGACTCAACATGAAATCAAAGGATTAACTATGAAGACATCACAAAGAACGGTATAATGCGACCTCGTACTCACCACAAAGCCAAACCCTCTTTTTAGATCAATGTCCCGGATGCGGCCGTAACCCTTGAAGAATCTCTCCACGTCTTTCTCCCGGGCTGAAGGGTTCAAGCGCCCAATGAAAACTCGACAACCACTCATTTCGGTCTCGAAAGGATGTTCAGGAAATTGAGTTTTTGGTGAAATAACCTTGAAAGAACAAAGAAGAGAATCGAAATGTGATTAATGGATATAATTACACACGACTATATGTGCCAACAAAGGATAGCCGAACTTGAAACAAAAGTTAGAATCACCAGGCCTGTGTTACTTTTCCGAGGTGTCAGGTTAAGCAACGCTGGTCTCGAACGACAGAAGCCAAACCAAATCGTTTACGCCCTGGCCGCGTGACACTCGCCCCCTCCCCCTCACAATGCAGAATTCCGTTGCACAGAACAGAAGGCCACCATTTTGATTGCCTTGCACAATGTCACCACATAACCGAAAACGGTCGTCGAGCTCGTAAAAGCGTTTTAGGAATTAATCTGCTTCAACTCTCAAAACTAAACAAACTCACACCCCTTTGACCAACACTTTGCAAAAATTAAGGTACGTGAAAATGAAGTTTTACTAGTTTCTTAGGTTCTAAAATGTTACAGGATATTAGATTTTGAAAATTATTAAACCGAGCGCAAAAAATGTAAAAAATGACAATGGTGACGATCTTGTCAAACCTTTCTTCTTCGTTACCAATGCAAGAAAAAAAGCAAATAAAATTTACAATACAAACGACTAAACAACAATACTCGTAAACAAAAGGAAGCAATCCTATTATTCTAAAAATACAATCCTACAGATAAACAATGGCTAAGGAAATTTTTAAATTTAACTAAAGCATATGCAACCCTTTGTTCAAAATTAAACACATGTAAAATACAGTAACGCCGTACCAAAAAAAAAAAAAAAATCCATTCAAACTTTAATACTAACCTTCTCTAGTCAACGTCCAGCTCAGACTGCGCAATTTTCTGCTGAGCACTTCAACAAAATGGAGCCTGCAGTGATGTCACTGCCGTTCTCCCATTGGCGCATACCTTGATTGACACTCGCTCCCTGCCGCTGCAAACCGCCTCCGTCGCATTATCAGGCACGCCCACGAAGGCTGCGGCACTAGCTTGTGATTTCTTACAATGTTATCATAGAAGTATGTAGGCCATTTTTAGAGAAATATATTCACTATTTCTCATAACACTTAAGGCAGAGACTTGTATGTTTTTGCAGTACTACAATAATGAGGTAGTTTAAAAAATGAAAATGCAATAATTTTTATTAAAGTCTTTTTGTTTCTCCGGGGGTGAACATGGCGGTGCTGCTGTTTTTTGGTTTGTTTTGCTTTTAACTAGTTGGGAAAAAGATAAGCTTTTTCGTACTCATTTGTCATTTTTAATTATAATGAATTTAACTGCGCTCTTTGTTAACGACTGACTATTTTGGACTTGGAGATTTTGTAATGTGTGTAATTACTATATTGTTTCTCCCGTTAGGTCTGTGTGACAAGATATTATTAGATACTTGTTCTGCTATAGTTATTTTCTTATCGATTGCGATCCACCGACATCACCGGTATTTATTTTTTCTTTCTGTTCTTCGTCATTTCCAGAGTTCCTTTTTTAGCGGCAAAAGCAGGCCTCGTGTTTGGACTGACAGGACTTCTTTGGGGTCAGAGAAACTTCTTAAATTTTAGGTTTTATTTTTAATCCTCAGAGTAGAGCATATGGAACTATCAATGATAATTTTAAGAAAGAAACTGACAAGTTCCCACAAGAGAGGTTGGGCATCAGTATAAAAGAAGTGGGAGTTCAGGGTATGGTGTGTAGCTGGGTGCAAAATTGGCATAAAAGGAGGTAAGAACCTTCTCAGAACTAGGTAGTTAAGAGTGGTGTCCAGCAGGGGTCAGTGTGGGGGCCCATAGCAATTTTTAATATACTGTATTATAAATGATTTGGAGAGGAATATAAATCAAGCAAAATGACACCTTTTATTGGCTAAC
Source organism: Polypterus bichir lapradei (assembly GCA_026402145.1). Taxonomy (NCBI): domain Eukaryota; kingdom Metazoa; phylum Chordata; class Cladistia; order Polypteriformes; family Polypteridae; genus Polypterus; species Polypterus bichir. The sequence goes on from JANRMT010062798.1 coordinate 20,711,469, forward strand.
TAAAAGATTATAATATGCAAGCTTTTGAGGCAACTCAGGCCCCTTCTTCACCATCTTGCCTGAAGAAGGGGCCCGAATTGCCTTTTTAGTTGGCAAATAAAAGGGGTCATTTTGCTCGACTTCTCGCTACAGTATATCCATAACGGCTAAAAAGGTACAACACCCTAGTACGATAGGAATATAAATAATAGGTTGGTTAAGTTTGTAGAGGATACAAAGATGGGTTGATTGCCAGATAATCTCAAATTTGTTAAATCATTGCAGAGGGACTTGGACAGCATACAAGCTTGGGCAGATTTGTGGCAGTTGAAATTTAATGCAAGTTAACAAAGTACTACATGTAGGAAGTAAAAATGTTAGGGATGAATACACAATGGGGTTCTGAAACTAGACAGGACACCTTATGAGTTGATTCAACAGTGCCATTAAGAAGGCCAACAGATTGTGAGGTTAATATAGCACCCTGAATGTGAGTACAAGTCCAAGGAGGTTCTGCTCAAGCTTTACTGTAGGAGCCATTTTCCTAGTTCTATAAAATGTATGAATATTTACTAAATGATAATGCATAAAATATGGGAGGTTCCTATAACCCCCGTGAATAGAAATTAGTTGGTATTTTCCTGTCATTTTCTAATAGTTTTGAGCAAACAAAGTTCTCCAGTTAGTGTCTAGCCTTGCCTTGTGTAAGGTACAGAGGCATACGGTTTTTTAACCGTGTCCTTGTTTGTGCTCACTTTCGTGCTTGCGCATGTGAACGTACCTGGGTGCATGTCTATGTGCCAACGGCCTACGGGCCTTTTGAGTGTGAAGTAACTCTTAAAAGATTTAAGTGTTGAACCGTATGTTTAAGGCATACAGAAGAAGAAATTAAGAACTTTTAAGTACAGAAATAACCAAAGCTTCTTAAGAAAAACTAAGTCTATAGAAGATACACACATAGAATAAAGGCAAAAAAAAAGGAAAAAATGTAACTATTTTTCTTTTTATTCTTGTGTGGATTATTTGCTTTTAACTTTCACTAAATATTTTAAAACGAACTTTTGGACTGTGAGATTTCTTTGACACGCGTCTTACCCGTGCCTGACTTCGCCTTATACATCGGCAGCTACATTTACAATGCATTGGTGAGGCCTCATCTGGAGTACTGGTATGCAGTTTTAGTCCCCAGGCTACAAAAAAAAAAAAAACAGCACTAGATAAGATAGAGTGACTAGGCTGATTTCAGGGCTGCAGGGGATGATTAAATAAGTTGAACCCTTTCAATTTCAGCAAACTGAAACTTGTGGTATACTTACACTTAGTTTGGTGCAGTTTTTTCAGACTGGTGTAATTAAATGCTGCAGTGTGTCCTGGTCTAAAAAAGGCAGAATTAGATCCTGGAGTTTTAGCCAATTTTTGCCCGATTTCCCAATTGCCATTTCTGGCTAAAATATTATAATTATTTATAATCAATTGGTTGATCACCTTAACTCCTATTTATTTGTGATCTACCAATCTGGCTTTAGGCGTTATCATGGTGTTGAAACGGCCCTCCTTAAAGTATTCAATGACATCTCTATTATTACTGACTCAGGTGGCGCTGCAGTCCTTGTCCTCTTGGACCTGACTGCTGCCTTTGACACTATTGACCATGAAATAGTGCTGTTGCGGCTTGAACATCTTTTTGGGCTTAAAGGGGCTGTTCTTAACTGGTTCAGGTCATATCTAACTGGTAGACACTTTTCAGTGACATTAAATTCCTCTGTTTCATCTACTGCTCCTCTTAAATGTGGTGTTCCTCAGGGATCCATTTTGGGTCCTATCTTGTTCTCTATATACATTCACCCTATTGGAGCTATTTTTAGGAAATTTTAACATTTCTTTTCACTGTTATGCTGATGATACACAGGTTTATATTCCCATCTGCAACTCTGCAATAAATCAACTGCACAACTGTCTTTCTGAACTAAAATCTTGGATGGCTAATAATTTTCTTGATCTGAATCAAAATAAAACGGAGGTGCTTATAGTGGGTCCATCAGCTAAAGCCCAAATTGGTCTTGGATTTCTCGGCTCTATCTTTTGCAAACCTCAAGTCTGCAATCTAGGTGTTTGATAGTGATCTCTCTTTTGAGAAACAAGTTAATTCTGTAGTCAAGAGTTGCTTTTCCCAGCTTCGTCTATTAGGTAAGATCAAGCCTTTTTTTATCTTCTAGGGATCTTGAGAAAGCTACTCATGCTTTTCTTTTCTCACCTTGATTACTGCAACTCGCTGTATTCTGGGATTACCAAATCCTTGATACGCAGGTTACAGTTGGTCCAGAATGCTGCCGCTCACTTTCTGGTTGGGGCAAGAAAGTCTGACTCTGTTTCTCCAATATTAGCTTCTTTACACTGGCTGCCTGTCAGTTTTTGAATTGATTTTAAAATCTTTTTGCTAGTTTTTAAATCTTTACATGGGCTTGCTCCTGCCTATTTATCCAAATTGTATGTTTTACACCAGCCATCCAGAGTGCTTAGATCTTCTGGTCAGTTGTCTCTTGTTGTCCCTCGTACGAAGTGTAAAACTAAGAGGGACAGGGCTTTTGCAGCTGCTGCTCCTCGCCTGTGGAACTCTTTACCTCATCACATAAAGGAGTCGTCTACAACTGAACTGTTCAAAACGAGATTAATGACTCATTTCTATTCACTTGCATTCCGTGACCTTCAGTAATACTGATAGTTTCCTCATTGTGATTATGTAACATTACTTCTGTTTATTATTTATTTTATTTATATTCATTTATTTCTATTTTTTATTTATGTCAATTGTATGTTTTTCTTTAATTTTATTATTGTAAAGCACTTTGGCCACAGCATTCCTATGTTGTTTTAAATGTGCTATATAAATAAAGTTGACATTGACATTCCAGAACTCTGGTTAATTTAGGTAGATATGAACGCACCAATTGCCCTCCTCATCTGCAGACCAAAACTACAGTACTAAGACACTGCGGAATGGGTAGTCTTTGTTCAGTACCAAGCAAACCTTGGAGCAGTTCACAAGGTATGAATGTGGTCTAACTACATGAAGTACTGTGCATTATGGGTGAAATTGTTTATGATGTGGTAGTCACACTTCGAATCTGATGCTTGAATCTTATAAGCATGATGACTTGTGGGTTAACATGGAGCATTAAAAATGTTATAAGGGTGAAAATAAATAATTACAAATATAAAGCAATCTGTATAAAACAGCTCACACAATTACCAGTTAATCAGAGGAAGCCTTCTGATTCTTTTGAGTGATCAGATAGTAGTTGAAAGGAACAAAAAAAAGTATAAATTCACTTATGATCAATCATACAGAGGCAACAAAAAGGAAACATCACTACCCTGTGTGATCAATGATCAACACCCCTGATCTTACACCACAAAAGTGAAGAGGTGCCCCCTCAATGTGTTCACATTATGGGCATCATGCGGATATTGACACACCAGCTTTGACATTTGTAATGTTAATCAGATATTCCAAAATGGACATTAACAACAAACATTTACAAGGTTAAGATAATAAATGTGAGTTCGGACAAACTAAACTTTGGTTATATTCATATGGTGGTTACTAGAGAATAAATATACAACATCATACAGTCAAACTCACATGATATGTCTACTGTCAGAAAACTGAAGCATATCAGTGTATGCCGCCAGCAGATCGTTTCTTCTTTACTACATTTGCCTATTTCAAACATGTCCTCTTCATACCAAATATGTTAGCACATACAGTGCATCCAGAAAGTATTCACAGCGCATCCCTTTTTCCACACTTTATGTTACAGCCTTATTTCAAAATGGATTAAATTCATTTTTTTTCCTCAGAATTCTACACACAACACCACATAATGACAATGTGAAAAAAATTAGATTTTTGCACATTTTTTAAAAATAAAAAATTGAACAAAGCATCCCAAGTTAAAACAAATCTCTCATCGAAATTGACCATTTCGATAGTTGAAATGTTTTGCTGGGAAAATGCAGCTGCTGCCACTACCACATTTGACTGGTTTAGCAACTCTAGGTTAGTAGCGTCCAGGCTTTGGTGTCCCAACATGTGTGTTGATCTGTTATTTTCACTCATCCACTGCCCACCAAGCAAAGTTATTAGTCGTCATCTTTAAAACTATAAACGTCGTTCATGTGACCCTACCAGGTGAAAGAAGATCATTTGCCTATATTTGAATTATTTTTCCTGAGCCTAGCAACCAGATGGACACATACACAGACACTCGTTCTTTTATTAAGGTTGATTACAGCTATGTGTGCAGGGTACAGTGAAATTCTTACTTGCATGTCTGACGAACATGTAATACGTTGCCAAGTCTGTAGAACCAATGACTAATACGTAGATCTACCTTAGCTCAAAACATGTCTTCCTTATTCAGACACTCCAAGCCATCACACACTGTGATAGTGTGCAGTCATTGACCGATATTGTGAGTCTACTGATACTTTAACTTCATCGGACATCATTTCATCTGCAATACGAGAGGAGTTGCAATGCCTGACTGCATGTTACAATTGGGCTGTCATACAATCAGAAGAATTTCATGTCATAAATTTCAGTCAGCTGTCTTGTAGTGTAAGGAGTGTCACAAGTCGATTTTCTGATGTTGCTATCAAATTTAATGAAATTCATTGTGCAGCGACTGCAGTGAGTGTTCGCGTGAAAACAACAACTACATGTGCAGAAGGTCAAGAAAACCTTTCACCTATACTACAATGTGAAAAGAAATGAACACCAGAATTAAAACTTACTAAATTGGTTATTTTTCTTTACACCAGTAATGCACTTTTAAAATATGTGCATCCCTGAAGTCACTATTAGGTTAAGTATCTATACTAATAAAAGGCAAAGCCCTCACTGACTGACTGACTCATCACTAATTCTCCAACTTCCCGTGTAGGTAGAAGGCTGAAATTTGGCAGGCTTATTCCTTACAGCTTACTTACAAAAGTAAAGCAGGTTTCATTTCGAAATTCTACACGTAACGGTCATAACAGTCGATAACGGTCAACAACGTCCGCCATGTTGAACTTTCTTATTGATGGCCCCATCTTCACGAAATTTGGTAGGCGGCTTCCCTGTGCTAACCAAAACCGATGTACGTACTTATTTCGATGGTATGACGCCACTGTCGGCCGCCATATTGAACTTTCCAACGTCACTAATTCTCCAACTTCCCATGTAAGTAGAAGGCTGACCCCATCTTCACGAAATTTGGTAGGCGGCTTCCCTGAGCTAACCGAAACCAATGTACATACTTATTTCGGTTGTATGACGCCACTGTCAGCCGCCATATTGAACTTTCCAACGTCACTAATTCTCCAACTTCCCGTGTAGGTAGAAGGCTGAAATTTGGCAGGCTCATTCCTTACAGCTTACTTACAAAAGTTGACCAGGTTTCATTTTGAATTTCTATGCGTAACGGTCAGAACGGTCGACAACGTCCACCATGTTGAACTGTCTTGTTTATGGCCCCATCTTCACGAAATTTGGTAGGCGGCTTCCCTGCGCTAACCGAAACCAATGTACGTACTTATTTCGGTGGTATGATGCAACTGTTGGCCGCCATATTGCACTTTTCAACAGTCTTTGTTACTTATGGGCCCATCTTCAAGAAATTTGGTACACAGGTTCCCAACGCTAACTGAATCCTACTTACGTACATATATACGTCCATAGCCTGCAGCTCGGTCACCGTGTGAGGCGGCATTGGGTCCCCCATCCCAACGCCTCCCACGTTGTTGGCTGCCTGCCTATATAAGGCCGCCCGTCGCTCCGGTCTCTACATTCCCTTCCTTGCTTCACCACGGGATTCACGTCTCCCTACTGGTAACTACAGCCTTTTTATTTAATCCACGGCGTTTCCGCCGTTTTATTGTTCGTTTATGACGATTATAGTTGTTGTGTAGGTATTTTAGACTTACTTTACATTGCTCAGGTAACCATTTCCTTTATCATTCCAACCGTACCCCCATTACCATGTCTATCGAGGTGATTACCATCGATCAAAGAACTGTCACTTACCGAGTGGTTTCCATGCCCGGAGATGACACCTACCTTTTCCATTCTCTTTGTCACATATTGCATGGCCATATCAGGCTGACTCTTGATATCCGAAGGAACATTGTGTCTTATGTATTGAATGACTGGGACAGGTTCAAGGTGTGGACTGATGACGGTACAGGAGATAATTAGACTACACAGGAGCACTAGAAGAGTGAAATGCTTAAGCCCTTCACCTATGGTTCTGCATGTGAGTTGATGGCTGCCGCTGAATTGTTCGGTTGTCACTTTCAAGTGTACCGAAATGGCCAAATATTTTACACCTTTCGACAACCGCCAATACCTCTTAAACATCTTAGATTCACAGGTGACGATTTCAGTAGTGGACACTTTGATGTTTATGAATGTTTAAACTCTCAAAAGCTGGATGTGAAGTTATCGATGAAACCGGTTGTATGCTTACAACGCTTGACAGATGCCAAATGTCACTTCAACACAAGTCCTGCAAATACTGTCGTAATTGAAACAAACCATGAAACTCAAACTGATTATGACAGCAGCAATCCAAGTTGTGAGATCTGAAACAAGATTACTGTTCACATGGCCAACTGTAAGTTGCATGCTCAAGAGTAAGCTCAGCGCACAGCTTGGTCATATTACAACCGGAGGGCCAAACTCACAATGTGGTATACAAAGAGATCCTTAAATAAATATTGGCATATTTTCCCTTAGTTTAAAAAGGTTTAATTTTCTTTTTAATAAAAATTTTAATGCAGTACTTCGCCGCTGCGATGCGTGGGTATTTTGCTAGTAAAACTATAAAATAATGATAACACAGGCTTTGTCCCCTCTCCCATCCACTGATTGTCCTATACTTGCTTATACCATTTTATTGCTGAATAAGAGATGCAAGTGTTTATGAAGATCTACAAATAAACTCCCTTCAACTACTACAGAATGGTATGGATTATCTTACTCCTGTCTTACTTGTTCACTACATAGCTTGGCATTCAGTTTAAGAAAAGCAAACCATTACCAAGATAAGAAAACCAAAGAAATGTAAATGTATGGTAGCTGTTCTTCCATCTATACTAAAAGTATAAATTAAAGGTAAGAATTCAGGTGAATCGATACACCAGAACAACACAGTTTTTTTTTTTTTTTTTTTTTTTTTTTTTTTT
>JANRMT010062798.1:20719077-20731652 GCA_026402145.1 Polypterus bichir lapradei
AAAAAAAAAAAAAAAAACACACACACTGTATATATTCCTATGATTTGACGGTACCATTTCCATAGACAGCTAGTAATGGAATAATATTTCTCGAGGACTTGCAAAGGTAAAAAGCCCCATTCTTTTTTATATTACAATTTGCTGCTCAACAGCACTTGGAACATTTAAAATGAAAACTATTACAGGAACCTTTTTTGCAGCAAGCAAACCAAATGTTTTAGAGTGTGCCATGCTATAATAAACTTAACAGTGACATTATTTTTAACCCAATAGTGCATCCTGTTTCATCCATTTCTTATCTTACACCTGTATACTCAAATTGGTACTCTTCCATGTCATGACACAATGGAAATGGGATGCTTTTACACAATACAACAGAAAATTTTAAAATGATGTTGCAGGCGCCTGTTAAATAATCTAAGGCATACAAAGTGCATACTGGAAACCCAAAATTAGCCATGAAATAAAAAACATACAACAACTTTTAACAAGCGTGCCACAGCCAATCTACAGCAGTCGAACAATCGATCATGGAAGAAGGACTTGTATTCTTTAACTGCAGTCTTTACAAAAGAGGGTAGAAAGACAATTTCTCCCTGCACAAGCAGAGCCCTGAGAAGACAAAACTGCATTAGAAAGGCATGTGAACCACGTTAATTAAGTACAACAACAGGAAGAACATTTATTATACAGTAATAAAACAAATTAAATACAATCATTTAAATATATATCGGGTTTGCTGCTGGCAAGATTCTTACAAACTACAAGCACCAAATGTATGATAATATTAATCAATGAATAGATTTTAAGGGGTGAGACAAAGTATGAAAACTGTGGGATCTGTGGGGTGTTTCTTAGTCAGACTTTACTCCCCATTTTACTCATCTACCATTTTGTATATAACTTTCCAAGCTGCAGCACCATAGTATGAAAGGTCAATCAAATTGAAATGCTACAAAGCAGAATAGAAGGACTGATTGCTCACATTAGTTGTAAAGACTTTATACCAAAAGGTTAAAAGCTAAATTTAAACTTCCAAAAGCTAGTGAAGCTGTTTAATTTTTGTCATGTCTATTAACATTGCAGCCATTAGAACACTTTGTTAATGTTTCATGATTGATGATAACTAATCCTGATCACAAATTACAGCAATTTGAGAGAGGCCTGGGTAAGCTAAAGCCAATGAAATTGAAGCCTTTCTTACGTGCATAAAAAGAAAACCATACAAAAAGTGTAGCTTTCATAATGGACAAGAGCTATAATGTAAATGTTAGGCTTTAAAACCATTGGAGAGTTTTTTTTTTTTTTAATTAGCTACTTGTGGACTAATGTCATTACGAAAGCTAACAGGAGGATGACAGAACAAAACATACATTTAACAAATCATTATCAGTGCACTAATTTGTAATTTAACATCTCCCACTTCTTTGGAAACGAAAAAAGTTAATGGAGTGAAAATCCACTTAAATTTGATAATTGAGGCATTAACAAATAGCCCTTCAAATATACTAAAAGCTTGTAAGCAAGCGATATATTACTATGAATAAGCAAATAAGATTCAAAAGAAATATTACATTTAAAAAGGCTTTCATATTTAAAAAAATTAAAGCACTTAATTAAAAATGGAATATGAAATAGATGTAAACAACTGCTGCAGAACCATGCAACTAGCACTGCACTGATGCCAAGAGATTCTGTACAGAACAGCAATCCTGAAAGCTATTAACTACCCCATGTGTCTGAGTGTGTGTGTGTGTGTGTGTGTGTGTGTGTGTGTGTCAACAGAAGTATATATTTTCTAAGAAAAAGGAAACGGTACTTTGAAATATCCAAGTGATGTTGGTGAACAAATTTACAACAGTGATTACATACAGGCTACTTATAAAGCATTTGTACAAGTGTCAAAGTGCGTGTGGTTAATGATTGGTTGTACAAAAACTGCATGAACAAAACACACCTGTACATTCCTTGGGAGACAATATGGAAGTCACAACCTCATTGCATTTGTGTCCTTTATCTCTTGCCATTGAATCAGTTTACTGTTTGCTTTAATTTGCTTGCTGCTTGGTCAAAATGTATGTTAAAATAAGGCAAGCAGATCCACAGGCTCCTCAATAGAGGAAAAGAAGGTGGCCTCCCTTTTTCTGAAGAGATGACTTCAGCTAAAAAGTCCCAGGCTTCAAATCAAGATCAACAGTTCTTGGATAAAGAGGACAGCTGAAGAGGAACTCCAAGGTGAGCACCAGCAAGACAATCCCGTTGACTTCAGAAAGTGCAGGCGAACCCATCAAGAAAGGCAGCTGATACAATCAAGCTTCAGGCTTCCTTCAGCAATGGGATATCTGAAAAAACACAAGAGGAAAATGACACAGTGCTTCCCAGAATGACAATTTCAAACTTTATGCAAAAGAGCTCCTACTAAATGCTAGTGTTGACATGCTTATAATGTTCCTGCTGTTCATAACATGGAAACATGCTTGTGTAACTTTCCCAAGTATCCTACATTTAGGCCTTTAGATTCAGCATTCAACATATCCACTCAATTAATAAAATTAATACTTAAAAATGAAAGATTCAAAACCTAGCTGAAAATTACAATGTGGAAATGCATTTTTAATGTGTTTATTTGCTAAATGAGGGAAGAAACAACTTCTTTTGGAGTAGAAAACTAGCACAAAAGCCAATACAACATTACAATTCAGACATACCTTCTATACCTATGTCTCTCTTTTTGGTCAGTGTAGCTTTGACATCATGGACCAGAAGGTGCATACTAATTCAGCGTGAGCATGAACACTCAAGAATAAAACTGAATAAAAAAAATTCACATCCAATCATTCCTAGTCATGCACACCACTCACACCCACATCCACAGTTTTCCCAGTCCCAGTCTCATTCACGTACAAGATCTGACACTGTTTTCAAATAAAGAGATGGTATAACAAAACAAGATTGTTATTCCACATCTTTAACTGAAAACGGTGGGAGCATGAACATGACTGAAAGAATACAACTGAAAAAGAAAAAAAAAAAAAACGTTAACTTTGACAAGTACTATAAATTTACACTGACTGTTACAGATGCAGATTAAATGTATGTTTTTATTGTATAATATTAACAATATGAGCAGCTCACTACTCAAAACGGTATATTTGGGAGGCAGCCGGTATCAAAACGGTAAATTTGGGAGGCAGCCGGTATCAAACCGGCGACCTCTTGATTAGGAGTCAGCAGTTCTTACCACTGCATCATGCAAGCTGTTGTATCAACAGCCTATAGTAACCCGCTTTCTTTTTCTTTGGTTATATGCTTGGATAAAAGTGCACTTGTTTTGTTATACTTGTACCTTTTGTAAAAGTGTTAATTTGATATTTGGAATTCAGGCTTCACACATTATACACTTCATGTCTACATTTTGTCAATTATTACTAAAACATGAAAAACATTGCTGCTTTAGCGATGTGTTTACATAGATTGTTGTAGACATAGAACACACATGAAATGTATGCATTCCAAATGACAATGTTTTATTTACCCTCTACAACTCCAGGTACTTCACTCCAAGATAAACACTGAGCACTGAGAACCTTCTTTGTGAACTGAGCTGTGGCGGTGGGCGGGGGGATGGGATACCAGGCTGCTTGCTGCTTTTGCTTATCAACACATTTACAACACAAAAGACGAAGACAGAGAGGTGCAAACGGATTTAAGGTGGGCCAGGATTACAAGTTTTTTTGTAGGTTTTGGGAATTCTAGTGTTAAATAAGTTGGATGAATGGTCACATCTCATGACGAGTAACTGGAAGTTTACACACAGTGACATGTTCAGTATTTCAGATAACTAGTTTAAGCTTCTTATTTTAAACATTATTTTAAGGTTTGATGGGTTTTTATCCAATACGATCAGATGAAGTAGAATAGGCAGGAGGGGGACTGGACAATTACAGTATGTGAATGAGTGATGGTGTAAAAGCAAAATTAGAACTAAAATATGTAATCCAGACAATGAAATATTGACTGAAGATTGCCCACATTAATGTCTAGGAAGAGGTTACATTATCCTGGTTAATGTTTTATTAAGTCAGTAAAAGAAATGAGTCACTTTGTTACCAACACATAATGATGAATCATTCTGACCCTAGAATGCTGCCAACTTCAACCAGAGGAACTGTGAAAGGAACAGCCTTTATTTAGCATGTTCTATTTGTGGACACAACTAGCTGTATCTGATCTAGTTACATGTTAATGCCTTTAAATCTAAACCTATGGTACATCTGAGCAGCTCTGATCAAGTCTTTCTTACTTACAGCCCTACTATCAGATGGCAGCAGCCCCATTATTATCCAAGCCAGAAGATCTTGTGTGTGTTTCGGGGGTTGTGGTTTATTACACTTTATTTGTCCTGAGAAGAAATTAAAACTTTACTGAAGCTCAAGGTACAATCATCTATTCATACGTTCAAGTAAAACTTAAATCATAAGACACACTCAAAAACACACACATACTATTACATTCACTCATTCTGCAACAATAAGGAGGAGCCCTCAGCAAAAAAATGTAATGCTCTTAGCATGTAAAAAGCAACATGAAGAACCCCATGCCGATGACTTGTAGACCCATAAAGGAAAGGAAAATAAAAAAACAAAACTGTGCCCAGGCTGCCTGGTGTTATGAGATAGTCACAATTTTGTTATGCCACCCAGATCTAACAAAAGCACTTAAAACATGCCTACCATCTGAAAAATCATTGGTGAATGTGAGAGAACACTGGCTTTGCCGGTCACTGCTCTCAGAGTCTTGTCTTTGTGGAGAGGCAGCAGCCCCAGAATGCTCAAAGGCCCAAGAAGAGGAAGTGGATGAGGAGGAGGAGGAGGAAGTAGCAGCTTGATGCACCAATACTCTCTCTGAATTTTGACAACTGCTAGACTGATTCAGTTCAGCTTGTCCTATGTGATCTTCCTCTCTGTGGGGTTCATCCATCCCACCTGGTCCCTCTGACAGTACTATCTGAACTCTCGACTCAACCGGTGGAATGGTAGCTCCTCCACTCCCATAAACTGCCTCTTCATAGGATGGCAGAGAAACTTGTACACCTTCAACCACAATAGACACAGGATCACCAGACACTCCCTGGTCACGCCTATGAGACAACAGAAAAAAAGAAAAAGGACTGAAATATTAATGTTTGACCTATAAAAAATGTTCTCTACAAGCAGAATTTCACTCTAATAATATAAAGCACAATAAAGATATTGTGCAACTTACTGCTGAATACACTTCAGTAAAGCAAATTGAATTTATATGGATGGAAAGCTCATGCTATGCAGAAGGAAAGGACAAGTTGTAGTTTTTTTGTTGTAAAACTGTCATTTATTACTTTTATTACATTTATTACCTTTAAAAAATACATTATAGCTTGAAAACAGTGCAAAGTTAACACAAACATGTTTAATCACTATTACAAGCTGAACATTAGATAAAAACTGTAGGTAGCTAATATCAAGTCTCACAAAAGAGTCTCCTGTTTCTTCTGTTAAATTTTATATACACACTGTCAAGGAATGTATCTTTGCATTATCAACAAAGACCATAAAAGTCACTATAACTTAAAAAAAACTGAAGAAAAATAAACATATTTTTGTTAAATCAAAAAGGGAATAACAGGTTTGCAGGGACATAGCTGTCACGTGCACAGAGTACCACTAAATTCTTAAATCAATATGCAACACGTCACCACTTTCAACATATGTTCTTTAAGCAAAATTAAATTAAAGCACCTACATATTTTTATTTTGATTATACTTTATCGAATTAAAATGAATAAGCATGTATACAGTGCACCATACAGTCTGCTGTAATGCTGTGCCAGTTGTGCCCCAGCCCCTAATTTTGAAGTCTTTAAAGCAGGAAATCTTAGCTGCAAATAATGAGAACACTCAGTGTCAATTGCAATAACCACAGGTGCACCATATTAGGTTTGTCTTTATGTAGGAATTTTAATATCAAATCAGATCAGTTCCAATGGTTCCTATGGTATTCTACTAAAATATTCTGTTTTGTGATTCTGTAAAACAACCATTGCTACTCTCCCAAAAAATTTTTTTATTAGATTAGCTCACTTACTAATCATAATTTCATGAAAAATATATAACCAAACCATGAGAAGTTAAACAGGCTGCTCAATTACCTGCTATGATGAAAGGACTTAAGTTTTGGCTGAAGAAGAACAAAGAGGACCACCAACAAGAGAATGAGTGCAACTGAGCTGGCTGTGGAGGCAACAATGGAAAGTGCAGGAACACCCAAAGAAGACTGCAGTTCCTTACCTGTGAGTAAAGACCACAAAATTTAGTTTTAAACATTTAAATGTAGCATCACTGGGGTTTTACTAAATCAAATTGACAAGCAAAAAGCAGATAAACAAAAATAAAATGAAACTACATTACATATAGTCAAGTAAAATCATCAAACTAAATTTAAATGTAAACAGTCCAAATAATGGATGAGTTAAAGTATAGAAATTCACAAATTCTAACACTGAATTTTTTTTTTTTGCATTTTACATCTGTTAGTAATCTCTTGTTACTTGTAGTAATGATCAAGAAAATTTTAATGTCATGTTTTAGTGGAGAAAGGAAGTAGAGAGACAGAGAGAGAGAGATACTTTATTGATCCCAAGTGAAATTTAAGAAACTTAAACTTACTAGAGGAAAGGTGGATGTCAAAATTCACAATCCTGTTTTACAGTACTTATTAGCTGTTCACAAGAGACTTTTCTGTAAGTGGTGTATTTAACAATATTTTAATGAACATACAGACGTGGAAAAATGTGTCAGTCGTCTTAAAGCTCATTGAAAAAAGTGTCGTATGCCAAAAAAGGGACTAAATGAAAACCAATTGTCCCATGTATACCGGCATACCTTTGATATGTCATAGAGAAAATCCAAACAAGTGTGAAAAAAGATCAAACATAGCTTATTCTTCAAAGATATTCTAAAATGGCCTGGACACATTTGTTGGTAGACCTAGATTAGAACATAAATTACAGGATTAGAGGAATTGGTGAAAATAGCTGTTTTCTTGAATTTATATCAAACATCTCTAATCGTGCAATCAGTCACTCAGCCTATTCAAACAGTAAAAGTTATCACTCTGCTGTTTGGTGTCATCGTGTCTCTCACTGAACATGGACCAGAGAATACAAAGGAGATAGTTGTCTGAAGATATCAGAAAGAAAATGATAGACAAACATGTTAAAGGCAAAGACAAGAAGGCCATGTGTCAACAGCTGCAAATATTATGAAAAAGTATAATGTCCAAGGGACTGTCACCCTCCCTGGACACGGCCAAAAGAGGAAAGTCAACGCCACAATAGGCAGAAGGTTAGTGAGAACAGTAGACCAAAAGCCAAGACAACTTCCAAAGAGATACAAGCTGAACTCCAAGGTCAAGGTGCATTAGTATCTGACAGCACCATCTGAGTGACAGCGGGCTCAACAGAAGACACAATAGGACTCTACTTTTGTAAACAGGGGTTTGGGGGGGGGGGGGAGAAAGGAAGGCTGGAATTTGCTAAAATGCATACTGACAAGCCACAATGATTCTGGAAAAATGCCCTTTGGACAGGTGAGACCAAACTGGAGCTTTTTGCTACATCACTTCCGCTCTATGTGCACAAAAGAAAAAATTAAGCTTCAAAGAAAAGAACAAACCTACTGTGAAACATGGAGGAGGCTTGGTTATGTTTAGGACTGTATGGCTGCATTTGGTATAGGCTGCCTTGAGTCTGTGGAAGGAACCATGAAATCTCAAGACTATGAAGACATTCTGGAGCAAAACATACTGCCCAGTGTCTCAGTTGCAGGTCATTGATCCTCCAAAAGAATAATAAACCAAAACACGCAGCCAAGAGCATTTAAGAATGGCCAAGAACAGAACATTGGACTATTCTGAAGTGGCCTTCTGTAAGCCCTGATTTGAATCATGTGGAACATATATGGAAAGAACTGAAACCTGCTGACTGCAGGAGACCCCCTTTTCAAACCCAATACTACTTGAGTAGTTTGCTCAGGCACAGCAGGCCAGGCTATCTGTGGACTGGTGCAGAAGACTCATGGAGTGCTCCAGGAATCACTTGTTTGCAGTGATTATGCAATAAAATATTAGGTTAAGGGTCGTATAATTGTTGTCCATGCCAATTTCATTTGTGTTATTATTT
Organism: Polypterus bichir lapradei; assembly: GCA_026402145.1. Classification (NCBI taxonomy): domain Eukaryota; kingdom Metazoa; phylum Chordata; class Cladistia; order Polypteriformes; family Polypteridae; genus Polypterus; species Polypterus bichir. Next base: position 20,727,296 of record JANRMT010062798.1, read on the forward strand.
GAAATATTCTGTTTAATCAAAACTCTAAATCAAAGTCTGATTTTTGTTAGATACGGAAAACACAATGATGGATGCCAGTTACATTTGTTAGTTTCAAATTAGTTCAGAGACAATTGTGGGTTCTGCCTTATTCATGGTGGGGTAGTAACAAATTTGTCCACGGCTATAAATGTGTTTTGGAGCACACACCTTTGCATGTAAATTAGGCAACACAAGTAAACAGATTCTTTTCATGAATGGTATGATAATGTTTGTTGTTTGTTCAGTGTTGGCCCTCATAGAAACTGCTTGTATCATAGAATGGCCCTTATAGTGTAATGCTTTTGCAGAGTCATGAACATTCTCTACATTTATAGTCAGCGGTTTCAGCAACTCAATCAAAGTGACAATTGGTGTCACAGTAGCTTCTCTCTGCAACTATGTTTAGAGGGTCAAGGCTAATTTATACTGCTGCATCGACTCTATAGCACAGCCTGATGCACACCTCCTAAAAATCGGCATAGACCCTTTGCAAAACCCTATCACCAGTTCGGAAAAAACGCATATCTTGAAACACATTTCAATTAATTTTCCTATACAGTGGAACCTCGGTTTGCGAGTAACTTGGTTTGCGAGTGTTTTGCAAGACAAGCAAAAATTTTTAATAAATTTTGACTTGATAAACGAGCGAGGTCTTGCAATACGAGTAGTATGTATACACTTTGTCTGCTGAGCGTCATGTGATCACAACTGAGCTGATGGTACTTCTCTCTCTCGCTGCGTGATTGTGGGCAATCGTCTCCTATTCTCCGTCTGAGTCGGCGTACCTCACTCATATAGTCATCCGTACGAGCGTATACTGTGTAACACAGCATTGTGACTGTGTGTGTGTGTGTGTGCGCGCTGTGACGTGCGAGTCCCCGTCTTGCACCCCAAGACACAAAGCTGAGTCTCAGTACTTTAGCAACACCAGCTTTATTCAGCTTGAAACAGCAACAGTGCGTTTATTTATTGTAGCGGGATCTGCCACTCTCCTATACACAGACACAGCAGTCAGGCAGGGTCATGGCCAAGTAATACTGTGCCCTGCGCATTTATAATGTTCCTTGTATCACCCATCAACGGCAGGCACTTATAGCATTTCTGCAATCTTTTCAGATTCGCTTTTACGGCGAACTGCTACAACACTGGAAGACTGCGATTGCTTTGGGACGCTCTTCCGCGTGTTGTCCCGTTGGGTGGAATCCCACAAGAGTTTAGAAACTCACTCACACCAGCCATGATTCTTTTCAAAGGTAAAGTGCAGGTTAATTTTATGTATTTTCACTTTATATTTTGTATTCATCATTTTTATATGAATAGTTTTGGGTTGTGGAACGAATCATCTGAGTTTCCATTATTTCTTATGAGGAAATTCTCTTTGATATACGATTGCTTTGGACTGCGAGCACGTTTCCGGAACGAATTATGCTCGCAAACCAAGGTTCCACTGTATTCTGAACTAACACGGTGTGGATTGAAGAAAGACTTGTTGGAGACGTTAGAAAACAATACACATCTATGAGTTACCTCATCACAACACTACAAAGACAATAAGACGGAGGACAATTTGTGATGCACAATATCTGCTAAGATTGGTTTGGGAGGCAGCAAATGTGTGAAAAAGTGGAAAAATGTGAGAGACAAATATGTTCACCTATGGAAGAAAATTTGTGTAGCAAGAAGAGCAGTGATCAAAGGTAGCAAAAACTGCATGCATTTTAATGGATCATCTGCTTTTCTTGCATGCTACAAACAATACCAAGTAGCATTCAAACATTTGACGACAAGGTGGAGCGGCACAAAGTATCACATGCTTTCAACAGAGTAGCCTATGACATGGATTCAACACAGAAGTATAAATCAACCTTTAGTACAACCTATTATTCCCAATTTCGTATGACTTGTTTTGAATTAACTTTTATCTTCATTTTAGTTTACTTTGTGGAAAAGTTCTACCATACTGCAGAACCTTATTGCAAGAAGGGGATATTGATCCTCATAATTTGTTAGAGGATCACCCATTATCAGGTAATTTGAGGGATTGGTCAGGAGATACATGGCACCTGAGCAAAAGTAGCCTTAGATTTACAATGGGGAAGAAGACTTAAAATATCCCAGTTTTTCCTTAATGGGAAATGATGAAAAGATTTTCAGTTTGTTTGTTTTTATTTGGAGTAATGTGTTTTATATATCAGGTGGAAAAAGTCTTGCTTTAATATGGACTAGCAAAATACCCGCGCTTCGCAGCGGCGAAGTACTGCCTTAAAATTTTTATTAAGAAGAAAATTAAACATTTTTAAACTAAGGGAAAATATACCAATAATTATTTGTTAAGGATCTCTTTGTATGCCACGTTGTCAGTTCGGCCCTCCAGTTGTAATATGACCAAGCTGTAGCTGTGTGCTGAGCTTACTTGAGCATGCAACATACAGTTGGCCATGTGAACAGTAATCTTGTTTCAAATATCACAGCTTGGATTGGTGCTGTCATAATCGGTTTGAGTTTCATGGTTTGTTTCAATTACGACAGTATTTGTAGGACTTGTGTTGAAGAGACATTCAGCATCTGTCAAGCGTTGTAAGTATACAACCAGTTTCATTGATAACTTCACATCCAGCTTTTGAGAGTTTAAACATTTCTAAACATCAAAGTGTCCACTACTGAAATCGTCACCTGTGAATCTAAGATGTTTAAGAGGCATTGGCGGTTGTCGAAAGGTGTAAAATATTTGGCCATTTCGGTACACTTAAGCATTTCACTCTTCTAGTGCTCCTGTGTAGTATAATTATCTCCTGTACCATCATCAGTCCACACCTTGAACATGTCCCAGTCATTCAATACATTAGGCACAATGTTCCTCCGGATATCAAGAGTGAGCCTGATATGGCCATGCAATATGTAACAAAGAGAATGGAAAAGGCAGGTGCCATCTCCGGGCATGGAAACCACTTGGTAAGTGACAGTTCTTTGGTGGTGATCACCTCGATAGACATGTTAATGGGGGTACGGTTGGAATGATAAAGGAAATGGGTACCTGAACAATGTAAAGTAAGTCTAAAATACCTACACAATAACTATAATCGTAATAAACAATACAACAGCGGAGAAGCCGTAGATTAAATAAAAAGGCTGTAGTTATCAGCAGGGAGACGTGAATACCGTGGCGAAGCAAGGAAGGGAATGTAGAGACTGGAGCGACAGACGGCCTTATATAGGCAGGCAGCCAACAACGTAGGAGGCGTTGGGATGGGGGACCCAACGCCGCCTCACACGGTGACCGAGCTGCAGGCTATGGACGTATATATGTATGTAAGTAGGATTCAGTTAGCGTTGGGAACCCGCGTACCAAATTTCTTGAAGATGGGCCCATAAGTAACAAAGACCGTTAAAAAATTCAATATGACGGCCGACAGTGGCATCATATCACCGAAATAAGTACCAAATTTCAGCCTTCTACCTACACGGGAAGTTGGAGAATTAGTGATGTTGGAAAGTTCAATATGGCGGCTGACAGTGGCGTCACACCACCGAAATAAGTACGTACATCGATTTTGGTTAGCGCAGGGAAGCCACCTACCAAATTTCGTGAACATGGGGCCATAAATAAGAAAGATGAACATGGCGAGCATTGTCAACCGTTATGACCGTTATGCGTAGAATTTCAAAATGAAACCTGCTTAACTTTTGTAAGTAAGCTGTAAGGAATGAGACTGCCAAATTTCAGCCTTCTACCTACACAGGAATTTGGAAAATTAGTGACGATGGAAAGTTCAATATGGTGGCCGACAGTGGCGTCATACCATCGAAATAAGTACTTACATCGGTTTCGGTTAGCGCAGGGAATCCGCCTACCAAATTTCGTGAAGATGGGGCCATAAATAAGAAAGTTCAACATGGCGGACGTTATCGACTGTTATGACCGTTATGTCTAGAATTTCGAAATGAAACCTGCTTAAGTTTTGTAAGTAAGCTGTAAGGAATGAGCCTGCCAAATTTCAGCCTTCTACCCACACGGGAAGTTGGAGAATTAGTGATGAGTGAGTGAGTGAGTGAGGGCTTTGCCTTTTATTAGTATAGACTAGCAAAATACCCGCGCTTCACAGCGGAGAAGTAGTGTGTTAAAGAAGGTATGAAAAAGAAAAGGAAAAATTTTAAAAATAACGTAACATGATTGTCAAAGTAATTGTTTTGCGTATTTGGCGGCATCGTCACAAAGTTGTTTTCGTCTAGCTGCATTAGAAAATGTACCACGACATCTGACACGCCTCCTTTTTACTGTTTTCTCACAGCTTGGATTGCTGCTGTCATAATGGGTTTGAGTCTACATATATATATA
>JANRMT010062798.1:20732052-20746770 GCA_026402145.1 Polypterus bichir lapradei
CTCTGCAGTGTTAAGAGAGAAAGGCTTTGGTTTGGGATAAAAGGAAAAAAGGTGTAAAGAAAGGAAAGTTGCGTTTTTCTTTTATATAGTATAGAGAGATGTGTTCGCTGACGATATGAGCGCCTTTTGGGGACAGTCGCGGTGGGTCTTGTGCAGACTGGTGAGACGTCCCAGCTATTAATCGGCTGTGATGGCACTGTCAGTCCTTCACTCCTGTGCGTGTCTTCATAAGAGCTGACGACCTCATAATCGTATACGTGCAAAATAAAGTGCGAAGCGCCTTAATATTATTTTGCCGCAGAAGCGCAGTCAGCGTGTGAAAGGCCGGCACAGCTATGCGCGTGCGCCGGCTGCTCGACTTTTGCTGAGCAGGAGACGCCAGTTTTTGCAGACACGTTCACATGATCAAAAGTCTCCGCGCTCTTTGGAGGTCATTCATATACAAAATACCCGCGCCTCGCAGCGGAGAAGTAATGGGTTAAAGAAGTAATGAAAAAGAAAAGGAAACATTTTAATAATAACATAACATGATTGTCATGAGTGTTGCTGTCATATATATGCCTGCCTAAATAAGTCACCCTCGCTTCGCTCTTACTTTTTTACCGTTCATTTACTCATGGCTAGTGGCGGAAAAATTATAAAATGGAAGGAGGATTACACTGAGTATGGCTTTACCAAAACAATTATTGATGGCGAATCGATTATTCAGAAAGCTTGAATTGGTGATCTGTTTTTCTGTGTTAACCTCATATTTTTTCATACTTCTTCTCAAACCAAGGTGGTGCGAGGGTAAAATGAACCGGGATGCGCTGATCAATGTAATCGGTATACCAGGAAATCATGCATTGACAAAAGTTCCCCTTTGCTTGTAATGCAAAGTGTGATTAAATTCATTATTTTTTAACGCGTTATGGAGCACATGCATCGAAGTTTCTCAGCTGTGCTTGTGCTAAGAAAAGATTTTAAAAATAACGTAACACGATTGTCAATGTAACCTTTTGTAAGTAGTGCCTGGAGGATTCAGTGTGGAGAAACTCTAGAGACAGCGTGTGTATTAACTTGTGGATTTTTCTGTGAATATATGGTGGCAGTGTGACGAAGTTGCTTCGGAAGACGGCGTTAGCCGCGGAGCTCAGCTCAGAGCGAAATGAGGTAAATGGGAGGGGAGATGATGACGTGGCTCCTCCACCCGCCTTAACTGTCAATCCCCCACAAACACAGTCTCTCGGAATTTGCATAAGCACACCCCTTCACCTGCAATTTTAACTTAGTTACAAAGTGATCAAAACTCTCGTTTATATCCTGCGTCCTCTCATTAAACTTGTATCCCGTATTACCCGTGGGCATGAAAAACGCCAGCGGCAGCCTGTCTATTAACTTAATTTAAAGTTTAGGTTTATACCTTGCTTTGTTTCCGAAGTAGCTGCAATGATGAATATGGTAGTATATGTCACTCACTCGCTTCTTATTGTTTCGCTGCCTTCTCAATTATATAATGCATGTTTTCTTCAGCATATTTTGGAGCTCTTCCTGGTTTTCTACATAGTGCGTTGACAGTCAGTTCACGTGATTACGTGGGCGGCGTGATGATGTCACACGAAACTCCGCCCCCACGGCGGTCAAGCTCAACTCCATTACAGTAAATGGAGAAAAATACCTTCCAGTTATGACCATTACGCGTAGAATTTCAAAATGAAGCCTGCCCAACTTTTGTAAGGAAGTTGTAAGGAATGAGCCTGCCAAATTTCAGCCTTCTACCTACACGGGAAGTTGGAGAATTAGTGATGAGTCAGTGAGTGAGTGAGTGAGTGAGTGAGTCAGTGAGGGCTTTGCCTTTTATTAGTATAGATTTACAGGGTGATTAATTTAAACAATATAGTGAAACTCCCACTTGCATGTGATATAGTTTACATTTCCAAATCCAAAACAATAAAATGGGAAAAACAGTTTTCGGCAATACATTTTTTTTTCAATGTACTGTGTAAAACACACACACACACTTAATGAACTGAATAAATTCTCCTGTCAGATTGATGACATAAGTCCAATAATTGATTATGACTTAATTAAGGATTTGCAATTTGCAAAGCAGTGGCCCAACTCCTTTCACGGAATACGTGTGATAAGATGGAGGAGGGTTTAAATTGAAACAATTTTACGGATTGATTAAATGGTTTTAACGCAATCCATTACAGCTTGTGTTTGCCACGTGGCTCGCTATTTAGCAAGCACCTGCTGCAGCTTGGTTGGAATGAAAAAGGAGCGGACAAGCATTAAAGGGTAAGTAAGCATTTTTTGAAGAGAACAGCAAACGCTAGGTGGACAGGCAACAGGGGGAAGATGAAAATTACAATTTCGGTTGAGCTAACAACGTAACAGTGAGCAAGACCATTGGAGGTTCCAGGTTGTGAACGTGATCCAGTCCACTAAGCAGCCAACAGATGGGATAATGAGAGAGACCATGGAACATGAAGAAGGAAGGAGAAGCAACAGGTAGCAGAATTTGTGGAAGGTCAAGGTGCTGTGGGAACTACAAAAACTAGTAGGGGCTTGGCTCTGCGATGGGATGCAGAGGTGTTGCCAGGAGCAGAATCTCCAATTAAAATAGAAGGAAGACAACAGAGCTGCTCACTGATTTTAAGAAGAATGCTAAACCAGGGAGACTGTCAGTAACTAATAAAAATAAACTTATTTAAATAGTCCAATTTAGGCCTGTTCTCTGTGGGTAATTGCAACTAGGGCTTCAAAAGTTGTATTACAAAAGAGAAAAGTGATCAAGTTATTAAAGAACCAGACACACTGCTTAAATATTTGTTTCAAACTTTTACCTTTGTATACATTCTTCAAAATTTTAAAGCTGAAATAGTTTTATAACAATGGCAATAATAAAACTTTGAAATAGGCCACATTCAATTCTGTTGAAATAAGTATACAGTATATTCTAGATTTCTGTTTTGTTTTATTTTTCTTGTATGAATATAAAGGTAATCAATTTCTATTTTACTAACCTAACTTGCACGTAGTAATGTGCTTGCATTTGTTGCTGACAGTATCAAAGGAATATTCCAGTGTTGGACAATAAAGTTAAGCCTATGTAATGTATATACATAAATGGAGTACAGGACACACAATCAATATACATACACATACCCACATACTTAAAAACACTCTTCAAATAAGTATAAACACAATTTAAGAGTTAACAATGGCAATTGTGCAGCACACAATTCAAAATAATGACAAAAATCCAGCAGTGAAATTATTGTTAGCTAAAGATAAACCCTGTTTAAAAAAAAATAAAAAACAGATGTAATGTAAATTTAACCCTGCAAATAAACTGGGTGTACCCATTATACAGGAGGGTATAGAAGAAAAAAAAAAGTCACCTCTAAGCAGAAAACTGTAAATTCACTGGACTAAATAATAACCAAATGGACATGCAGCCGTCTGACAAACAGCTTCAGCTCCTTAGTTTCCTTCTGACTTAGGCCTCATAGTGTTATATCTCATAGTGTTATATTCCATAGAGGTAATCACCACAAAAGGTAACTGCAAGATACGTGGCAATCAGGACCTTCCCAAACCTTCCTTGGGCCTACGCTCCATTTCCTTAACATCTTCTCCTTCTTCCACAGATTCACTCCAAGTTAAACTGACTTCAACAGAACACAAAACATCAAAGTCCAATTATCCATGCTAATACCATCTTTTCCTTTTTGAGATACTAATTACAGTAAATTTAAAAAAAAAACTAACATCATATACAAATTATTAGAATCAAATTATTTAAAGAAAATCTCCTGATTTGTTAAAATGGTGTTTTCAAATACTGCAATAATAGAAAGGATGTTATTATTTTAATAAGATAAATTCTATAAACTGTTTTGTTTGTCCAAGTTCTACAACACCTATACTTACAAGAAGCCAAAAAAGCATGTTAACAGCATCTCATGCAAGCATGTTAAAGCATGAATATCTACAAATTATAAAATGTGTACAAATGTCAATTTTATGACTCATTTTAGAAAGAGTGAAGTTAAAACAGAAAGGTGAAGTGATGTTAGGAAACTGCAAGGTAGGTAGGAGAATGGGGGGAAAAAGAAAATACACTTACAACATACAAATATTTTATTGAATGAAAAAAGTGGGCTATATAAGTAAAGCTACCTTGCCCAAGTCGGCAGCTGATCTCCATCGGGGGGTACCACTCTCCACTCTGGCAGGTGAGGTATTTGTAATCGCCTTTGAGCGTGTACCCTTCATCACAGAAATACTCTATCACTGTGGTCTGGGAGAACTGGTGGCAAGGAGAAGGGTGACAGGTGTATCCTCCATTTTCTGGCAGAAAAGGCGGTCTGCATTCTAATAAGGAAACACAAAGAGAAAAGGTAATTAAAACTACCTTTCAGATTAGGGTGGGCAGCACTGTAAAATTGTTTGATGAACAATCTCCATGACGGGATTATATACTACTATGCATCAGTACAAATACCTGTGACTAACAAATTACATAGACATAACGGGAATACAAGGGGGAGTTCAAAATAGAATAGAAAGCATTGATTCCTACTGCAAGGAAATTCAAGTTAACAGCTTACTGCCAAATGTCCTAAATATATTTTACGCCCAAATATAACATTCAAAGCAACAAGCCTTCCATCAAAACTCCAAATAAACCAGACTGCTTAGTACTACTTTGAAACATCTAACCTTAAACTGTCCTCATATACCTTACCAGAGTTCTTTTAAATATAGCTGATCTATCAAGTTGCTGTACAGGTGTCTATTTGGACTAACATCTACGGTATTACTAACATCTACACTATTTGATTGTTCACACTGCTGTGTCACTCTATCAATTGTATTAATTAGCAAGTGTGTGGATTTGCCAATCCCCTTGATTCCACAAACTGCCATCAAAGGACTTAAACGAAGACATTTATTTCAGGAAGCTTTTTACTGATTACTGATCATTCATCATAATAAATCCCCTCAAAACCACTGCCAGAGACCAGAAGGTTGTCCATTTTGTACCTAGACAACACAGTAAAGCAATACTGATTCAATTATTACAATTTCAAATAGCAACTCAGTCAATGGAAAAACTGAAAATGACAAGAGAAATACAGTGAAGATGTAGCAACAATCAAATTCTATTAATTTTTGCAACTAAGACACAGGGTGTGACATAACCTAGTAAGAAATAGCAGTAAATTAGTGTAAAGGGTCTAAGATGATCCAGCCAGACCCTGTAACAACATATGTTGAAAAAGTCAAGTCTTCCTTTTCTCAACTGACTGATGTAATGTGGGTTGAATAAGCAGATAACATCATAGTCTACCTTGATATATAGTGTTTTTTCTTCACTGCACATTGCATGACAAAACATATTTATCTGCAATGTGTTCTTTCTGTTACAGAAATAATCCAGCTGACTGCATTCATTAGGCATAATTACTTTAGCCTTTGCAGGGGTCTGATCTTCATGCTCAGCAGCCACCTGGATAAACATGGAGTCTTAACAGATCAGAAGCCAGAGGCAATAATGCAGACTCCAGAGCAGAGCACACAGCCTTGGTGACACTTAGTAAACTAAAATTCGGTGCCCGCTGGCTAAACTGGGTATTGATCACTATGCCTACTTGATTCTGCAGTATTTAAAAAGCCTTTACATGTATGGCATTTCAATGTCTTACCATTTGTGTTATGGATCTGTCACTTGTTCTCTTTATCATGACCTCAAGAGACAGAATGCTTTGACATAGCCTTCAGTTTTATTCTAACTAAATCTTTTAGATTTTTATTTTATTTGGTTGATGCCTCTTCAAAGAAAAATTATTTAAATTAAAGAGCCTCTTTAGTTTTGAAAACTTTACCAAAATGGTCTGCAGAACTAGCAATATTGAGAAAATGCATCAATACCCAACTTGAAGGCCTAAAATAAAACATACGAGACACAAGTACACAAGTCAATGGGTGGGTGAGTTTTGAAATAAAAAAAAAAAAATTAACCACGGACCACTTAATGCCATCAAATGCGACCATAAAACAAAACTATGAAAATAATTACAACCCATCAACATCAAGTGCACTCATTATTCTTTGGACAAGGCTGGCATTATAAAATCTTGTATAACACCTAAAGCACTCTTAGCTCGCATAACTAACGTAACACAATGTGAACAGATAATAAAAAAGATTAATGTTATAAAAATGGGAAAATAACAAGAAGTCCAAATTGTATTCCATTAAGGGTAACCCTCTATGTGTCATTAGATCTCAAAATTGTCTAACTTGGGGATGAGGCTGGAGTTCACAAATTACAGTTCTTAGTAATGGTCAATAAAGTCCAGAAAACCCCTGATCAGACCATGTCCAGTCAGTGATCTGTTATGTGGCCATTCACAGCAATCATAAGCTGTTGATTTTTCAAACACACAGCAATAAAGGGGCAAGGGTAAAGAGGCCTTAAAGATTAAAAGGCAGCAAAACAGACCTTAAACAGAAACAAAACTTGTGTCTTACCACAGACCACTGAATACTATTAAATATGAACATAAAGCCATAACCTAATGTAGATAATTGCAAATGTTTTTTCCTCCCCTAAAATGCACCTCAAACTTCAATTAATATATTTCAAGAGAAAACATTTTAACCAAGAACAGTTACTCCCTATGGACAAGTAGTGTGCAATATACAGTGATAATGCAAAAAATAAGAATAGGAATAATATACAATTTAGAAATTAGCACAGTGTTTAAAATTTTATGACAGATGCAAAATTATTGTCCAGTATAATCCTTGTAATAGGCAAGAAAAACTAATACTTTGAACCAAGAAACAAGCAAACATTCAAGTTTAGCAAACTGTTAAATTGAGCAATTGAGGATTAAGAAAACTAAGAGTTTCGACTTCACTTAACTGGCCACTGCACAATAAATAAACTTGGCAGCTGATGGTCAGTGATGAGTCTTACCACATATTCGCCTCTTGCGCTCTTAATTTCCTATAATATCACTAAGGAGTGCCTGTACTGCTAAAGATAACTGTAAATAGGCCTGGTTTCGGTATGTTTGGTTTAAATAGGCCTGGTGTGGGTATGCCCATGTCTGGGAGATTGCCCCTCAATGTGCTGGTATCAGGTTGGGGTCTGTCTGGTACCTAATGCTGCTAAGTCAGGTTCTGGCTACTAGTGGCCCTGTAACAGAGAAAGCAGCTTCTGGGGTATGACGAAAGATGGATGGACTACAAATATAAATTGTGAAATTCTAAATTATTTCTTCTTCCTATTTATAGCTCATCTAGGCAGAACACACACATTACTTTTAACACAGGGTGACACAGAAAAACGGGAACTTTTGAAAAACCCAATAAAAATAGAAGAAATCCAACAAAAAAATTTTATTGATAGCAATTGAACCACTGCAACTTTCCTTTTAAGAGACAGTAATCCAAATTATCAATGTCTGAAAATTACGTCCTGTAGATGGCGTCTTCCTGTATGTATGCATTCTTCCAATCTGCTGTTGAGGTTCCCCATTGATCGCTGCAACATCTCAGCTGGGATACCACGAATTTTATCTTGAATTACTTGTTTCAATTCATTCAGTGTCCTTGGCCGAGTCGAGTAGACTCGACTCTTAAGGTAGCCCCACAAGAAAAAAAATCACAAACGGACAAATCCGATGATCTTGAGGGCCAGGATATGTCACAGAATCTTGAGATGACACGGTTACCGAACATTTCTCGCACAGCTGCCATTGATTGCCTTGCAATTGATTACTAAATTACTAAATCGCGAGACTGTTTACAGCTCAAGGTCCCTGTTCCGCAATGCTGCCAACTGTACATGGCTGCCACTACGCATTTCAAAAGTTCCCGTTTTTCTGTGTCGCCCTGTATAAAAGCATTTACACTGTTATGCCTGAATAACTCTCAGAAGAGTATTCTGATGCCATCTACCAGACAAATTAACAATATGCTTCCAAAAATTGTGACTATTTCTATGCACTGTGTCACTCTAGGAAAACTCATCAATATTCATGAATGGGGTTGAAACCTTCAACATAAATATAATGGCATGTAAACAAGAAATTGTAAAGCTATTTCTCTCTATTATAAAAAAAATCCAGTGGGAGGGAATGACTAGGAGATGATACGTGATCTTCACGTTAAGATCATGGAATACAAATAAAAGACCCGCGAGACAAAAGAGAATGGCCACGGAGCGTCTTGTGGGGATATATACGTTATAAATGAAACGTCAGTGACTAAAAGATCGCATTAGCACAAACAACAGGAAATTAATCATCAGGACCGGGTGTAATTGAAAAAATAGCAGGACAAAGCGAGGTCAAAAATAAAAGGCAAAGAGCAGAAAACAGTCTTTTCGCATTCGCATCATTCAATGCACAAAATGTAGATTTACACAATAATGGACCATACGCTATGAGAATCTGTGGTCCCACAACAGTTAAAGCAAGGACAAGTTTCATTTCAAAGAAAACACAATTCAGTCAGGTGTATATTTATAATCACTGAGAAGCGATCACAACGCGAGCAGCAGATACACAAAGTGGCAAAAAGGACAGCGGCTGTACAGACTTTAAAATGATCGAAGGGCAGCACCCCACCTTCACAACGTGAGCAGTGTTATACGTCCTCCAAGAAAGAGATTTAGCCAAACCCAGGGCCGGAAATAAAGGACAAGTATTGTTTTTACAATGTCACGCGAGACAAGGCAGTGAGCCATCATTTAAAACAAGTCCACGGACATCTAACTTAGCAATTGTTGGATTGCTTTTGGCAGACAAGCATCATGTACTCCCAGCTCTTAAAACAACAACATGCGACAAGCAGAACAGGCAGCTCGCAAGCAGCAGAAAGACAGCAGATCATCCGACGGCATATCCTTAGCATGCGTTCAGCCGCCCACCCCCCTTCACCCCTTCACAACACGAGCAGCGTTACACGTCCTGCGAGAAAGAGATGTAACCACGCCCGGGGCCGGAAATAAAGGACAAGTATTGTTTTTACAAAAGTTTTTAAAGTAAAAGTGAAATATAATGCATATATAACAATTCCCATGAAAATAACAACCTCTTTAAATTGTAAATTCGGTAAACCAAACATGGGGGTGAGCGAGTGAAGTGAGCAGGGGGTGGAGCCCCCTAGTTTTAGAAAAAAATGAAGTTGAACCATTAGGTAAATAAGCTGATAGTGATGACAATGTGAATTGGTCATCAGATATTGATAAGGATAGTGAAACCTAAGTATATGGTACTATATGACTGAAGGGCCATGATATGCCAGGTGAATTCTGTCCCCTAAAGGTTTGCCATGATGCAAGCGAGTGACAAAAAAAGGGAGAGTGATTTCAATCAAATAAAAAGAAAAGAAAGATATTAGCCCCCTAAGCACGGTTTACAATGTAGCAACTGTCAATGCTTGTCAGTGAAATTGTGGAAGTCACTAAGCCTTACACTGAGGTAGCTTACATTAACACAAGAGGTGCGTCAATCATGTGGCACCGAAATTATACCATCTTAAACTCAAGCAAAATATTATAAGAAATGTGCACAAAGAAACACTTCTGTCCCGATCACAACGTCTGGCTATGCGCTGGTGACTGCTTCAATATATATATCGCACTTAGCATGTGCATTATATCTGCATATGTACAGCAGTGGACACTAGACACAGCTTTCCTACTGAAGGTTAAAGTTTTGATACTCACATGCATCTGTTACATGTAGCAACATTTCTTGTTGAAAGAAAAAGAAAAACACATCCAACATTTTTCAACTTGTTTTTCCGGTGGTAAACATTACACTAAGGAGGCTAACTTAAGGGGTTGTTACTTGCCTCATGATGTTTTGTAGTGAGTCCATAATTTTATTGGCAGGCTCTAAACATATTTTTTATCCCAGTCAGAATTTTAGACTGATACCATTACATTTTGGAACAGTCTATTTCAAGATTACTGTTATATCAGGTAGCTTTATGTTTACATATTAGTCTCTTTCCAGTTACTGCTTTGAATTTACAAAGAGTCTAAACTTATTGCTGGGGAAGAACAATACACATTATAAAAATACAAGGTTGGATGAAATGCAGCCAATGTCTGCTGAATTAATGTGAAATGGCGTTGAATAAACAGAATTAACTCTTTGAGGGCTGAATATTTTTTTTCCAAAAAAAACATAGCTTCTGAAAAGCAATGGTTTAACACAGAAATCAACATAAAACGTCTGTTGCTGCATGCTGCTGCTGCCAATTTGCCAAGAATGTGCGGCAGGCTTGCTGCCAGGGCGTCTTCGTGTGGCGGGGCAGCAGCAGCAGCGGTCACGGTCGCAGTGCATTGCAATTTGGTTTCTACCTCTTATCATTGTTAAGTGGCAGTCCACCTGGGAAACATGGCTGTGGGCGTATCAGCTACATGAACCCGTTCAGCACCACGATTAGCTGGGGACCAGTCAGCTGAAGCTGGAACCGCACATTCGTTTTCGATCACTTGCATCAAAATCGGAGTCCGACAAGTCATAGTCCAGTTCAGAGATAATACTTTGTCCACGGTGATCTCTCACCATTATGTCAGTGCCATTTTTGTCGTTGTTTGCGCCTTACTACTCACACAAGTGCCGGAAATCTCGGTCAAACCAATGAAGCTAACTTTCCTTCTAGCAACGAGAGTCCAATTAAAACATAACGGTTGGTTTTGTCACAGTTTACAGTTGATTACCGTCGGCAGCTCCTCCTTTTGATAATTGTCGACATCAGCCCTGAAAGAGTTCAGAATTGGTTCTTGTATTGAGGGTGATGCTGCCCGGACTTTGGAGACTATTATGTAAGGAGATGTATATAAAAATACAGCATTCTGGGAACAGATAACAATAGCCACATGACATTATTTTATCCCAAGGCACAAAGTGACAGACAGGAATTTATAAATTACTTAAAGAAAGATAAAAACAACAATTCAGCCTCAACAGAAAAGTACATTGTACAGACAACAAAACTGTATGATTTTCTGCATGAAATGCGGATTAAAAAAAAAAAAGCCCAATTTCTCTACACAATTATTACAAACTATAAAATGTACACATTAAAAAGTAGGGATACCACAAGTAATGTATTTTTTACATTTCCAGTAGTCAGCTAAACGGAGCAAGCAGATAACATCCAGAAGCCTCTCTATGACACAATGTAAAGGTTGTGCTTTTCTCTTTCCCTCTGTGAAGATTTTATCCCACAAGCTGGACAGGTGACATTTAAATATGCACACAGCTTATTTTCACCTTCTGGGAACCTCACAGATGTCTCAATTACAGTACTTATACTTCTAGATATTGGGTCTGCACTTTTCAGTGTTCCAAATTAACTTCTTCCCAAAAATTTACATTTTGTTCACTTTTTCCCTGAACAAAATTATGAATAAACCTGACCAACAGCACATAAAACACTTACATTAGAATACTTTCATGAACCAGATCCTTGCACCTTTTATACATGAACGACCTAAATGTACAATGATTAACATAGCACCTCGGACCTAATAAGTGTGCAACTAGTTTAAAAAACACAACTGACTGCAATGATTTTTATGTTTGTCTTGAGGAGGAAAAAAATATATAAATATATTTATCACTGAAGCAGCTTTAACATCTTCAGATACAGCTCAACCCCCACCAGCCATCCAAAAAACAGATGGCTTCTCTAAATTCCCAAGAGCAGACCCCCAACACCAAGGCAGCTGTCCTCAATCATGCTTGACAGCTGTGCAACACAAATGTTGCTCTTTGTTTCTGCCCCTACGTGAGGCAAAGTATCAGCCAATCAGAATCATTTTGTACACAAACTACCAACCAATGATTTCCTTACAGACATTTAATTTGCAGCAAGTACCTCAAGTCTTTGTCTGTGCAATGAACCCACTTAATCATGCATACGCTGAAGGGGCGCACAGCAGACAACCTGCGAAACACAAAAAGGACTTTATAGTAAGTTACAAAGGAGGCACTGAGGTTTACATATCAAGAGAAGAGGAACACCTAGAAACTGAAAAAATTACTGTGCTAACAACCAAACATATCAAATTACTATTTAAACCAAATACTCTGATTAAAATAAATGACAAATACAAAATGATTTAAATATGTTGTAGTTTTTTCCTCTTATTGATTACCACAGAGGTATAGTCTATAAATTAAGATCACCCAAGTACTACTGCAAAACACACTTTGCAAAATAAACAAAGCATAACAAGAAATGAAGCCATGAGTCATTTATGAGTAATAAACTGTCTGTATTTGAAGACTGGGCCACAGCTCTAACCAAAGTTTAATTTAGGGGTCCCTCAAAATTTCAGTCTAGGGAGCTGGTAGTAACTAAACACTGGTAAAATGCATGGGCTTACCGAACTCTAGTGTTTCTCACACAGAAGAAGGTCTAATAAAAAAAGGAATGGGTGCATTATTCTCTTGGCAGTGTTTTTGTGCCACATACGAGGTGTGGCAGAAAAGTAATGAGACTGGCAACACTGCGCTGTTGTCCTTGATAGAGCACGTGTATCAGTACCCTCCCACAGCTCAGTGCGAGTTTCAACTCCTTCCGTTAACTACGTGATTTTTGTGACTGCTATTAGCGAAGTTGTGTGTCACGCAAAATGGAACAGCGGAATTTGGAGCAACGTTGTGCCATTAAATTTTGTGTTAAGCTTGGAGAATCGGCAAGTGTGACGTTTGAAAAGTTAAAACAGGCCTATGGGGAACATTCTTTATCCCGAGCTCAAGTTTTTCAGGGAGGCCTTCAACTTCGAAAACCAATGAAAACATCGAACGTGTGAACACTCTTGTGAGATCAGACCGTCGTTTAACATTAAGAACATTCAGTGAACAATTAAATTTGAACAGATTTACTGTTCATCAAATTTTGACTAAACATTTGCACATGCGAAAGGTCTGTGCCAAAATGGTGCCGAAAAACCTCACAATTGAGCAGAAGGACAATCGAAAAAACGCATTCCTGTGGTTCCCCAGCCCCCTTATTCACCTGACCTCAGTCCGTGTGACTTTTTCCTTTTTCCTAAACTGAAAAATGTCCTCAAAGGACGTCATTTCGGGACTTTAGAAAACATCCAAAAGAGTGTAACGGACATGCTGAAGACCATACCGGCTGAAGACTTCCAGCGCTGCTACCAACATTGGGAACAACGTCTCCATCGGCACTTTTAAAAAAATGAAGACCTAATGTCAGAAGTGTTGCCTTAATAAGAAAAACACTCCTGAATGTACAAGGATGGAACTGGAATATTACTGAACATGTTTATAAGTGTAAGAAAATCTCAGCATCACTAGTTAACAACAAACAGCATCTAAGGGCTGCCAGACTCCTTGAGGACACAACAGAAGAGAAGAATGTTTATACTTCTTTGGTCCAAGAAGTATGGGAGCTTTTTCCTGAGCTAGAGGTTTATACGGTCATTCCTGTCATATGTTCAAGAAATTCTGAAAATGTGTTCCAAAATATTCTAACTAAACAGGTACTGAGCCAAAAAGCACACCTACAGCATGGCCAACTGAAAGTTTACTTTTTCCACGTCACAGGGTGTTTGTCATAACCATTTTAGTACTGATCCCTACTTAAAAACAGCTACCCTTTGATTCCTCTGATGTAAAAGACATTCCATACACATATAGGGCTGCAACGACTAGTCGACGTAATCAACAACATCGACTACAAAAAATTGTTAACGCTGATTTTTTATTGTCGACGCATCATAAACAGAACCTTCAATAGAGGCTCTAGTCACAAAGAACCACATTGGTTTTTGTAACTGGAATGCACTACATGAAAGTTTGTTATTGTTTGTCAAGACTGCACACGGTCCTACCAACGAAGAACGTCTGAGGAGAAGAAGAATGTAGAGGAAAATAAAGGTGGTTGCAATGGCGAGTAGGATAGAGGAAGGGGAAGGAGATCGAAAAAAATTGAGACTGAAGCTTTCTAAACTGTGGGAACATTTCACCATAAAAGAAAGAAAAGTTGAATGTAGATTATGCAAAGTGGAGCTTTCTTTTCACGGCAGCACCACCACGATGCATGAGCATCTGAAACGCAAGCATTCTGGAGCTGTAATGCCGCCGTCTCTTGAGAATTTATGCTGGCGCTGTTAGTTAGGGTCAGATCAGGAGGGGAGGGTCGGCGTGAACGAGACTAAGAAAATAAAAGTGACAAAAGCTAACTTTTACAAGTAACAAATTTACACCTGATCTGTTCCTTTTCAAATAATATTTCATTAGTGCCATGATATTTTCTGATTGGTACTATTCAGGTCATACAGTGATTTCTTCAAAATATTACATACTAGCAGAATACCCGCGCGTCGCTGCGGAGAAGTAGTGTGTTTAAGAAGTTATGAAAAAGAAAAGGAAATATTTTAAAAATAACGTAACATGATTGTTAATGTAATTGTTTTGTCATTGATATGAGTGTTGTTGTCATCTCTCTCTCTCTATATATATATTATATATATATATATATATATATACATACATACATATACACATAGCAAAATACCCATGTTTGGCAGCAGAGAAGTAAAAAGAAAAGGAAACATTTTAATAATAACGTAACATGATTGACAATGTAATTGTTTTGTCATTGTCATGAGTGTTGCTGGCATATAAAATAAATATATATATATATATATATATATAT
>JANRMT010062798.1:20766770-20780937 GCA_026402145.1 Polypterus bichir lapradei
AGCGGCAGCCTGTCTATGAACTTAATTTAAAGTTTAGGTTTACATCGTGCTTTGTTTCCGAAGTAGCAGAACTCATGAATATGGTTGTATATGTCACTCGCTCGCTTCTTATTGTTTCGCTGCCTTCTCAATTATATAATGCATGTTTTCTTCAGCGCTTTTTGGGCCTCTTCCTGGTTTTCTACCTACTGCGTGATTACGTGGGAGGCGTGATGATGTCACACGAAACTCCGCCCCCACGGGTTTCACACTCATCTCCATTACAGTAAATGGAGAAAAACAGCTTCCAGTTATGACCATTACGCGTAGAATTTTGAAATGAAACCTGCCCAACTTTTGTAAGGAATAAGCCTGCCAAATTTCAGCCTTCTACCTACACGGGAAGTTGGAGAATTAGTGATGAGTCAGTCAGTCAGTGAGTCAGTGAGCGAGTGAGGGCTTTGCCATTTATTAGTATAGATAAAAAAACTGAGAAATCACATGTACATAAGTATTCACAGCCTTTGCTCAATACTTTGTCGATGCACCTTTGGCAGCAATTACAGCCTCAAGTCTTTTTGAATATGATGCCACAAGCTTGGCACACCTATCCTTGGCCAGTTTCGCCCATTCCTCTTTGCAGCACCTCTCAAGCTCCATCAGGTTGGATGGGAAGCGTTGCACAGCCATTTTAAGATCTCTCCAGAGATGTTCAATCGGATTCAAGTCTGGGCTCTGGCTGGGCCACTCAAGGACATTCACAGAGTTGTCCTGAAGCCACTCCTTTGATATCTTGGCTGTGTGCTTAGGGTCGTTGTCCTGCTGAAAGATGGCAAACTCCAGGCGGGCTACCATGTGCCTTTTACTAAGGAGTGGCTTCCGTCTGGCCACTCTACCATACAGGCCTAATTTGGTGGATTGCTGCAGAAATGGTTGTCCTTCTGGAAGGTTCTCCTCTCTTCACAGAGGACCTCTGGAGTTCTGACAGAATGACCATCAGGTTCTTGGTCACCTCCCTGACTAAGGCCCTTCTCCCCAGATTGCTCAGTTTAGATCGCCGGCCAGCTCTAGGAAGAGTCCTGGGGGTTTCGAACTTCTTCCACTTACGGATGATGGAGGCCACTGTGCTGATTGGGACCTTCAAAGCAGCAGAAATGTTTCTGTAGCCTTCCTCAGATTTGTGCCTCGAGACAATCCTGTCTCGGAGGTCTACAGACAATTCCTTTGACTTCATGCTTGGTTTGTGCTCTGACATGAACTGTCAACTATGGAACCTTATATGGACAAGTGTGTGCCTTTCCAAATCATGTCCAATCAACTGAATTTACCACAGGTGGACTCCAATTAAGCTGCAGAAACATCTCAAGGATGATCTGGGGAAACAGGATGTACCTGAGCTCAATTTTGAGCTTCATGGCAAAGGCTGTGAATACTTATGTACATGTGCTTTCTCAATTTTTTTATTTTGAATAAATTTGCAAAAACCTCAAGTAAACTTTTTTCACATTGTCATCATGAGTTGTTGTGTGTAGAATTATGTGGAAAAGAATGAATTTAATCCATTTTAGAATAAGGCTGTAACTGGAAAATCTATGAATTCAATTACGGGAGCTGATACCAACAATCGTAAAGTTTTATTATGTTATGATAAAGTTAGTATGCAAGATAACCAGGGTAATTCTTTTCTTTTATTGTAGAAGCTCCCCTTTTTACAGTGGCTTGCAAAAGTATTCGCCCCCCTTGAACTTTTCCACATTTTGTCACATTACAGCCACAAACATGAATCAATTTTATTGGAATTCCACGTGAAAGACCAATACAAAGTGGTATACACGTGAGAAGTGGAACGAAAATCATACATGATTCCAAACATTTTTTACAAATAAATAACTGAAAAGTGGGGTGTGCGTAATTATTCAGCCCCCTGAATCAATACTTCGTAGAACCACCTTTTGCTGCAATTACAGCTGCCAGTCTTTTAGGGTATGTCTCTACCAGCTTTGCACATCTAGAGACTGAAATCCTTGCCCATTCTTCTTTGCAAAACAGCTCCAGCTCAGTCAAATTAGATGGACAGTGTTTGTGAACAACAGTTTTCAGATCTTGCCACAGATTCTCGATTGGATTTAGATCTGGACTTTGACTGGGCCATTCTAACACATGGATATGTTTTGTTTTAAACCATTCCATTGTTGCCCTGGCTTTATGTTTAGGGTCGTTGTCCTGCTGGAAGGTGAACCTCTGCCCCAGTCTCAAGTCTTTTGCATACTCCAAGAGGTTTTCTTCCAAGATTGCCCTGTATTTGGCTCCATCCATCTTCCCATCAACTCTGACCAGCTTCCCTTGTCCCTACTGAAGAGAAGCACCCCCAGAGCATGATGCTGCCACCACCATATTTGACAGTGGGGATGGTGTGTTCAGAGTGATGTGCAGTGTTAGTTTTCCGCCACACATAGTGTTTTGCATTTTGGCCAAAACGTTCCATTTTGGTCTCATCTGACCAGAGCACCTTCTTCCACATGTTTGCTGTGTCCCCCACATGGCTTGTGGCAAACTGCAAACGGGACTTCTTATGGTTTTCTGTTAACAATGGCTTTCTTCTTGCCACTCTTCCATAAAGGCCAACTTTGTGCAGTGCATGACTAATAGTTGTCCTATGGACAGATTCCCCCACCTGAGCTGTAGATCTCTGCAGCTCGTCCAGAGTCACCATGGGCCTCATGACTTGAGAGTTATTGGTTACGATGGGACACTGCACTTCAAACCACATCACTCTTCACAGCTGCCCCCCTGGTGCACTGTGCCATGAACTCTATTCTACACAGGTGTAGTGTGGTGCCATGGCTAGGCACACCTGGGTGGCGAGTTTTTTGGAGTTATCTGGTATTTGCTTCTGAACCATTTTTGCACCTGTACTGAGGATCAAAAGCTACACAAAGCGAACAGTGAAATTCGAGGCAGCTGGAGAAGGACAGCGACAGCATGCTCTATATTGATCAGACATGAAAATAGGAATGGAATTTCATTGCATGTGCACACATGGTAATATCCCTGTCAATGAACTTTTGACACAGCTTTTTTTTTTTTTTTTTTTTTTTTTTTTTTTTTTAAATCAAAGCAAAACCTTCAAGTTTAGAAAAAGCCAATGCTATCTTACACGTGCATTTTGTCAGATTTTTTTAGTGTACACCAAGAAGTCATCGAGAATGATGTAAAAAGAGAACAAATGAGAAATGCATTAGGAATGTATGTTTCTAGATAGTACACATTTATTCAAGTTAAGTTTATGCTTTGATACCAATACAGCATTGTGATAACATCCAGTTTATTAATATGTGATTAAATATATATGAGGGATATCCAGAAAAAAAGGTTACAACAGCTGTTAAAAATTGAAAAATGAATATATTTCAACCAAATTTACAGGGTATGTTCCAAAATATGTGTTTATTTCTCAACATAATCGCAGTCAACTTCAATGCACTTCTTCAGCCTGGGCACCAGCTTTTTTATACCCTCGTCGAATACGCTCTGCTCCACCTCCAAAAGCCACTTCTCCACTGTCTCCTTCACCTCCTCATCGTTGGAAAAACGTTTCCCACCCAAGAATTCTTTCACAATTCTTCCACAAGCCGACGATGGATCTCGGCCGTGGATTCGCGACGCAAAGTGAGGAACTTGATGACCGAACGAATCTCGCATCGGCGGTAGGTGGAGCAAATGGCCTCAGCAGAGGTTGACGAACTCGCTTGCTGTGATGACATTTCACAACTGACTGACGCGGTCCCGGGCTTATTTTGACCGTTAGGACCCCCCAACACGCAGGTATGCCAATCTTCGAAAAAAAAAATTCCCTGCACCCTCCAGGGCACTTGTAACCTTTTTTTCTGGATATCCCTCGTAGCATGAAGCCACACTAAATCAGGCGATACAAAGCCACACTAAATCAGGCGATACAAAGAAGTAGCCCTCATGGTTCCACCCCAGCCATGAGTTTTGGGAATTATGGAATCCAATCAAAATATGTCACTTTTTTTTTTGTTTGGGGGTGGGTTTGGACTTGATGACGTCACTTCTGGTTCCAGCCCTGATGACCTAATTTCTTCTGTTTAGCTTTATAACCTCCATTTTGTCATCTTTACAACAGTTTTTTCGTTTTCAACTTAAAAGATTCATTTCTTTGCCTTGCCAGAACAACCTACAATATATAGGGTGGCTACTCCAAACCTTTTTTGTCTCTTTTTCCTTTGTTGGTGTGACATCAGTGTAGTCAGCAGGACGTTTAGCTCCCAGAAGTCCCAGAAACCTACTTCGAAGGACCAACATCTATAAACAATCATGTGGGAGAGTATCGTACCAGAGTTGCCAGGTTAAGATGCCTGCAGCGGTTCAGAAAGACCAGGTGCAAGCTCCATCCCCACAGATTATAACTTTACAAAGTAGATCTCAAGGAGAGGATGTGGAAAGGACCCATGGAATTGGGCTGGTCCAGATGGGAAAGACCTGGGGGACTTATTATGGCCTCTCAGAGGAGAGTGCCACCCTGCCCACCAAGATAGAGCACTTGGCTAAACGTGCGTGTGCCACAGACCAGCAGGAGAGATCAATAAAAAGGTGGAGATTTGACCCAGAGCGGCCAACCCACTCACAAGCATTTTCCTTATGGGCCAAGGCGTGACACTGGCTAGGGCCAGAAGAAAACAATGCCCTCCAAGTAGTGGAGCAGGTCACCTGCTATTTGTTCCTGAATGGCCTGCCTGAGTATATCGCCCAATTGGTCTAGGGACAATTCTATACAAACATGATCAAGCTAATGGAGCTCATCAAAATATTCAAGGCAGCTCCACAATCTGAGAGGAATGAACCGTCCCTTAGTCAAACCCAGATGGAATTTATTTTTATTAATTGTCCTGAATTATTGGCCTGACCGCCTTCACCCGAAGCAAGCACCTAAGTTTTGTGCCTAGAAATGGACGGAAAAAGTATGTCCTTAGCTACCTTCACTGTGTGTAAACAGCTGGCGGAGACAGAAGATGTGTCCACTCAGTATCGCGTGGCAAACTCTGCAGTGTTTGGCAATTAAAAGTCATCACCAGCTGCGCGCAATGCGGGATGAAACCATGCCCCTTGAGGTCAGCACATACCCTTCTCTCTCACATTTACATTTTCAATTCAGACTCATTTCTTTGCCTTGCCAGAACAACCTACAATATACAGGGTGTATTTTTTTGTTTCTTCTTTCTTTGTTGGTGTGACAATGTTCAACCAAACTAAGAGTTATAAGACCAATATGCACCTGCTTAAAAACTTTAAACTTGAAACTTTATTATATTTAAATAACGCAAACAATTATATTTCTAATCAGACAACCTCAAACAACTCTTTAATAATTCTTTTAACTCTCTCTCCATCAATGAGTCTATTTTCATAAAAATACTGGGGCGGCACAGTGGGTAGCGCTGCTGCCTCGCAGTTTGGGGACCTGGGTACGCTCTCCCAGGTCCTCCCTGTGTGGAGTTTGCATGTTCTCCCCGTGTCTGTGTGGGTTTCCTCCGGTTTCCTCCCACGGTCCAAAGACATGCAGGTTTGGTGCAATGGTAATCCTAAATTGTCCCTAGTGTGTGCCCTGCGGTGGGCTGGCGCCCTGCCCAGGGTTTGTTTCCTGACTTGCGCCCTGTGTTGGCTGGGTTGACTCCAGCAGACCCCCATGACCCTGTAATTAGGATATAGCAGGTTGGATAATGGATGGATGAATTCAAGTGTATGGATATGTACATTTTCATATATTTATTTGTATTTGTTCATTAAGTCCAGATCATATCAAAGAAAGGGAGGGGGTGTATGGTGTATTGTCTTGCTGCTTGTCATTTACCTAAAAGATGTGATATTCCCGTATATCTTTCAACTAATAGTGAATTGTTCATCTACATTCAAATATATTACAGTATATAAATAATAATAACATGAACATTCTAATGATAACAACCTGCTCATTTCACAGACCTACACTGAATTTAGCAGTTTTCCTATTCTCTCCTTTGTGTATTTCAGCCCATGATATAAAAATGAGCCATTTATACAAACTACTTATGGCTACTAGGCCAACGCCCACTTTCAATTATATTATTTAGATGGGCAGCTTCATCTTGTTCTACCATATTGCTCAGGGCAAGGAGAGTAAGGATTTTTATTGGTATCAACTGTCATTATATAAGATGCACTGTTATGTGTGACACTGTGCTCCTTTAGACTCTCTGTCATATCAACCCATGTGCAAGTCCTCCTTTATTTTCTGGCACAAGACTGACAGGGGCACCAGTACATTCTACACATTATTGCTCAATACCATGAAAGCACACATATCTGCTTCATCCACCTTGTTCCAAAAACTTAGCTCATGTCCATATTTGTCAACACAAGAAAGATTATCTGAATTACCTATGATGTAAAAGGTACAAAACCAGAATTAAGTGTCTTAGACTCAAAATACTGCATGTCTCACAGGCCCTGTGGTCATTCAAATTCTGTTTAGTTTGTGCTAGGTTTTTGATTCGTGTAAGGGGGCTGGGGAGAAGAAAAAAAAAAGTATGTTTGTGTTTTTCTGTTTTGTTTTTTAGTATGGAAACTTTGAATTAATTTAACTGCCATCTTACTGTTCTACTTTAGTTTAAACCTGCTCTTGTATTTTAATTCAATGGCATGATCTATTTATGTACACCAAAGCTGCAAAAAAAAAAAAAAAAAACTGTTTACTGTTAATCAGGCCTCACCCCGTCTGACATGTGAGTTAACAATAAAAATGAGCCAACAGCATAAAAGTGCCCAAAACATTACAACAGTAAGGAAATGGTGACAAAGAAACAGGATGCCTCTTTTAGGGTGTGACAGTATTTGAAAGAAAGACAAGTGGCTGTCAAATTTTAGTGTCTATGATAGGGAACTGCAAGACAAACAGTTGAGAGAGAGTGTGTGAGTGGTTATGGGGGTGAGCTTTACTCAAAGAAGAGCTTTCTCCTTACACTATATTGGCAAAAACATTTGGACACGCCTCCAAAGTATTGAGGTCAGGTGTTTCATGGCTAATGAATGCAAAATATCAAGTATGTAGCCACAGAATCTCCACTGGCAGTAGCATGGGTCATACTAAAGAGCCCAGGGACTATAATGTGGCACGGTCACAGGACACCACCTATGCCCTAAGTCAGTGCATTTAAGTTTTGCTAGAACTGCTCTGTTCAACTGTAATACCATTATTGTCAAGTGGAAATGTACAGGAGCAACAACAGGTTTAGCCACAAACTGCTGCACCATGCAAACTCACAGACTGGGGCAACCAAGTGCTGAAACACACACAAATGGCCCATTCTCTATTGCTTTATTCACAACAGAGTTCCAAGTTGTCTCTGGAAACAACATCAATATAGGGTGGTCCAGAGCTAACTATGCAGATCCAGATCATCTGGATGACTTTGATTTATGCGGAGACGATTCCAGTTCGGTGCAAAGACGATTCTTCATGTTGTCAGTTCGCACACTTCTTGATGGTCCGGGATTTTTCGGATGATTTTCTATGTAATAAACTTAATAAGTTATAGCATAATGAAAATTGCATAATTAGATCTGGACCACCCAATACAAGACAGTTGGTCTCGTCTGTTACGGGAGATGGCTGTCTGAAGTGGAGCTCCATTAGCAGCGGCTGTATTTTTTTCTCTTATTTCTTATTATCCCAAGGTATACTGTATTTACCAAACCAGAGGAGTTTCTACTACAGTATATTAACATGAGCAACAAGAATGGGGGTCAGAAAGAAACGGAAAAGAAATCTAAAGCTACATCCAAGTCTAGATAGGCATTAATTCCAAGTGCAAGGTACAGCCTTTCAGAGACTGACCTGGAACAGACAGTCGAAAATCACATACTCCCCAGGACCCTGCTTCACTGCATCGTCTCCTGTCGAGAGCGAAAATGGGAGTGAATGAGCAAGTGATGCAGGTCACGATAGCTCACCGATTCCAAATCACCACCTGAAAGTGGTAATGGCCTTGCAGTCCGCGTTTTCATCTACTCCTCGCGAGCTGGAAGCATCGGCTGCAATAGGGCTTGCCACTTCACCTGCGGAGCACAAATGCCGAAACGATCTGTCCGAACTTAAGGTAATGATTGCAACAATGGTCACGGCCATAAATGAGCTCAAGAAAGACATTCAGAAAAATATAAAGAAAGAAATAAATGGCTTGCTCAAGACAAGCAAGGAGCTGTGGCAGGATAATAAAGACTTGGAAAAACGTGTATATAATCGCTTTGATGCAGCCTTTAAAGGTATGCTGGGAAAAATTGAGGAACGCATTCAGGAAAATGCATCTAAACTGACAGAATTTGCCGATCAGCTGGAAGACGTTAAGCAGACATTCATGACTCGAAATTAAACAGCTGAACATTTGGCATCTACCGCTGATAGAAAAGCAACAGCTCCGAATTCCGAATCCAAAAAACTCGGAGACAGACTTGCTGTTCTGGAAGATGGATGCAGAAGGAATAATATTAGAATCGAAGGTCTACCTGAGAATTGTGAAAGTACAAACCCGGTGAAATTCGTAGCTGAACTATTCTCAAAAATAATTGGAGAGACTTTAAATCAGACACCAAGATAGTAGCAGCTTATCGTATACGGGGATCAAATATCTCCAAACCTAGGACTCTTCTTGTGCATTTCAAGAGATTACAATCTAAGTTTAATTTAATGTCTCTTCTGAGACAGAAACTAGGGCTGCAACGATTAGACGTAATTGTCAACGTCGACAACAAAAATCATCAAAGCTGATTTTTTATTGTAGACGCTTCATAAACACTACCTTCAATAGAGGCTCCAGTCACAAAGAACCACATTGGTTTTTGTAACTGAAATGCACTACATGAACGTCTGGGGGCAGTATCGTTTGTTATTGTTTGTCAAGACTGCACACAGTCCTACCAACGAAGAAGAATGTCTGAGGAGAAGAAGAATGTAGAGGAAAATAAACGTGGTTGCAATGGTGAGTCGGATAGAGGAGGGGGAAGGAGATGGAAAAAAATTGAGAAAGAAACTTTCTAAAAGTGTGGGAGCACTTCAACGAAAAAGAAAAAAAAGCTGAATGCAGATTATGCAAAGCTGAGCTTTTTTTTCCTGTGTATATCAAGGTTTCGTCAATGATTGTTAACCCTTAAACCGACACATACTTGGGGGTTAATGCACCTCGGACACCAAATACTTTTTAGGTGCGCTTTTTAAGTAAACGTCACAATTCACAAAGAAAATGTGAAATTTTAATGGAACACGTATTTTTTTCATGCAAAGAGCATCACAATTACTGCAACACTGATCATTTTACACACTGCAAATGAACTGTAAAAACTATAAAAAAAAAAAAAAAAAGTACTGCAACAATCATTATATGTTCAAAGTGCAAGCCATTGATGAAATTAAGTAAATCACCGAACCAACTGCGCTTGAACTGGTTTCATGCAAATACACAGAGGTAAACGCTGATGATTACAGGCTCGTCTAGTGCAGCAGGTGAATTCCAGAGACAGTGGTGCTGCAGTGGCTGGCAGTGCTCATGAGCTGGCTGCTCAACAAATATACGCAGTGACTGATCAACTGTGGTGTGCTGCCAAATTGCTCTGAGAAACAACTTTAGCCAGTTGCGGAGTTCAATGAATGTACGTTGCCGCATATACTCAGCTTCGGCGTGCTTCCAAATTGCACTGGAAACAGACTCTAGCTAGTTGTGGCGGTTTAAGGGTTAAGTGCATATAACTTCAGTTGTGTTTGCTAACGTGTTTGAAGCTATAGTTAAAGAATGAATAGGAGTAGCTGAGCCGTCCTAGTTTTTTTGCTGCTGGGAACATTGTCTCAAAGAAGAGAGCCAGCCTCACATCAGAGCATGTCGAAATGCTCACGTTACTACACTGCAATCAGGAATATATGAACTGAATCTTTTATAAACTGTACGTTATTGTTTTATTTTATTTGTATTGAAGCTTTATTTCAACTTTTGGACTTTAAGACACACCAGTGGCCGTTTTTGGTTAAGTTAAATACACTTTTTTTGTTTAAAGACTATGTGCGCTTTAGTTTGTACTGTTTAATGTATTTCTTTTTTATTGTGATGGTCACACTAATATAAAACATTGATTATTTTCAAATTCATGTTTCACTGGTTATTATTTTAATTTAATTATTAATTTTAATATTGTTAATGCAGAGACATCAGGGTGACATTCACAGGTGGACATACGTGAGCAGATGAGGCAAGACATGCACTAGAGCCCAGAACAGGATGCCTGTGCAACCACAGGTCACAAGCATCAAAATAGTCAGGCATGAAATAATGACTAATTGGAAAAAAAATTGAACGATTAGTTGACTACCAAAATAATCATTAGTTGCAGCCCTAACAGAAACAAGAGATATTTGAAAATAACCACATTCGTATTTTCCCTGATTTCTCACCCTCAACAGCTGCTAAACATGCCGCTTTTTACAACATTAAACAGCAGTTACGGAAAGCCGATATCAGATACAGCCTCTTGTATCCTGCCAAACCGAAAGTGGATATTCAAAACAAATATTACATCTTCACCACTACAGAGGAAGCAGAAAAAGAATTAAGAAAGCTGATCCCAACATTTTTTTGAAATACAATCGTGAGTCACATCCTGTCATGGCAGGGCAAGAAGATATTACCTGCTGTCTGATCCGCTTGCAGTGATACTGGTACCATAATTATACATCCTTTTCTCTTATCGGCCACTTTCTGTTTATGTTTTAATTACAATTATATGCGTATGTATGGAAGAAATTAAAGTAGTAACATTTTTCTTTTCACTATTCTAAAGGAGACTGTTTAACATCATAATCTTGGTTTATTGTTATTGTTATTATTGAATTAGGGTTTACTATGCTTATCCAGGGCCACTTTTTAACACCATTCCCTGGGTTTACTATCTTAATATTTCAAGACTGTTGAAGATTATATTTTAAGCTTATAATATTTAGACTTTACAGCAATAGATATCTCTACTTTTAATCCTCAAACGTCGCCGCTGGGGGGCTTGTTTTGTTTTGGATGTGCTCTGTCTCTAGGTATGTCAGAGGACTGGGACTTTGGGAAGTGGGGTCCAGCCTCACATGGGGAGGCAAAAGGGGGGGGGGGTAAAGGGGGTAGAGAAAGAGAGCAAGCTATATCTAATCTATCCTTTTAATCATTATAATTATAATTACCAACTTAACAATAGGCTGTATGGCAATAACTCCTGGGAAAATTGGAAATTAAGGTCAAAGCTGTCTCACTTCCAGTTAAGACTACAAAATGACATCAAAAATTAAGAATCAATGTCTCCATGATGGGACAGTTAACATTGTGAGCTGGAATGTTAAAGGCTTGAATCACGAATTAAAGAGAAAAAGTATTCTCTCACCTGACAGGTCTAAACGCTAAAATAGTATTTTTACAGGAGACCCACTTATTAAGCAAGGATCAGTTCCAGCTGCAAAAAGACTGGACTGGCCAAATGTTCCATTCTAGTTTTACAAAGAAAACTAGAGGAATGGGAATTCTTAAACATTTAACGGTCTCATTTGTGGTATCAGATGTAGTATCTGATCCTGAAGGGAGATATGCGATTGTCATGGGCAATTTATTTAACTCTTTTAGGGCTAATTTTTTTTTGGTTTCTTTTCTCCCAGGAATGAAAAAACTAACTTTTTTTAAAAAAAAGAACACAAAACAATTGTTTAACATATCAAATCAGAAAAATATATTAACTTTTGACAAATGTTACTGTCTTGCATGTTGTATGAGCCTGCATAATATATGATTTCACATACATGTTACACAGCAAAGTCCTGCAAAGTTTGATATTGCTCAAAGTAGCCAATTGCATGCATTGCCACATTGCACTGCTTACA
The DNA here is from genome assembly GCA_026402145.1 of Polypterus bichir lapradei. Classification (NCBI taxonomy): domain Eukaryota; kingdom Metazoa; phylum Chordata; class Cladistia; order Polypteriformes; family Polypteridae; genus Polypterus; species Polypterus bichir. The sequence continues at coordinate 20,778,703 of JANRMT010062798.1, forward strand.
ATATGTGCTGCACTGGTGTTTCCTTTTCAGTTGTCTGTTGCTGAACGTTCTCACATATATTGTTAGTGTGTACTGTAGAGAGACAAGTCACCCGTTTGTCATCGTGCCATGCCACTGCCACCGCCACCAAGTTTTCCGCCCGCATGAAAACCGTATTGTCACCTCTTTTCATCTTCAGCCTGTCTGAATTAAACTATGAAGGCATGTGTCTCCTGTTCACCCTCACTGTGCCACAAGTTTCAATTCCCCTGCTCTGTAGCTCCATGAACAATTTGGTGATGTATAAAAATTGTTCATGTACATAACATGACCTAAATGTTCATAGCCCTGAAGCAGCTCCAGCACAACCTGACTTGTCAAGGGACAATTCTCTCTTATAATACTTTCCTATATATGTAATTACTTTCAGGCAGAAACCAGTGTTTGCTTCTCCCGGTACAAAATCCTTTATGCCATACTTTGTGGGCTTGTCTGGCATATATTGGAAGAAAAAAGGGTGTCCCTTTTATTTTATCATAGATTCATGCACAGACAAATCACGGCCAGGCTGATAAAATTGTTTATATGTTGGTTCCACACTGTCAAGTAGGGACTGAACTTTATACATGGAGTTATAGCCTGGCTCACCCCTTGGGATTTGCTTCTGGTTATCACAGAAGTGAATAAAACTTGCAGCAGCACATACCATTCATGCGGCATAACCTATCCAAAGCCACCAGGGAACAAAGCACATTTGGGCCAATGCGCCCTGAAGTTATATCAACAGCCTAGTCCCATCTCTATTTGTAATGTCACAAAGCCCTTCATCTCGTCTTTTGTTGTGGGTGTTCACTTTGAAAAACAAGAATGCGGTGCAAGAAATTACTCTGCATACCTTTGTCTCTTCTGACAGTAGCTGAAAAGCAGCATCAGGAGAGAGCAGTCTGAAGTAGTCCAGCAGCTGGTAATCTGTCGTGTCCAACAGCAAGCCATGCTGTCTTGTGAAGTCCGGTAGCCAATTTGGCTCCCACTGGTCAATGTCTGGGTATTCCTCCCACACGAACCTTGCCGTAGGTGTGTCGGCTGCGCGAATGCACTCAGGTGATAGCCGATCAGCTGGGGCGGCATCAGCTCGTGTCCGATCAGCTGATGCCAGTTCCTCACTCTCTTGCTCAATCTCCTGATAACTGTCAACAAAATCAGATTCTGAAAAATCAAGAGTCCGACTCCGCGATAATGTGCAAAAGATTGTCTGCGGAGTATTTTCTTTTCTGCACTCGCTCTGTTCCCTCGTGAAATGTCAATGTCATCTTACCTTTGTTTACATTTGTTTATATTTCGCAACTCACGCACACACAAGGATTACATGCCGAGTCAATGAGTCTAACATTCCTCCAAGCACAGAGGGAATGCCTGTGACGTAACAGTGAGTTTTGTCACTATTAACAGCTGATTGTCGCCCTCTAACCCTCAATGTCGACTTTTGTCGACATGCACCCTCAAACCCTCCTGTCGACAAAAGTCGACATCCGCCCTAAAAGAGTTAACTGTAAAGTGATTTTGATAAATGTTTATGCACCAAATGTAGATGATAGGGAATTCATACAAAATGTATTTACATCCATTAACAAATGTGAACACTCATAAAATTATAATGGCTGGGTACTTTGTGTTTTAAATCCAGTCTTAGATAGGTCTCCTGTCACAGGGGTGATGACATTTAACACTGCAAAGACAATTACAGTTTGTAACTGACCACAACTTATCAGACCCCTGGAGGTTTCTAAAACCAAACTCAACAAACATATTCCTTCTACTCACCAGTGCATCATTGCTATTCAAGAATTGATTATTTTTTTTATAGATAACTAGCAAAATACCCGCGCTTCGCAGCGGTGAAATACTGCATTAAAATTTTTATTAAGAAGAAAATTTAACCTTTTTAAAGTGAGGGAAAATATGGCAATAATTATTTGTTAAGGATCTCTTTGTATACCACGTTGTCAGTTCGGCCCTCCGGTTGTAACATGACCAAGCTGTGCGCTGAGCTAACTCTTGAGCATGCAACTTACAGTTGGCCATGTGAACAGTAATCTTGTTTCAAATCTCACAGCATGGATTGCTGCTGTCATAATCGATTTCAGTTTCATGGTTTGTTTCAATTACGACAGTATTTGCAGGACTTGTGTTGAAGTGACATTCCGCATCTGTCAAGCGTTGTAAGCTTACAACCGGTTTCATCGATAACTTCACATC
>JANRMT010062798.1:20790937-20816487 GCA_026402145.1 Polypterus bichir lapradei
TACCTACACGGGAAGTTGGAGAATTAGTGATGAGTCAGTCAGTCAGTCAGTCAGTCAGTCAGTGAGTGAGTGAGTGAGTGAGTCAGTGAGTGAGTGAGTGAGGGCTTTGCCGTTTATTAGTATAGATTCTCCACTCAGCTGGCTGCCCTCTTATTAGCAACATTTACAGAATCTAGAGACAATCAAATTCTACCTCAAACTTTTTGCCAAGCATTAATCATCGGTTTTCCTAAACAAAATAAGGACTTATTACAATGTGCATCATACAGACCAATATCACCTCTGAATAATGATGTTAAGATACTCTCCAAAGTCCTAGCTAGAAGGATGGAGAAAGTGCTGCATTCGATAATATCACAAGACAAGATCAAACTGGATTTATTAAAGGCCAACACTTAGCTTCCAATCTTTGACGCCTGTTTAATGTAATATATTCAACCACAAAGTCAAACTCCCCAGAGATATTATCATCGTTGGATGCAGAAAAAGCATTTGACATGATTGAATGGAACTACGTTTTCACTACATTAGAGAAATTTGGGTTTGGCCCGAACATTTGTGCATGGATCAAACTACTGTATACAAATCCAGAAGCTTCAGTTTGTGCTAACAACATTAATTGAGATTACTTTAAACTAGAACATGGTACCAGACAAGGATGCCCTTTTGTCACTACTACTTTTTGCAATCGTCATTGAGCCACTGGCAGTTCACTGTTGAAATGCTTATCAGATTAAGGGGATTATCAGAGATGGGCTTGAACAGAAAATTTCTCTATATGCAGATGATATGGTACTGTATATATCAGACCCACAAAATACTGTGCCTGCAGTCCTAACAGCACTTACAGAATTTGAAAAGATTTCTGGTCTCAGAATTAATTTGACTAAAAGTGTGCTCTTCCCAGTGAATTCTCAAGCATACAATATTAGATTGGACACCTTCCCTTTTATTATTGCAGATCAGTTTAAATACCTAGGGGTAAACATCACAAGTAAACATAAAGCTCTTTATTAATAAAAGTTTGCCATCTGTATGGAAAAAATTAAGCAAGACTTGCATAAATGGCCAACCCTTCATCTCACTCGAGCTGGATGAATTTACGTTAAGATGAATATCCTTCCTAAGCTTCTCTTTTTATTTGAAAACATTCCAATTTACATCATTAAATCATTTTTTTAAGCAATTAGATTTAACAATAACCTCATTTATTTGGAACTTAAAACATCCATGTATCCAAAGAGTGACCCAACAAACAACTAAGGCAGAAGGTGGCATGGCTCTACCTAACTTTCAGTTTTATTACTGGGCAGCAAACATAAAAGCTATAAAAATCTGGAAATGGACACAAATAGATGAACATACACAGGCTTGATCTGCAATAGAAATAAAATCTTGCAGTACTTCTTTAAATTCCCTGCTTTGTGCCGCTATAAATGCAAGTTATCGCCAATATACTAACAACCCAATTGTGCTTCACTCACTCAGAATATGGAACCAATGTAGGAAACATTTTAAGATAGAGAATCTTTTACCTGTGGCACCTCTGCACGAGAACTACCTTTTTCAACCTTCACAAACATATGCAGTTTTTAATATCTGGAAAACATTTGGAATTAAATCACTTAGAGATCTTTATATAGACAACGTCTTTGCATCCTATGAACAATTACATTCCAAATGTAACTTTCCAGCAACACATTTCTTACACTATCTTCAAATCAGAAACTTTGTTAAATGAAACCTGCCTGATTTTCCTCAACTCCCACCTTCCTCTATGCTGGAAAAAATATTGCTCAGTTTCGAGGATTCAGACAGCATTTCTGCAATATATAAAACCATGTTACAGTCCCTACCTTTCAAAGACCCAAGAGGACAGTGGGAAAAAGATCTCTCACGCAACATATCAGAAAAGGAGTGGAAGGTAGCAATGCAGAGAATTCACAAAGCATACAATTATTCAACTCAAAAATATATATTTAGCACATCTGTTTAGTTTAAAATTGTCCAAAATGTTTCCAGTGCAAGATCCAAACTGCGAACGCTGCAATCAAGTTCCAGCCTCACTGGGTCACATGTTTTGGGCCTGCACCAAATTGACATCATTCTGGACCAAAATATTTAAATGCCTTTCAGACAGCCTTGGTGTCATAATACCTCCTAACCCATTAACAGCTGTGTTTGGTGTACTTACAGATGGGTTTAAAGAGAAGAAGGACAAACAAACTGTGAATGCCTTTAGTATATTATTGACATGTAGAAATATCTCAACTGGAAGAATCCTAACTCTCCTCTTAAGTCAGTGGGTAACTGATGTTTTACACTATTTGAAATTGGAAAAATTAAAATTCTTACTTAGAGGATTTGAGCAGAACTTTTTCAAAACCTGTAAGAATCTATTCAATAACATTTTAGAATAAGCTTTTAAAGTACTGAGGAAGCAGATTCTCTTCCCATTTCTTTTTCATCTCCATTTATCTTTATCCGCTTATTAAGCTCATCAATTTACTTATTTTTACTAGCTTTAAGTTTTACTCTGTTTGCCATGCTCTCTTTCTCAGGGGAGGGGGTTGATTTGTTTTCAATCCAATTTTTTGCAAAAATTGATCTATTTAGTTTTAGAACTGGATGTCCAACAAGTTCATATAAGTGTAATGGGCAGGTGTCCAGCCTAATAGAATGTTTTACTTGCATGGACGTCTCTTTTGACCTCATATTGAGGGTTCATAGTGACAGCTTCCAAATGTAACTTCCACACACACTTGGGATCAATTCCAGACCTTCTACCTGCAAATCAGTTAATGTAATAATAAGGGAACTGCTCCCGCCTGACTAAGGAACAGCTTTTCAGTCAAATGTCCAAATGACTGTCATTCCTAATAGCTCAAACAATATTTTTGGTAAACCCCTTAAATTAAAGCTGAAGGTCCACACTTTGATCACATAATGATTGTTTTACTTCAAATCAGTTGTGATGTAGTACAGAGCCAAAATTATGAAAATTGTGTCCCTGTTGAAATACTTATGTACCTAATTATGTGTGTGTAACCTGTCAGAGTCTATAAGATGTGCACCATGCTTTAAAGAAAAGATGACTGATCAGGCAAAACACATTTCATTTACTTTTAATGGAATCCAAATTAAACTATAAGGTATCACAGAATAGCACAACATTAAACAAAACATAGTAATAAAGAAAATAATGAGATGGTCCCTGTTCAAAAATTTTCATGCCCTTGCTTCTTAATATTGTTTATTGCCCCCTTTAGCATCAATGATGGCATGCAGTCTTTTGTGATAGTTGTGGATGAGGCCCTTGACTTTCTCAGGTGGTAGAGCCACCCATTCATGGCAAAAAGCCTCCAGGTCACAAATTCTTGGGTTATCTTGCATGAACTGAACTTTTGAGATCTCCCCAAAGCAGCTCAATGATACTAAGGTCAGAAGACTGTGATGGCCATTCCAGCACCTTCATTTTTTTTCTGCTGTGGTCACTGAACGGTCATCTTGGCTTTATGTTTTGGATCATTGTCATGTTTGAAGATTCAAGCGAGTCCCGTGCACAGCTTCTGGACAGATTAATGCAAGTTGGCCTCCAGTATTTTCCGGTAACACGCTGCATTCATCTTGCAATCAATTTTCACTAAGTTACCTGTGCCACTGTACCTCACACACACCCAGAACATCAGAGATCCACCGCCATGCTTGGGATGGTATACTTTCTCTCATGGGTCCTGCATTTATGGTTGTGACCACAAAATTGAATTTTGGTCCCATCGCTCCAAAGGACTTTGTTCTAGAAGTGTTGAGGCTTGTCTAGATGCTGTTTGGCATATTGTAAGTGGGCACACTAAAGGCTTTTTTCTTGCAACTCAACTGTGCATCCCATTTTAGTTCAAGTACCTCCTTTATTGTGCATTTTGAAGCTGCAACACCACTTGTTTGCAAAGAAACCTGTATCTCAGCTGAAGTGGCTTGTGGGTCTTTCTTGGCATCTTGACAAATGATCCTGCCAGGTGTGGCTGATATCTTGGTTGGGCTATCTGACTGTGGCTTAGTAACAACAGAACCCCCAACTTTCCAATTTTTTTATCAGAGTTTGAACACTACTGGACAGGCATTTTTAGATCTCTGGCTATCTTTTTAAATCCCTTTACCTATTTATACAATTCAACAACATTTTCTCACAGGTGCTCTGGCAGTTCTTTTGTTTTCCCTATGGCTTGGTATTCACCAAGGTCAGTGCAGCTCTGCATTAATTTTAATTGATTATGCATACACAGACACTGACTACAATCAAAAAAGTTATAGGTGTAGACATCCTCCATTAATTACCCTTAATTTGAACATGTGTGTGTCAATCTACGTGTATATTATCAGCCCCAAACAATCAAGGGCATTCAAACTTTTGATCAGGTCTATTTGTGTGATTTCAGTTATCATTAGGATTTAAAAATGGCACACATAATTATGTAATAATACATTGCTTTGCCTGAGCACACTCCCTAATTAAAAGGAAAATTTTCTGCCTGGTTACTTATATTTTTCAAACAATTGCCAATATTTCACAAATTCTACCAGGGTATACATACCCAGAGAGACAGAGACTGCGAATTAACATACCCAACAACTAGAAGTCACATAATTTGACATCGGCTTTAGCCTTATCTTATGATCCTCATAAATGGCATACTACCAAAACATCTGCATGCATTAAAGCATGTTACCATCAGACTAGGCAAGTTTATTATTTAAAACAGGGGTGAGCAACATAGGCCCTGTAGGACATCAGCGGCACCTGGTTTTTGTTATTGCCGATGAAGCACCTACTGCTCAAGTAAAATTGTTATGCTTTATTTAGTTGTCTCATCTGTTAAGAATGCCCACACTAAACTGCTTACTTTAGTATTAAACACCAGCACTCACTGTTTTAGTTGCTCCTTTTTAGCCATTAGATGCAATTAAATAAGGGGGCAGTAGCTCTCCACATAGCTTATTTCCATTTACACAACTGCATATTCATTGTGAACTTTCTGCTTTAATAAAATATTTGGAGAGAAAGAGAAGAGAAAAAAGTGAATGACTGAGAATTACTCATCTGTTTCAGGCCTCAAATCCTTGGGATAATATTCTTAGAAAGAAAAAAAAAGTGATAAGAATGAATTGACACTTTAGGTTTTTAATTAACCAACAGGGTTGGAACAAAAACTTGCGGTCACTGCAGCCCTCCAAAACCTTGATTTAACAAGTCACTATTAAGTACTACATACTGCTGATTCTGAAGCAACTCTTACACTAAAGTGGGTTCTGAACAAATGTAAAGTGTCATTAAATACTGCATATCCCATATGTTTATGTGTATCCTAAAACTACATCACTTCGTTACTCTACATTCATTTCTTTCAACTCCCAAATGGTCGTTGGTGTGAAGACTATATTACCATAACAGTAAACATTTTTTGCAGTCCATTTGACAGTTCTCCAATTCTTGCAGCCAGCATTCCATTCTAAAATAATTCAAACTCTTTCTCATCATACATGGAAAACTCACAGAAGTAAATCTAACTAATTCTCTTTTAAAATTTAAATTGGGCTAGTTAACAACATGCTTGTCAAAGGTGTTTTGTCACAGAGTGGGTAGCACAAACTACAATCTGTCCCAGTCCAGGCATTTGCACTGTGGTTAACTGCCAGTGTCCTGCCTTAAACAAATTAAGTCAGAATTAAATTACAAAGGCTCCAAGAAGCAGCTCTTTTCACTGTGGCAATAGGAGCACAGAAACACTCTAAACACTGCAAGTGGACCACTTTCGGGGATGTGAGCTTAGCTCTCTCCCACTCAGTCCCCACCTATTTTCACATCACCCACTAGCCAATACACTTCAACCACTCAGAATGCAAATCCTGCTAACTACGCCAAGGTTTTGTTGTGGAGTGGGTCACCACGTTAATGGGAAAAAGATACACAAAACCAAATTCACGGTTAAAAATTCAGATTTTCAAAACTGGATACCAGGAAAATAAAATGCAGTCAGTATGTTTACAGGACATTTTCATTACACATATATGCCTCATTAACATCATAGGTCTTTGTTAGAACAGAGCAGGCCATATGAATTTGGTCTTCATCCTCATTTAACATTGTAGTGAAATGCCTGTGCCAGAAGAGGTTGAATCAACAGCTCATTACATTACCACTAGGACACCAATATTTTAAGGATGAATGACAACATTTATTTTTAAAGGCAGTATGGAAAAAAAGGCATGTTCTGTTTTATTCTCAGAAAATAGGCTAAAAACTAACCAGGTGGCTTTTTAAGTTTTTGAAAGTTGTTAAATAATGCTGAACATTCAACGTAATAGACAGGAAACAGTTTAAATAAGCAAGTAGATAGATAGAATTCTTTATTGTCATTATGCATACACATAATGATTTTTTTTTTGTTGGTAGGACTCGGCTTCAAGGCAGAATACTTAAAATACACAATATACTATAAATAATAAACATAATAAGTATAAAAGACAGCAGCGATAAAACATCATCAAGTCCAGACTTTTCCTGAGGTAGTACGCCTGCATAGACCAGTGATGTGTGTGCTTTGGTCTGCCAGGGAGGAATATGAGTGAGTGTGTGTGTGTGTGTGTGTGCATGTGTTTGATTACGAGGGTAAGTGCGTGTGTATGTCTACAGGGGGGCAGGTTAGGGGTAGATGTAAATGTATGTGTGTATCAGCAGGGGCAGATGGACTTCACAGCTCTGGGGAAAAAGCTGTCATTCAGTCTGCTGGTACGTGTTTTTATGTTTCTGTACTGCTTTCCTGAAGGCAGTGGTACAAACAGTTCATTTCCCGGATGGGTGAGATTCGCAGCTATACATTTGGCCCTCTTCTGCACCCTTCCACCATATGCAGAGTCCAGGTCTAGAAGAGGACTTCCCACGATCCCCTGTGTTGTTCTCACCACCCGTGCCAAGTCCTTCCTGTCCTGCGCAGCTGCCGTACCACACTGTCATACTGTGACAGAGAATGCTTTCTATAGCGGATCTGTAGAAGTTTGTGAGTAACTGAGAGGAGAATCCTGAGGAAGAAGAGTCTTTGTCGGGCCTTCTTTACCAGGTGAGATGTGTTCAAAGACCAGGTCAGATCTGATGTGATGTGGATACCTAAGAACTTGATATTGTCTACACACATTACAGCCTCCTTATGTATGAATTTAGGAGCATGTTCTGTTCTTCTGGGCCTCCTATAATCCACAATGACCTCTTTGATCTTGCTGGTGCTCAAGACGAGGTTGTTGGCTGAGCACCATAGTGCTAGGTGTTGTATCTCCTCTCTGTAGTGAGTCTCATCATTGTCTGATATGAGACCCACCACAGTCGTATCATCCGCAAACTTCACAACCATATTTGTGGCATGGATGGCAGAGCAATCATGCGTAAATAATGTGAAGAGTGCTGGGCTGAGCACACAACCCTGTGGCGTGCTTGAGTTCAGAACCAGTTTGGCTTATGTACAGTCTCCAATTCTAACCACCTGAGGCCTGTTGGTGAGAAAGTCCCTGATCCAGAGACACAACGATGTGGACAAACCCAGATTATGAAGCTTTTGTACCAGCTTGTCTGGGATTATAGTGTTAAACGCTGAACTAAAATCGATGAATAGCATCCTAACATAAGTGTTAGGGCACTGCAGGTAAGTCACGGCTGTGTGAAGTACTATAGAGATGGCATCCTCTGTCAATCTGTTCCTCCTGTAGGCGAACTTATTATCACATCTACAGGGTACAGTGAAGTCCTTCCTTACATACACTAATCAACATGCAACACAATTCTCTTGCACCACGATTAGCAAGAACTAGCACCTTACCTTGAAAAATCTGTCATTCTTACCGGAGATGTATGATTCAAAACAATTGGACTTTTTGAAGAATCAACTTCTAAGCCAACATATGAAAGCCCCCTGCTCTACCCACTGACCTGCTCACATCAGCAAATGCTATTCCACTACGCTCTTAGCACTGCCACCCCCAAACCCTTCTGTGAGCTACACAAAGATAAACGTTTAAGGGTAATGTGATGTGCGGCAATCAAGATTTTATTTATCCTGTAAGTGACAAAAAATTCTGAATGGGACAAGTGGAAAATTTAAAATGCAGTGGGGAACATGTTTTGACTAGCAATTAAAAAATGTGGAAGAAAAAGTAAACGTCCACCCATCCATTATCCAATCCACTATATCCTAATACAGGGTCACGGGGGTCTGCTGGAGCATATCCCAGCCAATACAGGGAGCAAAGCAGAAATAAACCCCGGGCAGGGCGCCAGCCCACTGCAGGGCAGGCACAGGCACACACACACACACAGACACCAAGCACAAACTAGGGACAATTTAGAATCACCAATGCACCTAACCTGCATGTCTTTGGACTGTGGGAGGAAACCGGAGCACCCGGAGGAAACCCACACAGACACGGGGAGAACATTCAAACTCCACACAGGGAGGACCCAGAAAGCGAACCTGGGTCTCCTAACAGCGAGACAGCAGCGCTACCACTGCACCACCATGCCACCTAAAAGGTAAACAGTAAACGATAAATCTTTACAAAACAACCTAATAAGAAAATTACACTTCCAAGGTCTTAAAAGTTATGAAAGTGTTATGAAGAGAACAGATTTTGTTTTGAGGTCTAAACAGATTAACAGTTTACAGGCATTTTAGCCCCGTCAAAGCTACTCAGTGGTTCAGTAAAAACGCATTTAACGGTAGTCCGATGCAAACTGGAGGCAACACTGCTCAAACTTGTGCTTTGCTTACACACACTCACTACACTTTGTCAAAACAGCCACTGTAAATGAAAGGCTGATTATTCTCCACTCACATTCCCTTTTAATTTGTACCAAGAAGCATTCATTTGCCAGTTGTTCTATTTCATAAAACAAACGGTTAAATGACCAGTAATGTAAACTCAGATCTCACTGTACTATGCACTTATAATATGCTAGAGAAGTGTTTTGGCTTCATATTGTTTTTAAAAATGGAAAGAGTTTAGAATTTATTTTCTAGATACTTTTAAATTACAAACTAGAAAACACTCATACCTTCTGTCTTAGAGGAAAGATGGTTCATGTGTTCCTTAATTTTCTGTCACGTCTTTCATGCTTTAACAGTGTGCATGACTGTCTTTTGTGCTCGGAGTGTGTGACATGATGAAACCGATCAGTAAACCTGTCAGCAGCTAATGCAGTGGTTCTTTTCATGTCAGAAATGCTGCATGCCTGCGCCACTGCTCTTTTCCTGTCAGCCATAACACTTTGCTGCTTGCTTTGAAAAGGACCTGAAAGCCAAGGTAGACTACCCCACCAATTTGTGGGTCATGTTACAAGTATCACATCATAAGGTCTCAGGGATGTGGTGGGTGTTTGCGGGGGTGGGGGGTCAGGGCTGGGGATGTTCAACTCCCAGTAGTTTTATTTACTTAATCTAAGTTAGCCAGAGGTGAGGCGGTTGCAGCACATTCTCATGATTAACAGTTTTATAGTACGACATCCAAAGCTGCTCTGTCCAACCAGACTGTGAAATGATACGACCAAATCAAAAAGGTTTAATTTTGTATTAAGTCGTAGAGACTGGCTTGTGTGTGTGTATGTGTGTGAGAGAGAGAGAGAGAGAGAGAGAAAAAGAGCTGACAACCAATAAGCGCTCAGCTGGAGGTACAATGCATATAACGTAATTACAAGGAATAAGGAGCAAGGCACCAACTCCATCAGGCTATAAGTTACTGGCTGTCAGGAAAAGGGGCAAGCTTGCAAAATTTGACACTGTGCTTGAAAGTCATGTCGACATCAGATTCAACATACCCTGCCATTTTTAGTCATGTAATATGACATGCTTAGGTGACAAGTTCAGCAATTGGACAGAAAAAGAGTATACCTGCACTTACTGAGAATACCTAAATCCATGCTAAAATGTTCCATTTTGTACTCAGTAAAAGTAAAAGATACATTAACACAGAGAACTGTGGGAATTTTCTCAGCATGTTGCAGTCAGCACTCTGTGCTATGGTATTAAGAGTATAGCTCGGTTTATGTAACATCAACTCCTCCTTGTTCACAATTAAATTATAAAATGGTTTTCACTTACCTGAGGCGAGTCCAGGAGACACAACAGCTAGAAATACTGCAACAGGCAGACGTAAAACAGACAAGCTCGCAACTGCTCTTATCTTTGGTGCTACCATTCCATTGCTCATCTTTTATTCCACCTTCAAACCACAGATTCTGTTGGGCTTAACCTGTGAAATAGAGTAGACAATTAAACCATACTATTAAGTTCAGTGCCATACACTTAATGGTTCTACTACATCATTAAACAGAATGGAAAACAAAGAAATTACATTTTTTTTCCCAAATAACCAATAAAACTCCTAAAGCTTTATAACCAATAAAACTCCTAAAGCTTTATAACCAATAGTGCAAAGTATAGCTGGTAAGAAATGAAAGAGATGCTATTTAAATGATAAGGTTATTTTAGTGTGTATCTTTATTTAGCAGTGAAATAAGTTCTATAGTGATGGAGAAGTAGGCTCAGGCATTCCTCTCCTAAATATGGCCAGGTCACATTATGTGAGTTTTCCTAGCAAATTTCAGTCACAGGCTTCATTTACATTAGAATCTTGGCGAGTCAGAAGCAGTTGGCATTGTATTCCCATGACGGTCTGTCGTGTAGTCTAAAGTTTTGGACCTCACAAACAGAAGGGAATCTTGGCTGCCTAACGTCTCATGCTTTATGTTCTATGACAGAAAGGAGGGAAGAAGGGTTTAATTTGCAATAATACTTGTAAACCCTTCACACAGCACCAGCTCCGTCAAGGCAGCATTTTAATGGATATCATGAAAAAAAGGGGGGGGGCAAGCGTAAACTGACATCCTCAGGTGACAAGATCAATAGCTGCAGTCATCGAGTCTGACATATCCTACAAGTATAAGTCGTTTTAATTTAACACGGGCTATACACCAACTTTTGTTCTGTTCTTTCTGATAAATTAAGCAGATTTCCCCCAAATACATTTAAATATAGACATTTATAAAGTCTGATTATTTGGGTAATTACCTAACTGGATGTTTACCATGTATATAAAAATGTGTAATAATTGCTACCTTGGTTACATTCCTCATGGTTTAATCCTGAGATTAGAAACCTTATTAACCACAATACATCTATGTCATGTCAACATTGTGCAACTCCATAATATGTTACTTTATACCATGCAACATTACATGGCAGTGCAATGAAGTTCTTGCAGTATTTTTTCTCTTTTACGGTGTTAAGCCATTTACTTGTAACGAATCCAACACTCCAACAGCGCAGCACCAAACATTTCTATGAGGAGAAAAAAAAAAACCTATTTACAAAAGGTGCCATGAAGCAAATGATGAAAAGCACCCTAGAAGCTTTAATGGTACTAAAAATGGATGCAAGAATTTCCGTACCTTTTAAACTTGTCCAAATTGAGGGACTCTCTTCCCATAGAGGTCAGACCAGTTTAATTCTTTGGGAAAGCTATATTAAAACTTGCATTCAAATAAAAAAAAGAAACATTACATGAGCAGAAGACGACTCCTATTCATGCCTTTATTTAAATGCAATAGCCCCTGGGGGTTGGTTTGCCCTGTATTTTAGCTGCAAGTCCCTGAAGACAACACCATAAGTGGCAAAATGACTAGATAGACAACAGGGATCAGGTGAACAAAGACTGCCTGTATCTATGGAGTTTAAAAGGCTGCATCTGTCCTTTACTCTATGCAATTGTGTGTTTAGTGACCACAGAGCAAACAAGAAATGCAGCCAACTTTCAGCTGATAAATAGTTCCCCCACCCTGCACTGGAATGGTACAATGGGAGCAACAGCTTCCTTGTTTTGGATCGAATATGATCACATGATTAAAACTTGTATGGAGAGACATGCAAAATTAACCATTTAGTGGATAAATCATATTTAAGTCTTACTTAAAAAAGGTTAAGTTATGAATAAATTCATTTTCAGCAATTCCAAAGCAATACAGAATTCAAAAATAGCTTAGACACCACAATGCAAACATTGAAAGGTATATTCCTTACTCAACAACCCAGGACACAATGTTTATTCCAAGAAACATTATTTACTAGCCAAGAAAAGTCCATATATTATAAGGAAGTAGAACTGCTCAAATTTAAAACCAACTTCCTTAATAAAGTGGGCCTGTGATTTTATAGTTTAGTTAGTTCCAACGCTACCTGTGTAAGCAGGTTTATTAAAAATGTAAATGTAGTTTCACATTTCCTTTTACAGCTTTATCTGCCCTATAAGGTGGACAGTGGGCCTTTCTTTAAAGAACAAAAAACCTTTCACTTCTAATTTGCACCAAAAGAGGAACAGCAAAGCTTGCCAAAGTGTGCCCTTTCAGGAATGTCAGTAAATATGGTAACATGACCAGGACCCAAGAATCAAGGTTCTGTAACGCTGAATTTAATGAAACTTTAAAAAAAAAAATGTTGCTTCATTTGAGCACTTGTTTAAATAAGAGCACTTTAAAGGTAGATTATCAAAAAAGATAGAAGCTTTTCCATTCCTAAGTATTTTTAATAGATTGACACCGAATCACAAAGTCAATAGATGGCAGGACTGAATTTTGTATCTTCATGTGCAGCTGAAAAGGAACTGCCCTGGCAGTGAATGTTTTATGAATACTTTAATTAGTACTCCACAATAAAAATTTAAGAAACTTGGTTACCATTAAGTTTCTGATAAAATGCCACCCAATAGTGACCAATGCTGGACCATAGCAAACAAATCAAAAAAATCCATGGGAAAATCTCACGTTTCTTGTGTCCATTATTCTACTTGTCTAGTCATCCAAGTGAATGCTCACAGCATGCAAAACGTAATACTTTTTCGCTAAAACACTGCTAAATAAACAATCCTGGTAAGTGAGAATACTTCACAAACAGGAAGCTCCTTGGCACAGGATTGTATTTTTAAATTAAAAGCCTACCTCTTCCTCTCATTCAATGGTCAAGAGTCCTACCTTCAATTTTTAAAAACACAATCCCATGTCTAGGGGCTAAGAAACATGAGATGTTTTTTTTCCTCAGCTACCACTACAAGCTACATGGTTTGGATAAAGAATTCCAATAAGAAGCAGAAGATAGTCAGTTTTACTGATGGTGAGTGTTCAACCTCTTTGGACAGTCCTAGAAAGCTTACAAAAGGCCAAGTACATTTATAGAGTGAAAAGTACTTGAAAATGAGATCTAAGTGACATGATAATGAGTACATTTTTAAGCCTTTGTATTTAATTTGCAGAAAATATTACAGCTTATTCCTCAGTAGCCATGATGATCAAACTCCTTAAGCTGGAGTCTGAACCCAGCACATTAAGAGGTGCCACAAAATCACGTGGCTCTGAACTGGAAAAAAACAAGTTTTGAAAAAAGAACAGCTTAGTCACCGTCCCAAAAATCAATATACAAAGATATATATTAAAAACTGGCAGCAGTCAATGATTGCACAATGAAAATGTATAAAAGCATTTCAGGAACAGAAAATATAGTGTATTGAAAATTATTATGTACAACAAAGTGTGTCAACCTTATGCCCAACAAATGGTTTTGTAACAAAATTGAGCAAGAATGTAAAAACTTTCACGCCCAAAGTATTACACATTACTGAATAATAAAAAAAAAAAAACTAAGTCTTGAAAGTAGCTGGAGGAAGTGTCTTAACATTTCTGATATCACAGCCCCACTTCAAAACTTTAAAATTACCAACAAATTAATGCTGAAGTCATACGCCACATTATTGGACTTAACATGCTAAGAAGAATAACACACAAGTTGTTGGGTGTTTTCTCTTGTTCAGCATTAGCTCTTCAGGGCAAAACGTAGCTACTTAAGTAGGGTTTCTCGGCCTTGGCATTTTATATGATCTTTATTGTAATGTGGAGAGGGAACAGTGCCAAACCCAGTACAGTACAGTAGCTAATTTACCCCAATTATGTCTTTTCCTTCTTCCTTAAAGACAGCAGCACCACTTGTAGTAGACTTACACCAGCATAAATGGGTGCGGACGATACTTCTCAAGGATAATGTAAATAAAGGCATTTGCTACTAATTTGCCCTTGCAGTCTCAAGGGCATGCTTCAAAGAAATCTGCCATATTCACTGAGTCAATGCAACTAAGATATGGTCAACATGTACCTTGCATACGAGACAACATTTCACACCTTAACAGGCCACCTACTTTTCCTGAGTTACACAACAGTTGCCTCGTTATGAAATGTTACTATCACAAAATAAGATAAAAAAAAAATTAGGTTGGCATCTGCTGAAAGAAAACAAGAGGTTTATAACCCCACTTCTATCATTCATATACTCTATTGTTTAGACTCTCAGGTACAGTAATAGCTCTGAAAAAATAAAAGTATTACTTATTAGGTTTCAAGAATATAATATTAAAGCCTATGTCCATGTGCTGCCTCTGTCAATAAGAGTCTCATATTGCCAACAGCATCTGGCTCAGTTTTCATAACACAAATCATTTTTCATAACAATATGATTAAAGGTTTAAAACATGTATCTGGATTTAACCATGTACTTTTCAACAAGACACAGGGACTTGGAATTTTTCAATATTTTAATCCTTCTGACCCCCTAAACAGCTTGCCGTAAAACTCATATGGCTAAATGTATTTGTGTCAGCAAACATGTTTTGCCAAGGGTGATCTAATACACGTACCTCACGATCCAAGACAGATGCACTATTACAGCCAGGCCGGCCAGCCGATGGAGCAATGCATTATATAAAAATAAGCTGCAATTCAAAAAAAAAACATACTGATCTTCCAAAGATTACATTCTTAAATAAGAAGCCAACCAAAAATGACACGTGACTCCTTCAACTTCTTGGAAAAAAATACTAAAGTAGCAAACACCACATCAATAACAGGCTAGCCTGGTCTCGTAGCACAAAGGAACTACAGGTATACAACAAGGGGAACAGCACACTGTTTCCTTAGGAGAATGTGCTCCTTTAATGTGATCTGTGACATCCTTCATATCTTCTCCAACTCTGTGATGACCAGTGTGGTGTGCTGGGCTGGTAACTTCTCTTCAAGAGAGACTTACCAAATTATCAAGGTGATTGAAAGGACAGGCTCAGTTATGGGATGCAATTTTGAATCACTGATTGCAGCAGTGGAGCAGACAATGATGACAAAACGGATTGCCATTATAAAAAGTGTTGTGCATCCTCTTCTGACACACTAGTATGGAATACTTTTATCCAACAAATCATTCAATTCAGTGTTTTTTTTTTAATGTAGTGCTCTTCACTGATTGAAGTTGTGACAAGTTCTCATGTAAATTGCAAGTACAGATTTTCCAAATTACTAAATATACAATTCCCTTCGATTACCCTTATGTTGGTGAAAGGGTCTGTCTGTCCCAATGATCCTAAGAGCCTTGTTGCTCAGAGCTGTCGCCTCTGGTACGATTACTAAAATCAAATTTGTCCTCGACGTGGGACAATACTAAATGTGGTGCACCAACCTTTATGAAAAGTTTAATCAAGAACTCAGTACCCTAACCAGGAAAGGAGAAACTGTGACCAGGCTGCCAGGGGTGAGGGGTTTGGTTTACGTGGGGTCAACTCATTGGCAAACACTTGGTGGCTGGGCTTTAACCCGGGAGGTAGCCCTCCAGTGGGACCACCACCATCAGGAGGAGACTTAAGGGTTCAGTGCATTGTAGTGGTTAAAATAGCAGTTGAAGGTTAGCATCTTGACGGACTGCTCCCCAAATATCAAAACTAGTCTGGGGATAAGTGTCAGCAAACTAATTGATTGATAAAACAGAATTAAAACACATTAGGGTTGTGTGTTATACTGGTACTGGAAAAACACAAATTCTAAAACAGTACAGTAACAGCATTTCAGGATTTTCGGTACAATTAGAAAACAACGGTTTATTTCCCATTCCAACCCCAGAAACATACTAGTGTAAATGTGGAATAATATCTATTTTGTAAAGTACAGAAAATGACAAGCTTTGATACAATTGGGTATGTAGTTCAGCACACCAAGAATGCTAGAATAAGACTGAAAGTTTGGGTTTTGGAGTTATCCATTATTTGCTTCAGAACAGTTTTGACACCGGTACTGTGGTCCAAAAGCTGTCAAAATTTTAGTACCAATCCAACTCTTGTACACATAAAGATACTGAATCGGTAAAACACACAGAAAACAAAGAGAATCTACTAACCATAAATGGAAACGAACAGCATCAGTTAATTATGTAACTTTTTAAGTATTTTCAGTTGACAACAAAGGAGACGAAAACAAAAACTCAGTCAGTAGCATCAAATGTGGAAATAAATTGCTAGTTCTCTGTAAAGGTGTCCATCCTTTAATCCATTCTCTAATTTACTTACCCATTTGCCCGCTGCCATGTAAAGGTATATCATCTGTAGGACCCTAGTATACCCTAAATGGCTGTGCACACTTAAAAAAAATTGACTTCTTTAAAATTGATTCTTAGATTAACCGTTTTCCGCCCTGACTGCCACAAGTGAGTGCCAGTTCCCCAATGCTAAATTCACTTTTGGCTTGTAGTGCGACATATAAACGTAACAAGGTAGACAACCCCCTTTGTTTTTAAAGGTATTTCTAAATGTACAGTCCTAGTCAATGGGTAGCGCGCTATATAAAAGGAAGTTGACGGAAAAACACAGCAGCTATACGCGTAGGCTAACTTCCCGCACTATCGATTCCCCAGATTTCTAAGCTATTTCGTTGTACCGTAGATGTTAATACATTTTTCGTGCCGTGACAGTATACAATACCGCAGACAACAAATCCAACAATCCGATCAGATAAAACCCATGTGACAGAAGCATTCGAATGTCATCGGTTCGTCAAGTAAATATTTTAAAGGACAATAAAACTGATGAGCTCAATAATACGCCTCGATTCCTCCATGAAAAAACGACCGACAACCAGAGTACGCCGAAACGCCAAGCAGGCCGAGTGTTTCGGACGAGGAAGGCCTAGCGATAACAGCCAACGCAACCACGTCTCTCGAGTAAACGCGAAACGGCCTGATCAAGAACTCACCGGCGCGACAAACGGTGTCAAACAGCCCCTTCTCCAAGTCTGTCTCCGTCGATCATAGACAGGGAGCACGGAAGACTAGTACTCTCGCAGCGACTGAGACGAAGGAGGAATCCCGGAAACAGAGAAAGCCACCACACAGCTGTCGCGCGGCTGCCCGCCCACTCTTTCTTTCTTTCTTTCTTTCTTTCTCAGCTTTGGCTCCAGTGAATGGCCCCACAAACAGCGATATCCTCCTCCAACGGCCGCAAGACTTCCGCGCACGGGGAGGAGGCGGGGCCAACACGAGGCACTGACGTCACAGCATCGAGGGCTTGCCCTGCAGCCTGGCACGGATTCCAGCTCACAGATCTCGTCTGCATGCGGCTTGTAAACAGCAACAAGAAATCTAGTCTAGGTGTTGCAAGGTACTCACTTTTCTGTTAAATAAAACTATACGAATCACTTCAACGTTTTCTGAAGTTGACATTTCATAATATATTTTGAAAAAAAAATCTTGGGAAATTTCACCTACTGTATAAATACTGCTAAAAACTGCAAATACAGGTATGAGGTTTGAGAGGAGACGGGTTGAAATATAAGTTTGCAGTATCCCATCTATTGAAATGTATTTTGTAACGCACCTGATAATAAAATGCATTGCAGTTGTCATTCCAACAGATGGCACATCACTTAGTAGTAATTCTTTTTATTACTACAAATGTTTGCAATGTGCCAGCTGTTATATGCCATTTGGGATGGGTTTCGTGAAAACAGTGCTAATATTTGTGATGTGCCATCTGTTGGAATGACAAACACAGTGCACTTTATTACTAAAAATGTTTGTGATGTGCCAAGATTGGAATGACAGAGACATATCAACTGTATGGACACACAGAAACGTATTCCTTTTATCCTTCTGTTAGACAATTGGGACAAGACTAAATTATTTTCAACAGCACCATCTGCTGTACACCTTAGGTGTAGCACCTCAGGGCTACAGAAAAACACTATATTATACAGTGCATTCAGATCCCCTTTACTTTCTGCAAACTTTGTTGAGTTGTAGATTTAATTTTCAATGCATAACTCTTTGGTCATCAATCAACTCTTAATAGTCTATTAACACAAAGTAAAAACATGTTTGTTCTCTTACAATTGACCATCATACCCTCAGAGGTTTAGTTTGTCCAGAGATGCTGCTGATTTTTTGTTTTCCTCTCCTCCGCTGCCAACTACATTTTATTACCACATGCATTACAAAATACATTCCAATCAATGGTGCAATGCAAATTTTAACACTGAGGTCTATGTTGATCGTTTAGACTTCAAGCTGTCTTAGATGAGTAACACAGCTAGTTAAGAATAAAGTTGTTCTCTCAAACCTCTGGTCATAGTTCAACAATTAATTTATGGACAGACTAGCTGTGTGTGGTCTTCAGGACAAAAAGCAACCCGAAGTCTCCGTAGCAGTTTTACTGTATGCGTGAACTTGGAGAGGCATCAGCTAACTCTTAAGAATTACCCAGTGCAGAGGATGTGGACTAACCTGTGCTTGCTGCCCCACTCACTTTCATGAGAAGGCAGTGGTGATACCATATCTTAGCTTTTTCGCTGGCATATGAGTCCTATTAATCTTTGTCTTAAGAAAATACCTCCACATAGACAATGTTTTTTGTGAAAACTTCAAGCCTTGTTCTCCGTTACTGAGATGTTTCACTTGCACGTTGTTGAGCCACTGTGTTTGCTTTGTTTCGACATTGTGTCTCTTCATCCGTGTCATTAGCACAATGTCGTTGTTGTGTGGTGGCATTTGCTGCACACAGATCTTTCTTAGTGAGAAGTGAGGTGCATGCACCGCAAAAATGTAAAAGTCCATGCATGCACCATCTAGTGGAAGTGGTAGAGCGTGAGCAGAGCAGACAGCTGCATACACACAGCTCTTTCATTTATATATGTCTATAATTTATGAATTTGAATTTATTTCATATAAATTAGTTTCTTCCCTGTCTACAGTGTGTTTTAACATATCTCTCTTTATGTGTACTAGTTCTGTATTTAGTAATTTATAGAAGCTATACTATTACCTGAGAACATGTCACAGTATTCTACGCCTGAACTTAGTGAAGAGCGCTGTACAAAAATAAACTAAAAAAAAAAAAATTCTTAGAAAGGTTTGCAAATTTAATTAAAATCAAAAACTGAACTCTCTCATTTCTATAAAACTTTTTATTCAGTATTTTGCAGAAGACTCTTTGGCAGAAATTTCAGCTTCAAGTCTCCGTGGCTAAGTCTCCACAAGCTTTGCACACTTGCAATGGGCATTTTTTTCCATTCTTTCTGACAGGTCCACTCAAGTTTCTTTAAGTTAGATGGCAAGTATTATCTTCAGGTCTCTCCAGAGATGCTTTGTGGGGCTTTGGCTGGGCCATACAAGAGCAGTCAGAGGTTATTGTCGTGCTAAAAGGTGAACCCCTCTGAGGTGCACTGCACTCTGGAACAGGCCTAATTCTTTCATACTTCTCTGAATTTGACTGCATTCATTATTCCCGCAGTTCTGGCCAGTCTCCAAGTCTCTGATGCTGCCACCACCATAGTTTACTGTAGAGATGGTATTAGGCAAATGATGAGCAGTTCCTGGTCGTCACTAGACATAGTGCTTGGAGTGCTGCCCAAAGACTGCAATTTTTGTCTCATCAGACCTGAAAATCATTTCCTTTGTGCTCTTAAGAGTTCTTCAGCTGACACAGTGGCCCTTGTAAAAATTGATAAGGAATCCTGCAACACTAAAATACCTTGGAAGACTCACAGAGAGTCTGAACTAAAGAAAAAGTGATGGAGAGTTTAGCGTAAATACAGGAAAACTAAAGTAACAGCCCACTATGAAATATTGAAAGCAAATGAAATTGAATATAACAAAGCAGTCCTTTGTTCTTTGAGAGGCAGTCCTAGTTCTCTAAAATTATAAATGATAATGCTGAAAATCCAAGAGTTTTTTTTTCAGCCATTGATCACCTTTTAAATCCAGCTCATTCAACAGAATCATCTATCCATTATCCAATCCGCTACAGGTATATCCTAACACAGGGTCACGGTGGTCTGCTGGAGCCAATCCCAGCCAACACAGGGCGCAAGGCAGGAACAAATCCCGGGCAGGGTGCCAGCCCACCTCAGGACATACACACACAAACCCACACACCAAGCACACACTAGGGACAATTTAGGATCTCCAATGCACCTAACCTGCATATCTTTGGACTGTGGGAGGAACCCGGAGCACCCAGAGGAAACCCACGCAGACACGGGGAGAACATGCAAACTCCACGCATGGAGGACCCAGGAAGCAAACCCAGGTCTCCATACTGCGAGGCAGCAGCGCTACTACTGTACCAACCTTGCCACCCAGTCAACAGAATGTCACCTGAAAATATCTAATGAAACCTGTGAGGTTCAACCTCTTTGAGAATTTTGAAGACATGGGTGAGGTCCTTCAAAAAAAAAAATCTAAAAGGTTGGTTTGGGCAGATCGTCCACCTATAAACCCATTCTGGCTGTTATTTAGTATATTATTTTCATATAGGTACTTTTCTAATTTATTTATTTTACATGGCACAGAGGTAAGATGTACTGGTCTTTAATTACCAGGTCCCATTTTGTCCCCCTCCTTGAAGATTGCAGTCTCATTTGCAACTTTCCCAGTCCTGTGGTACTTCTTGTAATGCATGATTACATTGTACTAATGCAGGATGCTCTGATTCATTGTTCAAATTTTACCATCCAAAAGATTTTATACAAATCAGGGGTGTAAGCTTATTAACTATCTACCAATCCAGGCCTACTGCAGAGTTCATCTCTACCTCACTAGGCTGAAAAGCCTTTATCACTTTTTAGCTGGACTACCACAGTCATCCTTTTAAATGTCTTCCTAGTGTTAGCACAAACAGGATACAGCAGATTTAGTAAGCAACCCCCTGCCATGACTTGAGCAAAACATTGTAATCACATTCCACCTCAGCTGGTTCAATGACAGTTTAAAGCTCTGCCTCTGACTTATAAACCTGTTTGCTCCAGAGTACTGATCTAAGCTTATTACACAATGTAAATCCATTAAGACAGTTTTTTGTCTTGATCGACTGGTATTCTTATTTCTTCCCAAACTTGTAAGAAGTCACTGATAAGCCTCAAGCATAGAAAGAACAGATTAGACTCTACCAGAAATCATTCTTTAAAAGCCTGTCCAGTTCTGGATCAAATTTCTTTGGATAAAGAAAACTAAGATCAATATATACCAGAATGTTGGAAAGAGAAGAGTATGGAGGAGAGAATAAATGGCTCATAATCCAATGAATACCACATCATCTGTGAACCATGGTGGAGGCAGTGTTATGGCATGAAGATGCATGGCTGTGAATGGAAGTCAGTCACTGGTGTTTATTGATAATATGACTGCTGGCAGAAGTAGGATAAACTCTGAAGTATACAGGGCTATACTATCTGCTCAGATTCAGACAACTGCTTCAGAACTAATATGACAACACTTCACAGTACAGATGAACAAAGTGCCAAAACATACCGCAAAAGCAAACCAAGTGCTTTTCCAGACAAAGTGGAATATTTTTCAATGGCCAAGTCAATCAACTGACCTCAACCCAACTGGACATGCATTTCACTCACTGAAGACAAAACTAATGGCAGAAAGTTCAATTAACAAGCAGCACCTAAAGACAGCTGCAGGAAAAGGCCTGGCAAAGTATCACTAGGGTGGAAACCCAGCACTTGGAGATGGCCATGGGCTCTAGACTTCAGGCAGGCATTGACTTTAAAGGTTTTTCAACCAAAACTTGAAAATTATCATTATATTCATGATTATGTTAGTTTGTCAAAATACTTTTGAGCCCCTGAAAATAGGAGAACCATGTATAAAATGGCTGTGTTTTCTAAACAGCTCATGTGGTATTTTTGTTAAAACCCTTGAATTAAAGCTAAGAGTCTATACTTCAATCACATCTTGATTGCTTTGTATGAAATCCATTTTGGCAGTGTACAGAGCCAAAATTTTGAAAATTGTGTCACTGTCTGTATACTTATGGAGCAGACTATAGGTATTAATTGAAAAGAGAATCTTGGTGGCCGCCACTCATACCTTGAATAACATCAAGAAAAAAAAAACATTAAACAAAAGACTCATGTAGGTGATGTAGATAATGGCGTAGGAATAAAATGGGGAGAGCACTTAAGTTCCCATTGAGTAGGAGGGTCTCAGTGAATCTGTCATAGAAAAAGTGGGCTCAGTAAACAAATGGAAAAATGAAAACTCTGTTAAAAGTAACTGCTTCTCTAATTGCTAAAGTAATTTACTACCCTATTTCCTGAAAAGTTCTTTCTTTTTTTCTGCACTCATATTTAAAATTTTTAATTTGTTTTGAAATCTTATAAGAGTCAATGACGAAAAAATACAAACTTGAATATATTTAGTTAACACATATTTAACATTGTTTACACAGAAAACAAAAGTAATTGTGTTTGTTGTTTTTTTTACTTGCTTCTTGAAAATAAGCTCTGTAAAAGCTGTCCTTTTTAGCTTTCACTTATTATTAAATAGTTTAATGGATTCAAACCAGTGTCTTTATCTCTCCGGCCACATACTAAACATCTCCTCATCCTTCGCATATTCGTTCAAACAGTTTCCTGAAATGTTAGATATATAATCTCCATAAGAACATTAATTTCTATAGCACATTTTCACAGACAGGATGTAGCTTGAAGTGCTTAACAAGGTGTCAAAGAAATACATTCACTCTTCCAGATTTGTGAATCTAACATTCATGGTTTCGGTTATCCATGAGTTGGCTGGGAACAACTAAATGGGAATGGTTTTGGAGCTTGTTAAACAATTGCAGAAACTTGCAGACAATGTCAGTCAGTCAGTCAGTCATTTTCCAACCCGCTATATCCTAATGCAGGTCATGGGGGTGTGCTGGAGCCAATCCCAGCCAACACAGGGCGCAAGGCAGGAACAAACCCCAAGCAGGGTGCTAGCCAACCACAGGGCACACACACACACACACAGACACAGCACACACTAGGGACAATTTAGGATCGCCAATGCACCTAACCTGCATGTCTTTGAACTGCGGGAGGAAACTGGAGCACCCGGAGGAAACCCACGCAGACACAGGAAGAACAAGCAAACTCCATGCAGGGAAGACCCTGGAAGCGAACCCAGGTCTCCTTACTGCAAGGCAACAGTACTACCACTGCGCCACCATGCTGCCCTGCAGACAATGAATGTGTAACCCAAAAATACCCAAAAAATATATAAACAATGCTAAAAATAATTTGTATCACATAAAATCATATAATATATATATTAGTGATATTTAATTTAATCATTAGTGTAATTGCATGCTATATAATTCATGTTAAAACTTATTTTTAATAATAAAAATAAAAAACCTATGGGATCTACATCAGTTACCTTCTGCCTTCACTCCCCCCTAGTACCTTAGTTCAGCACATCCAGAAATCTCCTCCCACCTAGTTTGCACTCTATGCGCTCGCTCACTCGCTTGCTCTCTTTTTCTCTCTCTCTATCTCTCTTACCCAGTTCTTCTGACCTCCCAACCAGGAGAGGGACTGCTACCTATCCCGATTGGGATGCTTCTCCACCCAGGTCATCCATCCATTATGCTGGACTCCCAGCACGGTAAGGGACTCTCATTTATTGCTCCTGTGATGCCAGTCCTGTTACACTAGCTGTCACAGTGCTCCTCCATGCCCATCTCCTGGCCCGAAGGGGGAATGTCATTACTCCCTTCCATGACTGTAGTGGGATGCCAGTATGTCCATCACGCTATATATACTTGCATATATTCATCTCATGTTATCCTTATGTTGTGAATAGATAGTATTTTTTGGTTTATTGCAACAAGCGTGTCTGGGTTATTTGTTTAAAAGAAGTCACACGTCTGAAAGTTGAAACAGAGATCCCTAACACATCCTACAGCAGACATGTGGTGGAAGCCATCTGTAACACATTACTAAGAGAAGATGAGAGGCACAGCATTATCTATAATGCTGCCAGTGTGTTCTTATACAAAATTAGGAAATATTTCTCAACTAAAAATTGGCATGTGTTTTTTTGAACATGATTCAATTTAAAAAATGTATGTGTGCATTTTTTGTGGATATTCTTTTATTGTAATTTAATTAAAATTTGTATGAATTGTTTTTTAATTGTTAATTGGTGCCAACTCTCTAAGAGACGAGCATCCCACCAGCAACCAATGGCACCAAGTAATAAAAATTACACAAATTTTCTTATGTGAAATGTTTACACAATAGTCACATGATGATAGTTTTCAGTATTTATTGAAAAACTGAAACAATCAACCACTATTGTAACACAGTGTACACTAACTTTAACTAAACAGGAAATCTTTCATATTTCATGAAGATAAAACTGTAATATCAGTTTGGGCAATCCTTGTGAAATGTAAACACTTATGAATTAGTGGTAAATATAAAATTCAAAATGAATTCCAATAGAAGACTATACAATAAAACATATTTCTTTAAATAACATAGAAATCCTCTGTCCATTAAAGACATCTTTATAAAGTGATGCATCTGCAAAGCCAACAGCATTGTGGAGGACCCCTCTCACAGTCTGCTTGTCCCACTTCCATATGTCGGAAAATATTGTACCATCCAAACCAGTTCTGCCAGTTTCTGCAACAGCTTCTACCCTTAGCTGTCCGGACTTAGAATTCTGTGCTCCCCTCCTGCCCTCAGATGTACTCATAGTAGCTGATTTATACACAGTACATTTGTTACACTTGCTACCACAGTTGTTTTTATTATTTACTTATTACTGTCTATTTTAAAGTAGTACTATCTACTCACTTACCTATTATTTATTTATAGTATAGTATTTTTTTATTTTTTTTTACCTCTCTTGCACTTGTGCTCCGTTTATGTACATGTTCCAACACAGTCCTGAGGAATGTTATCTCATGGCACAGTATGCTGCAATATGGTGTATGGATGACATGACAATAATGAAGAGAACCCTGAAAATGGCAGCTAACACAGGCAACGGTGAAGTAAATGCAGGCAGCTTTGACAGAATACATGGTCAGAAGGGCGATTCAGCAGACGCTTTTAGTGTGGAGGAACTTGATAAACCTCTGGCGTTATCAGAATTACTAGATGCTATAAAGTCACTCCAAGGCGGAAAAGCAGCAGGCCCTAATGGCTACCCTGCAGAGTTTTACAAGAAATTCTCCGCTCAGCTAGCTCCCCTCCTATTAGCAACATTTACAGAAGCCAGAGATAACCAAATTCTTCCACAAACCTTTCGCCAAGCACTAATTACTGTCTTTCCAAAACAAAATAAGGACTTATTACAATGTGCATCATACAGACC
>JANRMT010062798.1:20821487-20842588 GCA_026402145.1 Polypterus bichir lapradei
AGGCGTGATGATGTCACACGAAACTCCGCCCCCACGGGTTTCAAGCTCATCTCCATTACAGTAAATGGAGAAAAACAGCTTCCAGTTATGACCATTATGCGTAGAATTTTGAAATGAAACCTGCCCAACTTTTGTAAGGAAGCTGTAAGGAATAAGCCTGCCAAATTTCAGCCTTCTACCTACATGGGAAGTTGGAGAATTAGTGATGAGTCAGTCAGTCAGTCAGTCAGTGAGTGAGTGAGTGAGTCAGTGAGGGCTTTGCCATTTATTAGTATAGATTCAAAACATCCACGCATCAAAAGAGCGACCCTACAAAGACAAAAGGCAGAAGGTGGCATGGCTCTACCTAACTTCCAGTTTTATTACTGGGCAGCAAATATACAGGCGATAAGAACCTGGACACAAATAGAAGAACATACACAGGCTTGGACCGCAATAGAAGTAAAATCCTGCAGTACTTTTTTGTATTCCTTGCTCTGTGCTCCAATAAACACACGTTATCGGCAATATACTAATAACCCAATTGTGCTCCACTCACTTAGAATCTGGAACCAATGTAGAAAGCATTTTAAGACGGAGAAGCTTCTATCTGTGGCACCTCTGCAAGAGAACCACCTCGTTCAACCTTCGCAAACATATGCAGTTTTTAATATCTGGAAAAAATTGGGAATTAACTTGCTTAGAGATCTTTATATAGACAACGTCTTTGCATCCTATGAACAATTACATTCCAAATTTAACATTCCAGCTACACATTTCTTTCACTATCTTCAAATCAGAAACTTTGTTAAACAGAACCTTCCAGATTTTCCTCATCTTGCACCCTCATCCATGCTGGAAAAAATATTGCTCAATCTCAAGGACTTAGACTCCATTTCTACAATATATAAAATCATTTTACAATCCCTCCCTTTCAAAGAAACAAGATGACACTGGGAAAAAGATCTCTCAATTAATATATAAGAAAAGGAGTGAAAAGTAGCAATGCAGAGAATTCACTTGAGCTCCATATGCGCAAAGCATACAATTATACAACTCAAAATTATATATCGAGCACATCTGTCTCGACTAAAACTCTTCAAAATGTTTCCAGGGCATGATCCAATCTGCGAACGTTGCAACCAAGCCCCAGCCTCACTAGGTCACATGTTCTGGGCCTGCACCAAATTAACATTATTCTGGACAAAAATTTTTACTTACTTTCAGATAGCCTTGGACTCACAATCCCTCCTAACCCATTAACAGCTGTGTTTGATGTTCTTCCAGAGGGGTTTAAAGTGGAGAAAGACAAACAAATTGTGATTGCATTCACTACACTTTTGGCACGCAGACTCATTCTGATAAACTGGAAGAACCCAAACTCTCCTCTTTTAAGTCAGTGGGAAACCGATGTGTTATATTATTTGAAATTGGAAAAAATCAAATACTCAGCTAGAGGATCCGTACAGACTTTTTTCAAAACATGGCAGGATCTAATCAGTAATATTTTAAAATAAGTTCATAAAGCACAAAGAATTTATTAATTTAGGTATGTTTACAAGCCTTAAAATTTAACGCAGCTTGGCTTGCTCTCTCTCTCAGGGGTGGGGATCGATCTGTTCTTAACTCAATTTTTCTTTTTGTAAAAACTTGATTGCTTTGTATGGATTGTAATAAAATTAATGAATAAAAAAAAAAAAAAAAAAAAAAAAAGAAGGGTGATTCAGCATGTCATCTTGTTTTGGTCAGCCTGCTGTGGGCACACTTACTAGACCACATGTTGCGATCTTCGTGCCTGTGGACATTGGTTTGTGTGCCAAAAGAGAGTGGGATTTGTTGCACAAGCATCTCTCACTATGACACTATGATCCACTCCAAGTGAAGGTATATTATTGGTGGTGTGGTGTGTCTTTTCCAAGTCCTGTGGCAATGGGAGAGTGGCGACAGGCACAGGTGGAGGATACCACTGGAAGTGTCAACTCGCAGACCTGCACGTAGGCCACTACGATGATGGCCGCTCGTTGTAGACCTGGAACTACTGCAATGTCCGTGTCCTGCTTGAATGGCAGAGCAGCCCTATTTAAGGATAGCATTGCTCTCTTTGAGAAGAAGGCGAGGATAGAAAAGATTCCTCAAACAAATGCTAGTTCCATCTCCTCCTACTGGTAGACCGTGAGCAGTTGGATATCCAGTTTGCAGTTGAAACCTGAGCAGGAGTAAGAATAATCGCCAAGAGCGGCCAACAATTCGTTTGGCCACATGGAATGTCCGTACCCTTCTCGACAGCACAAATAGTCATGAGTGAAGGACAGCAATAATTGACAGAGAGCTATCTTGATACAATGTTGAAATTGTTGCACTCAGCGAAACACGTATTTCTGGTTACTCACAGTTCACAGAAGCTGGAGGTGGATATACTTTTACTGCACTGGACAACCAGAAGGCATACCTAGACAGGGTGGAGTTGGTTTTGCTATTAAACAGTCCATAGCTACGAAGCTGCCTGCTTCACCAGTTGTAAAACGGGCAACAAAGACTGGTTTGATGAACAGGATTCTGAAGCCCGTGTGCTCTTAGGTAGAATGCATGCCACACATCTACTCTGGATCAACAACAAACAGTGCACTGACAAAAAGACAGGCATATGCTGCTGCAAGAATAGAGGCCCAAGCCGAACTTTGTGCAATGAAGGAACGGTGGTGGGCAGCTAAAGCTATGGAGTAGATAGTCTCGTTCAAGAAGTGTTTAAGTATGGGGGCCACCAGCTAGCATGCAAACTAACGCAACTGTTTGTGCAGATCTGGGGACAGGAGACAGTACCACAAGATTTCAAGGATGCACAGATAGTTCACATATTCAAACGTAAAGGGGATCGCTAAGTATGTGATGATCATCGAGGCATAGCCCTATTATCTATCCCTGGCAAAATACTTGCCGCTTGATCATGAACAGATTATACATTCACGTGTCTGAAAATGGCATACTGCCTGAGAGTCAGTGTGGCTTCCGTCCTGGACGTAGCACCATGGACATGATATTTGCTTCAAGACAGCTTCAGGAGAAGTGCTGCGAACAAAACAAAGATCTGATGGCTGTGTTTATTGATCTCACCAAAGCCTTTGATTCTGTAAATAGAAAAGGACTTTGGCTCATTCTGCATAAAATTGGCTGTCCCACAAATCTGGTGAATATTGTCTCTTCATTTGATGATGGCATGAAAGCTTGCATCACTGAGGATGGCAAAATGTCACAGGAATTCATGGTCTCCAATGGCACAAAGCAGGACTGCGTGCTTGCCCCACTCCTGTTCATCATCTTCTTCTCATTTATGCTGTATATAGCTTTCAAAGATTGCAACATTGGTATTCCAGTACAGTTCAGAACAGATGGTGACATCTACAATCTTAGCCGCTTACGGGCCAAGTCCAAAGTCCATAATGCTATCATATGTGACCTCTTATTTGCCGATGATTGTGCGCTCATGGCTCATTCTCTGGATGACCTACAGGGCTTGATGAATCGCTTTGCCAATGCAGCCAAATGTTTTGGTCTCACTGTCAGTCTTAAGAAGACAGAAGTCATGGTTTAGGCGTCTTCCAGTAGTCACCTTCAACAACAAGCAGTGACTGTTGATGGGACAACACTTGTATATGTAGACAAGTTTACTTACCTAGGCATTGTCCTGAGCAGTTCTGCGGGCATTGACCACGATATTTCTGCAAGACTTGCCAAAGCCAGTGCATCTTTTGGTAAACTTCAGAATCACCTCTGGAATGAACATGGACGGATACGCTTTATCAATGGCTCAGTCCATGAAAGCCTCTTGACTTGATTTGCAGCCAGCATAGAAAAAAAATGAAAATGGACATTTCAATTAAAATGTTACTGTACAGGGTGCAAAGTGATCTGTTGTGTTCTATAAGATAAGTTAATACTATTTGTATTGCTGAAATTACGATGTCAATGTGTTATCTGTGCTACAAAGTGTGTCTTTAATGTTTTTTACTATTCATTATAGAGTCATTGTTTTCTTCACGCTTTTGATAAAAATATAGTGGCTTGTGTTTGCAATAATAAAAAGTAGTTTAAATATTTACAAAAATCTTCTATAGACAGAAGTGGGATAGAGAAAACCACCATGACACCAAAGCTCTCTCTATACAGTATCTTCTACCTTTTTCTTCCTTGCTGGTAACTTTTTGTCCTCACAACTGTACAAAGTTTTAAGACTGGCCTCTGGTGGCCTAGTGGGGCACTGCACCTATAACATACTACCACAAGATGGAGATTGGAAAGCAAACATGAACAAAAATAACCACTAGTTTGTATTTACATTTATTAGTTTAGCAGGCACGGTTATCCAAGGCAACTGGCAAAACAGGTGAAAATAATTGAGTTTGGAAATTTGGGGAGAATAACTGTTTACAGGACAAGGTTACAAAACTGATCACCACAAGTGAAGAGCTTAGAACAAAATGCAAGCTTGTTACAATTCAATACAATTATGAAAACCTAAATACTAATATCAGTTACACAGAAATTTACCAAACAAGGGAGTCTTTGAACACTTCTTAAACACACTGAAGGTGTCAGAATGTTAGGTTTGCCAGATTATCGAAGACAAACACGCCCAAAGCCACCTTCATAACCACACAAAACTTTTGTACCTGAAGTACCATTATGGCCAGCATTTTTCTTTCACTTACATTAGTTAAATGGGTAAAGATTGCTAAAACCCGAAAGATTTTTACAGAAAGGAGAGGCCTTTAAGGCAAATTAAGTAAGGCTATGCTGATAATGCACTTTGCTACCGCAAATAACCCAAAACTTCTCAGACATTCTGGAAAATATCCTAAAAAATAGTTTGCTCTCCAACCCCTTTTACCCCACTTGAAAATGTAAGATAAACTGCCTGATTTGGCAACATTGCTGTGTGGCATTCTACCATGATTGGTGATTCTATGCCAATGCCACTTATTTGTTTTTTATAATGATAAATTAACCAAGCTTTTATGACATGCAACTGTCAATGTCAATTTTACTAAACACTTAAGTATGAGAACCTACAAATATGTTGATTTCTGGTTGAAACCACTAAAAGTAGCTGCTTAATGACTAATTTTTCCACAAATGTTTTTTAAAAGCTTAACAACATTTATTTTGAGTGAAGTCAGTCTACAGTAATTGTGTAATAGCAATATACCCTAGAAATATTTTTTAAGTGATCCCATTAATTAAAGCAACAAAATTCATTCACTGCAGTGGGCTGGCGCCCTGCCCAGGGTTTGTTTCCTGCATTGCGCCCTATGTTGGCTGTGGTTGGCTCCAGCAGACCCCCGTGACTCTGTAGTTAGGATATAGTGGGTTGGATAATGAATGGATGGAAGGAAATTCATTCATGTTGTTTCTGTGTAAAGTATACTTCTTAATTTTTCATCCAAGAAATGGAAGTCACTTGTACTAGAAATTTGTAAGTCTTAAAACCTTCTGATTTTCAGTTTGCTGAGCAACTGCAACACCTGCTTATCAGTCTGGAGAAACTGTCCTCATCTTGTGTTTGTCCTTCAATATCAGTTCCCTGACATGTTCCTTGCTAGGACCCAGTTCTGTGCCTTCTTTTTTTCTTAGCAATCTCTTGTGAATCTAACAAAAGTTCAACATAATACAGATTTTTGACTTCGCGAAAATCACGTTCCTTAGTAAAAATCCACTATACCAGAACCACTACTAGAGTATGACATTTTTGTGCTGATTTGAAATAATGGAAGGCTTTTTGTGAAACAATTTTCAAAATATTGACAGGTAAAAGTGCA
Organism: Polypterus bichir lapradei; assembly: GCA_026402145.1. Lineage (NCBI taxonomy): Eukaryota > Metazoa > Chordata > Cladistia > Polypteriformes > Polypteridae > Polypterus > Polypterus bichir. The sequence goes on from JANRMT010062798.1 coordinate 20,827,280, forward strand.
ATATTTCATAGTGAAATACACAATACTGGCTTGACTGATCCAGAAAAAATCTGTGTTGACAGAAGACAGCAATAATGGATGGATTCAAATTCATTACTAATGAATGGATTCAGGTTTTTGTACTGGACTAGTTACAACCTTTTGAAATAACTGTTCTAATCACTTAAGCACTGTTACAGACACAAGTAAAGTTAGTTACTTAATGAAATCTGACAAGCCACCTGCTTGTTTGGAACACTCCTCATCTAATTTTATTGAATAAACATGCTAAAGCATTTAAGTAAAAACTTAAAAACTTTAATAATACATATACTTACAAATAAACCCTACTAAAATCCTTAATCGCCTTGAAATTAACTGAGAAGGTCTGATAACAAGTAATTAAATGGATTAATGGAAAACACAGAACAAAAGGCAGCTTGGTCCAGTGGTTATCCTAGCATGTTTGAACACTGTACTCCTTTTCATCCTTGAGGTGTTCTTGTGGTCTCCCTTTGTGACTTTTTCTCCCACATTGACGTTTGTATTTAACTTTAATTTTACCGGCGGTGAGGCGCCCCGTCTTGCTTTACCCAAAACTATTAGAATAACTGGATTGAAAACGTTTGGGTTTTAATAAGCACATCCCACCGTGCAACTATTTTCATGGCCAATCACACACTTCTTCCAACATGCTAGTAATCGTTTTACTTGGTCTGTTTGTGCACATTTATACGCATATACACATATTTTCTCCCCCTGGTCATCCTTTATTACCATGCATAGGCAGGCTTCATCAGCGGGTGCCAATCTACGCTCCAGAGGAGTGGAAGGAGGAGGAGCGCGCCGTTCGCGTCAATGAGTACGCAGTGTTTATGTAGCCAGCGCCACGCATGCGCACAACGCTGCTTGTGTCATAGCAACCGGACAGAGCAACATGGTGAGTTATAACAGTCAATACTACTGCTATAAAATGAACGTTTAATCTCGAATTAAAACTGAATTAGTTGTATACAATTTCATGTCACCGTGTGCATTCTGTAATAAGTAGCTAGCAGTAAAAATTGAGACACCGGCTGAGCAGCCTTCCAGAACTTATACATTTGGGTTACTTCGCTTGAGAATCGAAGTGGTCCTTACGACGCACACGCTGTCCGGAACGATTTAAAAAGGCCACTGATTGCATTAGAAATACAAAATAAACGAGGAGTTGTTCTGTCAAATCAACAGCAGATCTTGAAGCGTTTAGTGATGTCAGCTGATTGGCGGGTACGATTAGTCCGATCACTTTTATATTCTTGCACTTTTGGATGGTCTGACGTTATGATTAGCACATTTCATAGATCGTTACGTTCGTTGTATTGTTGCGCTGTTTCTGTGTCGGCACTCGTCGAAAGAGGCACCAAATAAAGTGATTCGTTCTGCTATTCTTGTGGGTGCGACAATAAGTGAATCACATGCTATAGTATAGAAAACATAATGACCTGGGCAGACTTGTGTAATAATTTGATAACCAAACGGTTAAGGTCTATACGATTTTTATTTGAAGAATTTCCATGAGGTCAGTATACATGAGGTTATGTCTCTTAAAGCCGAGGAGCCAATTTTTCCTTTTTGTGATAAATCTCGAATAAACCTGAAGTGTCTGAAATAGTTCAAATGATTTAATGGTTATTGAGCTATGCTGCCTCTCACCACCATCATCGAGGGTTCAAATCCCAGACCATGCATTTACTATTTTAACTTTTAATCTTCACCCAATGTCGCTGTGTCTGTGTTCACTGGTGGCATCTTAAACAGGTGCCTGCTAGCCGATTTCACATCTCTTAAGTGGTCTAACCCAATTGTGTGCCCCACAGTGGACTTCAACCCATTCAGGACCGGTGATTCTGCATTGCAATGAGAGGCTTTAGCTGTGCAGTTTTAAGCATATTACATTGGGTCCAAACGTGCCTATCTAGAATGGTGTCATGGGGAAGCTGAAGCCTACCCCAGCAAGCATCAGGTAGAAGGCAGGTACTGTCTGTATGGAGTGCCAGTCTAACATAGGGTGACCAGCCTCATACACAAACACACAGCAGAATCATTTTGGCATCTGCAGTCCACCTTCCCTGAATGTCTTTGGATTGTGAGAGGAAACTCACATGTATACAGGGAGAACATCCAAACACCAGTATGGGAGCACTAGGGACCTGAACCCTAATCACTGTGTTGTGAGTCACTTCCACTGTACCACCACACTACCCATTTTAATAAATAATATTTTCACTTCCATTCATTTTGAAATTCATTTTTAGAAACTTTGTTAAACTTTTGTTAATTTTATCACGTATTACACATCTAGTACATGTAATACATGGACGAGGCAGAACTTCCACAAAAAAGCAGTAGGTACACAGGCAAAGCTCTGATAATAATTTCTTAAACTCACTTAATACAATGCCAAATTATTAGAGGGTCACATCCTTTCTTTGCAACGTCAGGTACAATGCAGGAACCAACCACAGATTTCAGATTTTACAAAATGAAATCTGTGCAGGCTGAAGGAAAAAAAACACGTATAAGGAGAATGTGCAGACCCCATACAGCTTAGGCTTCAAACTCAGGGTGCTGAATGTGTCAAAAACAACAGACAATTGTAGTAGGAAATCAAGTTGGCTATTTGTAATTGGGTATGCCATCTGGGCTTATAAATAACATAAACAAGTGGAAGATAATCAATCAATAAAGCTCACAACAGAGGTAACCAAGAAGAAGTGTGTAAAGAATATATATGAAGATAGGAAGATGGATAGATAGACAGATAGATGGAACTTCATTTGTATCCGGGGGGAATCTGTTTTTTTACAGAAGCTCTTTAAATAAATAAGTACATAAATAGATATAAATATATTATATTTGTTTGTATATATAATACATATGTGTGTGTGTGTGTATGTTTATATACAGTATATATATAGAGAGAGATATAGAGAAGAAGAAAGCAAATTTCTGTCTTGGCAGTTCCAGTCCCAGTTATGTGTTCATTATGCAGATGTATTGCTGTTGGTATAAAGGAGCTCCCGTAGCGTTTCTTGACATACTTGTGATAAATAATTTGTTGGCTACTCTCTGACACACTCAGTTTTGTTTTAATTCTCTTGCCGCTTGCAAAGAGCCCAGCTAGGAGGTTATCTTTCTTTTTTGCATCTGAAACTCTAATATTTATTACAGTTAATTAAAATTTCATTTGTAATTGTTTAGCGCGCTGTACCAAGTTCACAAGTAAAATGCAATCACGACTTTACAAATTACTATGCTTGTACAGATAGACAAAGATTAGTTTAAACACACAATAAAACCAAGCAGTTTCAAACTGAACCAAATAATATCTGTCCATTAATTCATTGTTGAACTAAAAGCTAAAAGTCAACAACATCAGTAGGGAAAATAAACCTCTGGGTGGCCATTAAGAAGGCGAACAGAATGTTAGGTTATGTAGCACAATGTGTGGAGTACAAGTCGAAGGAGGTTATGCTCAAGCTTTATAACACACTGGTGAGGCCTCATCTGGAGTACTGTGTTCAGTTTTGGTCTCCAGGCTTCAAAAAAGACATAGCAGTGCTAGAAAAGGTCCAGAGAAGAGCGACTAGGCTGATTAGAGGGCTACAGGGGTTGAATTATGAGGAAAGATTAAAAGAGCTGAGCCTTTACAGTTTAAGCAAAAGAAGATTAAGAGGTGACATGATTTAAGTGTTTACAATTATGAAGGGAATTATTACAGTGGATAGAGACTATTATTTTAACTCTTTGAGGGCTGAATATTTTTTCCAGTTTTCAGAAAAGCACACAAAGCAATGGTTTCACACATAAATCAATATAAAACACCTTTTGCTGCATGCTGTGCCTGCTGTCAGAGCCCGTTTGGCATCTCTGGCAGCACTCGGCGGCATGGGGGCAGCTCATTGACCAGCAGGAATACGTGATGGGCCGGCTGCCTGACTGTCTTTGCGTTGCAGCAGCATTCACAGTGTGACGCAATCTGGTTTGTACCTCTTGTCATCATAAGAGGCAGTCCTCCCAGGTGAACATTGGTGTAGGTGCATTAGCCTTATGGACATGTTCAGCACCACTATTGTTTTCGATCTCCAGATCAGTTGCATCAAAATCTGACAACTCTGAGTCTGACTCAGTGATATGATACGTAAAACGTCGTCCACAGAGTATTTTGCTTTGCGCATTCATTTTGGTCTTTCGGCAGATGTCGATGCCATGCTTGATGGGGTTGTTTACTCTTTGCTACTCATGCATGCAGAGGAAATCATGGTCAAATCAACAAAGCTAACTTTAAAGAGAATTAACCTAAAACATAATGGAGAGTTTTGTCACTGTTTACAGCTGATTACCGTCCTCTACTCTTGAATATCGACAGAAGTCGACATCCGCCCTGAAAAAGTTAAAATGAGTTCATCAAGAACACAGGGGCACAGTTGGAAACTTGTTAAGAGTAAATTTCACACAAACATTACTTTTCTTTACACAAGGAACAATAGACACTTGGAATAAGCTACCAAGTAGTGTGGTAGACCGTCAGACTTTAGGGACTTTAAGGACTCAGCTTGATGTTTTTTTTGGAAGAAATAAGTGGATAGGACTACCGAGCTTTGTTGGGGTGAATGGCCTGTTCTCGTCTAAATTGTTCTAATGTTAGTTAGAACAGACACAGTCAGAGCCCTACTAAGGTCACACTATAGAAGTTGTCAGTGTCAGACTGTCTAATCTGATGGCATAATCTTTCAGTTTTTTGATTCCAAAACTTCCAATGTCTCCATTGTCTTTCCATGAGCAGGAAAACAGCTTGGAAGCAAAGTAGTGGTATATCAGGAAACCAACAAAGACAGTGGGATTACCATTTCTGGAAATTAAATCTATGTGTTTTTTTTCCTTTTTTTAACACCATATTTAGTATTTGAAAATGAAAAAAACTCAATAACTTTGTTTTTTTTTCTTTTTTGTAGGCCAAATCGACCACAATAAAAGAAGCCCTAGTAAAATGGGTAAGTTTAAAAAAAAAAAAAAAAAAAAAATCAGTTTGACATTTATAACAAGTAAACAATGTGGTTCTTGTTAGTAACAAGTGAATAATGGGCAATAAATACGATATTGAGTATAAATAGACTCTGTTAACTTGGACTTTAATGCTGTGCTACTGTCTGCCAGGCCATACAAGCACCAACAATTTATAGTCCGGGTGGCTGTTATCCCGTATAAGGCACAGACCTCATTACACCAATGTTTTGGTGTAGCTCCCCATAGCTGATTCAGGTTCAAGATTAGTTTTATGCGGATACCAGGAGTTTTCTTAGTCTATGAATATACAATTGGAAGAATTTGCTAACCTTCACTGCATTCCCACAACAGATTATCGCATCCACACTCACTTCACTGTTGCCAGATTTGGCGTGACTGTTCCTAAGTCTGATGAAGTGCAACATGGCTTCTTTTGTGTCATTGATATTAAGGACAATATTGGTGACACTACATTCCTTGATGAGATGTGTTATCTCATTTCTTGCTGAGTTTCTGCAGCATTCAGAAAATGTGATGGTATAGTCTGGGCAGCCATATTTTAAGTGGATGAGGTCCTGTGATCTGCAGACTGGACATTCTGGTATCCTGTTGTAGCTAGTGAAGATGGTGTAGACCAGGGGTATCAAACTTGGATCCTGGAGGGATACATTGTCTGCAGTTTTTCATTCCAGGTTGCAAAGACAGAGAGTGAATATCACTACTGTTAATTAATCAGACTTGTGTCTTCATTTTAAATGATTTGCTTCTTTTGATACAGAACTGTTAAGTGTTACCTTTTTGAAGCAAATAATTGAGACATGTTGTTCTGTGCTGGTTACCAAACATTTTGATGGTTCTTTCAGAAAAAAATTAACAGTTCTGGAAAAGTCTGGTGTAGTAAAATGCAAGCACAAAGAAGCCATTGAGTTAAATAACAGGAACTGATATCATTTGGCTCACTTTGCACCTCTTCATCACTTGGCTGCTGGCTAAGTAAAAAAGAATTAGTTGAGGGATCTGGATATTAAAAAGCAACTGAGCAGCAGTAATTGACAACTAATTAAGAAAAGTGGTTGGAATGAACAACCACACAAAGTTTAGAAATGTCTACAGAGGGAATGCAGGGCCTTCAATTAAAGTTTGAACTAAAAGATTATTTTTATAAATTATTAGATAGATGGCTTACATATTTGTTTACATGTCATTCAGAAATCTATCACAAGTTTATAGTCCAATGGCAAAGAGACAGAGACACCACCATTTTATAACCAGTTGGTAAAGTTGTGAATTTCAATTTTATATGCACTTGGCAACAAAACACTATCTATGGGAGTGTGTTACATTTAAATATTTATATATTTCCCAGCTTTCAAGGTTATGGGTCATAATGATGGTAGCCTTTGTATCTCATCCTGGTGCTATGCATGTGTGAAGGAAGTCCTCTCTTCTGTTGTGTTTTATAAATGAGGTGGAATAAAAATGAGGATGTTACTACTATGAAGCAGTGTCCGTTATTATCACACTCCAGGACTAAAAAGGGCTTGTTAGAATATTTAATGGATTATTGGAAATTCACATACCTGCATATTAATTTAAAATTTTGCAAGTAGAATTTAAAAATGTTAAGCTGAAAAATGAACATTTATTAAAATCTGCTTATGCTAAATGTGATTTCAAACTGCATATAATCTGTATGGTACTGTATGATTAAGAAGTAAATTTAACAATAATTATACTATTTTTAAAAAAAATCATGCACTTGTTATAATCCCTAACTGTGCTTTTCACTCTTCAAACTAATTAATTTAATTCTTTTTCTGATGTATCAATTTCCACTTAATACTGTAGGAGGAGAAGTCAGGGCAGAAAGCGGCCGAGGCCAAAGAAGTTAAACTCTATGCACAGATCCCTCCTATTGAAAAGATGGATGCATCATTATATACACTAGTTAACTGCGAGTAAGTAAAAAAGAAATATTGGTTTTATTGTTGTGTACTCAGTACAATAAAATTCTTACTTACATGTCTCCTTAGAAAAAAAACAACAAAGACACATACACACACACATAAAAGTATACATATCCTGCAACATATACTAGGGGGCTTCGCTCGCCAGACCCCCGGCCTGTGCTAAGTTCTAGCTTCTTTGCGGTTCTGCAGCTCGCATATGGGGATGCGGGTGTACAATTTAAACCGATTTTTATTTTCATAGGAATTGTTACATATGCATCAACGCAACGTGTAACTGCTCGTAATTGAATTCCGTTTCTTTCTCTCTATTAAGTAAAATGACTTTTTCAAATGTTTGGCTATGAGATTTGTTAATTGTCTTTGCAAAAGCTATTCTAACCGGAAACTGTTAACATTTTAATACGAATGGCATATCAAGATCACCTTTGTTGTCTAATGTTATCAGCGGAAGATGTACTACATTACCTTTGTTGGATACATCCATCTTTCTACAGTAATTTGTGCATTGTAAATCTAGATGTTGTTAATGGTTGTAGATATTCTTTGGGATATTGTAAGTTGTTGTTTTCATCTTCCGCACGATCACCACCAACTGTTTCAGCATAGTCTATTGATATGCATTTAACCAATTTGCTGTGTAACCATTCAACATTTTTGGACACTTTTAAACAATTTGACGTGTAACCGATCGACATTTTTGGTGTTAATTCATTTGACTTCCTTGTATCTCGGTGCTAGGATTGTGTGTGTACTCCTTTTTTATGTTGATAACCCTTCGTGATGAAATTCTTCAATAAGATTTGGACATAATACGTCTTCTTTAATTGGGAACTTAAAGTAAGGAAAACATTAAAATGTATAAGAGCTAAGAGCGCAGGAAGTGTGTCTGACAAAAGCATTCACACCAATGAGAGTTAAGGTCTTGTTTGAAAATGTGTGAGAGGAGGGCGTGACTTGAAAAAATTTCAAGGCAAAAGTCTTGTCTTGCGGGACTTGAAAAAAAATCTCTCTTCCAAAAAGTCTCGTCTACAAAAAGTCTTGTTGCATCGAAAGATTTTTTTATATAATAGGGAGATATATAATTATATATAACACATATATTTGCAGGGCGGCGCAGTGGTAGCACTGCTGCCTCGCAGTAAGGAGACCTGGGTTTGCTTCCTGGGTCTTCCCTGCATGGAGTTTGCATATTCTCCTCGTGTCTACGTGGGTTTCCTCCGGGTGCTCTGGTTTCCTCCCACGGTCCAAAGACGTGCAGGATAGGTGCATTGGCGATCCTAAATTGTCCCAGTTGTATGCTTGGGGTGTGTGTGTGTGTGCCCTGCGGTGGAATATTATGTTTTTTTCAGCAGATGTTGTTGGTGTCTTTTGCCATCACTTGGGTTACATCACAAGGTAAACTGTGACTAGAATACTTTCTCAATGGAGGTGGATTGTTCTATGACACTGTGGTGGGCTGGTGCCCAGCCCGGGGTTTGTTCCTGCCTTGCACCCTGTGCTGGCTGAGATTGGCTCCAGCAGACCCCCATGACCCTTGTAGTTAGGCTGTAGTGGGTTGGATAATGGATGGATGGATGGTCAATGACTGACTGACATATATTTGGAAGTATACTGACAAGAAACCCAAAGACCCAACTTCAGAGTAATTGTGGCATTACCAAAATGATGTGTGGTATTAAATTTGAACCAAATATATTTTTTAGCTTTGACACCACAATTTTTTTTGATTGCATTTTTTTCTTTGTCTCATTTTTGTAGTAGCTTTCACTTTGCCAGCTTCCCATGAAGCCCAGCTTAACTAATCACTCAACAATTGTATTGTGTAGCTTCCTGAATTAAAGCTGCGGAAGACTGTAATTCCTCCACAGTTTCCATAAGCCACTTAGCTGCCTCTTGGACTAGTGCCTTTATCACTTGGATATTCAATCTAGATTAACAATGTAGTCATCCTTTCTGCATTTCTTTACAATGGACTCTGCCCTGAGGAAGTTCAATGCATTGGCTATTTTTTTTCTACCTTCCATTTAGTGCTTCTTTTCAGTAATTTTCATCTTGTTTTGCTTTGAATGATTTACATCTTTACACTGTAGTTTTTGTTTGCATCTATTCTAAACAGGTATGCCCTTTCAGGTGGTCAGTTTCATTAACCATAGCCACTATATAATATTTCCAGAGTGCAGAAATGATGAACAACTAAAACATAACTGGTTATATCAGGGCATATTTATATATAGCACAAAAACAGGAACAAAAATCTCTAATGTAACACTTGTATGTACATTTATATGTATACAGGGCTTCGACTCAAATACATTTCTTGCACATCAATGATACAAGTAAAATGGACTCGACCACCATTTGTAGAGACATAGAGTGCAGTTATTTTATTATTTATTTTGTTAAAAAACACTGACTTTATTTTACATATTTTTAATTTTCAACAGGAAACTTTCTCTTTCAACAAACTGTATAGAAAAAATTGCAAATCTCAATGGACTCAGTAAGTATTTTACTTATTTATTTATTTTATTTATTTACAAATTATACATAACTTTAGGAACAGGTATAATAATAGCTTTGGGTCACATTGCGGGCCCTTCATGTTTCATTTGAATTTTGACTTTCAAGTGATAAAAACTTTAAGGGGCTGATGATTATACTTAATATCTGAACATCTTCCACAAGATACGTTGGCTCAAGTAAGTTGGTATGCTATATATCGGCTTGACTGCCTGTAATTAAAGATGAACTGTTGCAGTGACACAAACATGGCCCATTTAACAACTACTGGAAACTAGGTACATGTAATTTAAACAATTTTAATGATCGTAACCGCTAACATGTTAAATATTTTTTCTTCCTTTAATAGAAAACCTTCGGATTCTGTCACTTGGCCGGAACAATATCAAAAATTTAAATGGACTGGTAATTTTTGGCTTTCTTATAGAGAATTGACAGAGTAGTTATTTTGTTAAATCTATGCCTGTTTGTGTTTTTTAGTAACATTTAACACAAATACACTAAAAAAATACTGATGTATGCATTCTTGTTCCAGTCAATCTAAGTGTGTTTTTATAATACAAACTACTGTATTTTATAGACATAAAATAAAGTATTTTGATATACCCAAATGATAACTGCAAAATCTATTTAGCAAGATCCTGATAACACAGGAGCATGGCTTAAAGATAAATGTTTTTCTCGCTTCAGTAGCAAATAATTTATCTGTATTATCTCACTCACTATAGTAGATATGTAAAAAAGGAATCAACTTCAAATATACTTTAGAAAAAATAAAAAAAAGATTATTTTTATAGAAGACTTTTGCTTATGCTGTAGAATACAAAGCACATAAAAATTACATTCAAGCACTAAATCTTTACGAGATAACTGAAAAAGATGCAGAAATATGAAAGAAACTTGCTTTTGATAGTTTCTTTTTTAAAGGGGGTAACCTTATGTAGGGATCAAAAGGGATTTGAACACTGGGGCCTGTTTTATACTCACAAATGCTTAAACCAAATTGTGACACTGGCATCAGGCCCCATTTTTAGTTAAGTTGATCCACTTGCTTAGGTCAGCTCATGTTCTTATTTCTATACATTATTAAAAAGAAATAAGTTTTGAACTGCCTGCTCAAGTTCCAATTTCCAGGTTGGTGCAGAGCTTGGTGTTGCTTCCATAGAGTTCAATTCCTAGCCCAGTTACTGTCTGGCTGGACTTTGCATCTTCTTCATGTACCTGTAGGGATTTGCTTACTTGTCACTTCCTTCATTCCTCACCCCAAACATATTTTAAGTTAATTGGCAACCCTCAGTTGGCTTTTTATGCATTAATGTGAGCGTGTGGCCAATTCACAAGCCACACTATGTCCATACTGCTGCATTTTTAAGCTAAAATTATCTCTGTCCACAATAGTATTTTCACATTGTTTATAAAAGTATCTCCACAATAGAATGTCTGGAAATGCCCAAGAAAGTAGACATTCGCCTACACTGGGCATGCATGCTTCGGTGGAAAAATCCTTGAAGGGACACTGCCCTGCCACAGGAATTATGGCAACACTTTAGAAAGGGTAAATTGGTTTTTGCATGTGTATGCAGCATTCAGACTGTACAAAACTCAGTTTAGGTGTGTGAAGGTCTTTTATGTTCGCTCTCTTGGAATATGTTTTTATGTGAAGGGTGACCATTCAGGGAATGAGCGGTTGAAATGAGCAGAACCCAATCAGGGAAGGGTTGCATAAGATGCAGAAAAAAATATCAAGAGTGCGATAAGAGTCTATGTTTTTGAAAAATGTGCGTTTCCATCTTTCTACATTACAATGCTGAGGTTCTATTTTCAGACATATATGACTACAGAGTAAGCATTGTCAAAATTCTTACTTTTAGGGGGTTGAAAAACACCATGGTAGTGTGCATGAAAGGCAATCTTGGAGACCAATGTCTGTGTTTTTAAACAAAAACATAGTGGTGTGGACAGAACCACAACATAGGCTTCAACTCATCATGACACAGATGTGGATTAACACACCTTCACATCTGTACAGTGAGCTCAGATAAATTGACGGAAGCCTTATTTTTTTCACAAGTAAAATGGAAGTATAAGGAATATACTACACTAGCCTGTGATGATGCGGGTTCTGGCTCCACGCTCCCATCTGATTTTTGGAAGCCCTTGAACCCAACACCGTCAGTAATATCACCGATGAGCTAGTCAGTGTAGGCAATAAACAATTGAGCAAGGGGACGGTAAAAAGTGCAAAAGTGCTTTTATTCAAAGAGTCAACAAAACAGCTGTTCCATTAAAGTGCAGTGCCAAAGTTCTTCAATAAATAAATAATCCAATAAAAGAAAATGTGGAGGGTAAAAAACAATAGAAAAAACACAATCCTTAAAAACCAGATGTTAAAATCTTCTCATGGAAGCAGTCTTTAAAACAACAACAAGTCCGGTGCTCTTCTACGTTAGCGTCTCACCTGCTTCTCCCAATTGGGCTTTGCAGCAGGCGAGACGCTCTCTGCATCTGCCCTCTTCTCTCACACACACGAGACTGGAGACCTCCCGATCCCTGGTTCTGGTCTGGCACTCATCCCAGTCCCCGAGACTTGATTTCCACCAACGGCCAGGTCGCCCACGTTGGGGATTCCACCACCAAGCCTACCGACTTCCGCTACCATCTTGGCCTTACGCGGCTCGTCACTTTCACCTGGTCACTCCCGCTACCTGGTCGCTCAGCGGGAGCAACAACAACTCCAACACCTGGGTGTCGGCCTATCACCCAGCTTCCTCGCAGCTGCCCTCGAGCGCTCGTACGCGCGCTCACAACACGCACGCACCGCGTGTCTGTCTCTCCTGCACCGCATGCTTTCTCACTCGCTCCCTACAACCTCCGTCTTTTTCTCTTCCTTTCTTTTTTCCTGATCACCCCTTAACCGACTCACGCTTATTTTAAATAATGCGAGGGGCCATCACAGCTGTAGCATATTAGCCACGGGAGCAATCATGAATGTGGGCAGTTCCTCACCTGTGCACTCGGTGAGAAACACCCACACCGCTGACTGCCCCGCGGCTTGCTACAACAACGCCCCCTCACGAAGCCGCCACGAGAACGGTGATTATTTATTTTTTAAAAAAATGGCCTTTGCCCAGCGAGCTGTGGACCCATAACACCTCATAGCCGACCCACGGCGTAGTATACGCCGCATAATTATTCATTGATGGGTTAACACTTCCTGAAAGACACAGTTGTCCAAATGGGGTGGGTTTGAGGATACGACTGTGAGTGAATGAAAAGATGGAACTCTGGAGAGAGCAACATACAATTGTCCGTGACTGAAAACTGGTTATGCGAAGTTCGAGAGCAACAGTTTCATCAATGACATTTTTCCAGAAATATCCGACTGATAGAAACAAACAGTTACCTGATGCAGGAATTTGTATAACATTGATAGAAGTGTTTTTTCCATGAAATACATCTGAAGCGGTGGCCATGGTTGGAAAATTTACAGTCAACGTGGCTCAGAGCTGCATGTGGACTGTAGCAGAGACGAAAGCAACTGAGGTTGTGTTTGGTGAGGTGTTGCGTGCGGGCACATGAGCAGGCAGTGCGCATGCCTCGAGAGCGAGGGTGGACGTGGGAGTAGGGTTAGAGTTGGCGGGCGGGGCTCTGTCATGCGTTCCCCATACGCGGGAGGAAGGTTAGAGTGGGCGCGCAGGGCTCTGTCGTGCGTACTCCATGGTCGGGCGACTTGGTCGATTATATTTATATATATATATATATTTATATATATCTATACTAATAAAAGGCAAAGCCCTCACTGACTGACTGACTGACTCACTCACTCACTCACTCACTCACTCACTGACTCATCTTCTAATTCTCCAAGTTCCCGTGTAGGTAGAAGGCTGAAATTTGGCAGGCTTATTCCTTACAGCTTACTTACAAAAGTTGGGCAGGTTTCATTTCGAAATTCTATGCGTAATGGTCATAACTGGAAGGTATTTTTCTGCATATATTGTAATGGAGTTGAGCTTGAAAGCCATGGGGACTGAGTTTCGTGTGACATCATCACGCCTCCCACGTAATCACGTGAACTGACTGTCAATGCAGCGTGTAGAAAACCAGAAAGACCTCCAAAAAGCGCTGAAGAAAATATGCATTATATAATTGAGAAGGCAGCGAAACAATAACAAGCGTGAGAGTGACATATACTACCATATTCATGAATGCCGCTACTTCGGAAAGAAAGCAAGGTGTAAACCTAAACTTTAAATTAAGTTCATAGACAGGCTGCCGCTGGCGTTTCTCATACCCACGGGTAATGCGGGATACAAGTTTAATGAGAGGACGCAGGATATAAACGAGAGTTTTGATCACTTTGTAACTAAGTTAAAATTGCAGGTGAAGGGGTGTGCTTATGCAAATTCCGAGAGACTGTGTTTGGGGGTATTGACAGTTAAGGCGGGTGGGGGAGTCATGTCATCATCTCCCCTCCCATTTACCTCATTTCGCTCTGAGCTGAGCTCCGCGGCTAACGCTGTCTTCCGAAGCAACTTCGTCACACTGCCACCAAATACTCACAGAAAAATCCACAAGTTAATACACACGCTGTCTCTAGAGTTTCTCCACACTGAATCCTCCAGGCAATACTTACAAAAGGTTACATTGACAGTCGTGTTACGTTATTTTTAAAATCTTTTCTTTTCTTAGCACAAGCACAGCTGAGAAGCTTCGATGCATGTGCTCCATAACTCGTTAAAAAATAATGAATTTAATCACACTTTGCATTACAAGCAAAGGGGAACTTTTGTCAATGCATGATTTCCTGGTATACCGATTACATTGATCAGCGCATCCCAATTCATTTTACCCTCGCACCACCTTGGTTTGAGAAGAAGTATGAAAAAATATGAGGTTAACACAGAAAAACAGATCACCAATTCAAGCTTTATGAATGATCGATTCGCCATCAATAATTGTTTTGGTAAAGCCATACTCAGTGTAATCCTCCTTCCATTTTATCATTTTTCCGCCACTAGCCATGATTAAATGAATGGTAAAAAAGTAAGAGCGAAGCGAGGGTGACTTATTTAGGCAGGCATATATATGACAGCAACACTCATGACAATGTCAATCATGTTATGTTATTATTAAAATGTTTCCTTTTCTTTTTCATTACTTCTTTAACACACTACTTCTCCGCTGCGAGGCGCGGGTATTTTGCTATATATATATATATATATGAATGACCTCCAAAGAGCGCTGAGACTTTTGATATCGTGAACGTGTCTGCAAAAACTGGGGTCTCCTGCCCAGCAAAAGTCGAGCAGCCGGCGCGCGCGCATAGCTGTGCCGGCCTTTGAGAGGCTGACTGCGCTTCTGCCTTAAGTCAAAGTGAGCACTTTTAATTTTTTTCATCCTCCCACTGAGCTATAGCCCAGACAAGTGCAAACATGGGACCCCTTTTCTACACCGCGGCAAACTAATATTAAGGCGATTCGCACTTTCTTTTGCACATATACGATTATGAGGTCGTCAGCTCGGATTATGAAGACACGCACACGAGTGGAGGACTGACAGTGCCGTCACAGCCGATTAATGGCAGGGACGTCTCACCAGTCTACACAAGACCCACTGCGACTGTCCCCAAAAGGCGATCATAACGTCAGCGAACACATCTCTTTATACTATATAAAAGAAAAAGGCAACTTTCCTTTCTTTACACCTTTTTTCCTTTTATCCCAAACCAAAGCCTTTCTCTCTTAACACTGCAGAGGACACAAAACTAATTTTCTTTAATTGCTGGTAA
>JANRMT010062798.1:20852588-20855088 GCA_026402145.1 Polypterus bichir lapradei
TTATGGTTACTCACCAACAATGACACGATGACTTGTCCGATAACAATGAGTTTAATTTTACTGCACAACAAAGGAGAGGGTTACAGCCCTTGTAAAGGAGCCACTTCAGGCGATTGTGTAGCACTGCCGTTGTTCTTCTTCTGGCAGTCTTCAATCCAAATCCCTAAAGCAGATTCCATCCAGACTACTGCCTTATTACATCCACTTACAACTCGTTTTGCACCCTGGTTAAAAGGACGCTGCAGCCGTAGATCTTATATTCCTTTCCTACTTTTTAAATAAAAAGAATCGTAGCCTTCAACAAATCCAAAACGTTTACCTTTTCGGCAATCATTAACATCTTCTTCTTGCGCTTGGGCACGGCCCCTGAAGCAGTAGCAGATTGTTTTGGAGCCATAATGAAGGGCTTGACTATGCACAAAGATAAACACTAAAGAGCACAACTCTTTACACAGCGAAACACGTTGATGCTGAATGAGCGAGAGGAGACTTCCTGGTTAACACTGCATTCAGCACGCAGGAGCTCAACTGCGTGCTCTGATTGGTTAGCTTCTCAGTCAGGAGAACTTAACTGCGTGCTCTGATTGGTTAGCTTCTCAGCCATCCGCCAATAGCGTCCCTTGTATGAAATCAACTGGGCAAACCAACTGAGGAAGCATATACAGGAAGTAAAAAGACACATTGTCCGCAGAACCCGCGAAGCAGCGAAAAATCCGCGTTATATATTTAGTTATGCTTTCATATAAAATCCGCTATAGAGTGAAGCCGCGAAAGTCGAAGCGCGAAATAGCGAGGGATTACTGTATATATACATATATATATACCCGCGTATCGCAGCGGAGACGTAGTGTGTTAAAGAAGCTATGAAAAAGATTCATTTCTTACTGCATCAATAAACAGCTCGTCTTCTTCTTTATCTGAGACCTGACACACTGCATGCACGGGTTTTTTTTTTTTAACACTGTCTTCCTTTAGCGGGACATTCACTTTTTCCACCGTGTGCTTTGTTTCTGCAGTAGCTGCAGTTATGAATAATATGCTTATATGTATCAGACGCTTCATATTTTTTTGCTGCCTTTTCAATTGTGTAATTCGGTTTTTGTTCAGCGCTCTTTGGAACTGTTGCTTTTTGTCTGTGCACTGCGTCAGTTCACGTGAGCCGCTCGGTGTACATGCATCGAAGTTTCCCAGCTGTGCTGGTGCCATGTCGTGCTATTGCCATGGCTGTATCTAATGTTAACTAAGTCCCGGCACTTAAAACTTTCTCTCGCAGTTTCGCTGAGTTTGTGCCAAACACCACCCTGACCATCTCATCTTCCTCTGCATAAGCACAGTCCTTCACCCGTGAATATTTACCCGTGGCAGTGTTTCTATTGGATTGCCGCTGACGGACGGCCTTATATGGGCAGGCACTAAATTACAAACGCTAGCGGCAGCCTGTCTATGAACTTAATTTAAAGTGTAGGTTTACATCGTGCTTTGTTTCCGAAGTAGCAGAACTCATGAATATGGTTGTATATGTCACTCGTTCGCTTATTATTGTTTCGCTGCCTTCTCAATTATATAATGCATGTTTTCTTGAGCGCTTTTTGGGCCTCTTCCTGGTTTTCTACCTACTGCGTGATTACGTGGGAGGCGTGATGATGTCACACGAAACTCCGCCCCCACGGGTTTCACGCTCATCTCCATTACAGTAAATGGAGAAAAACAGCTTCCAGTTATGACCATTACGCGTAGAATTTCGAAATGAAACCTGCCCAACTTTTGTAAGGAAGCTGTAAGGAATAAGCCTGCCAAATTTCAGCCTTCTACCTACACGGGAAGTTGGAGAATTAGTGATGAGTCAGTTAGTCAGTCAGTCAGTCAGTCAGTGAGTGAGTCAGTGAGTGAGTGAGTGAGGGCTTTGCCGTTTATTAGTATAGATAGATAGATAGATATATGAGAACAACACTCACATCAATGACAAAACAATTACATTAATAATCATGTTACGTTATTTTTAAAATGTTTCCTTTTCTTTTTCATACCTTCTTTAAGACACTACTTCTCCGCTGCGAAGCGCGGGTATTCTGCTAGTACCGTAGATCCTGGAATACAAGCCGAGAATTACGTCCTAGATTTTTGGCTTGGAGTTTGGGGTTCGGTTTATACGAGTATCATTTCAGATTCAAGATTTCCAGCGCAATGCCGGTTTTGCCGATGAATACGGAAGTAAATAATGACGAAACCACAGAGCCATCTTTCAGATGAAGAAGTAACTTTGCATGTCGGTACTTTAAATTAAATAAAGAATTTATTCAAAAAAGTGTTTTAGTTGTTGATTTTATTAATAAAATTTATAATAAATTATCGGGAAGTTTAAAATAAAATTTTTTATTTTGATTTACGATCCACATCTTGCGTTACGAAACGGATGCGGTCACGTGTATCCGCTTGCGCGATTGTAAACAAACAACCGAGAGCGTTAGTAAACGTAAGTCGGAGCCCAGATACATGTGTT
>JANRMT010062798.1:20860088-20889024 GCA_026402145.1 Polypterus bichir lapradei
GCCAGCGGCAGCCTGTCTATGAACTTAATTTAAAGTGTAGGTTTACATCGTGCTTTGTTTCCGAAGTAGCAGAACTCATGAATATGGTTGTATATGTCACTCGCTCGCTTCTTATTGTTTCGCTGCCTTCTCAATTATATAATGCATGTTTTCTTCAGCACTTTTTGGAGGTCTTCCTGGTTTTCTATGTACTGCGTGATTACGTGGGAGGCGTGATGATGTCACACAAAACTCCGCCCCCACGGCATTCAAGGTCATCTCCATTACAGTAAATGGAGAAAAACAGCTTCCAGTTATGACCATTACGCGTAGAATTTCGAAATGAAACCTGCCCAACTTTTGTAAGGAAGCTGTAAGGAATGAACCTGCCAAATTTCAGCCTTCCACCCACACGGGAAGTTGGAGAATTAGTGATGAGTCAGTCAGTGAGTGAGTGAGTGAGGGCTTTGCCTTTTATTAGTATAGATTCCTAAATAATTAAATGGGCAGGCTATTTCGTATCAGTGCAATTAGCTCCACAAATGAGACACACGGGTTTACCGGCAATGTCAGTAAACATATACTCAGCCTCCCATCGGTTTTTAAAGGCTCTATTTTCAGAATCAACTTTTCTCTTCGGCATCGTGTGGGCTAGCTTCGCAATAACTTGCAGCAACACGGTAAGTGTTCGGCAAGGCAGCTGAAGCGCTGCATTATGGGATCTGTAGTTTATTGTGTTACCAGCGCTTCATATACCCGGGCCATTAATAACAATAATACAGTATATAAAATGATCTCGCGGGCCGGATATAATTACACGCCGGGCCGGATGTGGCCCGTGGGCCTTGAGTTTGACTCATATGGACTAAATAGAACTTGAAAAGAAATATTTTTTGGAATGTGATCGCGCAAGTCAGTACATCGAGCCCGCGTGCTATTGTGGTTTTGCTTGTGTGCTTCAGTAAGTTACCGTCCCCTCGCTCTTACTTTTTTACCGTTCATCTAATGAATACACTGAGTATGGCTTAACCAAAACAATCATTGATCGCGAATAAAGTATCCATTATTCATGAAGCTTCAATAGGTGAATAGGTGATCTGTCTTTCTGCGTTAACCGCATGTGTTTTCATACGTCTCAAACTAAGGGGATGCGAGGTTAAAATAAATCGAGAAGCGCGCGTACATACTTAGTGCATCCCCTCTCGGGAATCGAACCTCGGACGTGGGCGCTACAGTCGAATGCTTTAGTATCACGCCACGGCGTGTGGTTTATCTATTTGAGCGTAGCAGTGTAATTCAGTTTCTGTTCAGCACTCTTTGGAACTGTTACTTTTTGTCTGCGCACTGCGTCAGTTCACGTGAGCTGCTGAATATGGTTTTATATGTCACTGGCTCGCTTCTAATTGTTTCGCTGCCTTCTTAATTATATAATGCATGTTTTCTAAAGCGCGTTTTGTAGCTCTTCCTGGCTTTGTACGTAATGCGTGATTACGTGAGAGGCGTGATGATGTCATACGAACTCCGCCCCTCCAGCTGAACTCCATTACAGTAAATGGAGAAAAACAGCTTCCAGTTATGACCATTACGCGTAGAATTTCGAAATGAAACCTGCCCAACTTTTGTAAGGAAGCTGTAAGGAATAAGCCTGCCAAATTTCAGCCTTCTACCTACACGGGAAGTTGGAGAATTAGTGATGAGTCAGTGAGTGAGTGAGTGAGTGAGTGAGGGCTTTGCCGTTTATTAGTATAGATAAAAAAATTGAGAAAGCACACGTACATAAGTATTCACAGCCTTTGCCATGAAGCTCAAAATTTAGCTCAGGTGCATCCTGTTTTCCGTGATCATCCTTGGGATGTTTCTGCAGCTTAATTGGAGTCCACCTGTGGTAAATTCAGTTGATTGGACATGATTTGGAAAGGCATACACCTGTCTATATAAGGTCCCACAGTTGACAGTTCATGTCAGAGCACAAACCAAGCATGAAGTCAAAGGAATTGTCTGTAGACCTCCAAGACAGGATTGTCTCGAGGCACAAGCTGGGGAAGGTTACAGAAAAATTTCTGCTGCTTTGAAGGTCCCAATGAGCACAGTGGCCTCCATCATCCGTAAGTGGAAGAGGTTCAAAACCACCAGGACTCTTCCTAGAGCTGGCTGGTCATCTAAACTGAGCGATCGGGGGAGAAGGGCCTTAGTCAGGGAGGTGACCAAGAACCAGATGGTCACTCTATCAGAGCTCCAGAGGTCCTCTGTGGAGAGAGGAGAACCTTCCAGAAGGACAACCATCTCTGCAGCAATCCACCAATCAGGCCTATATGGTAGAGTGGCCAGACGGAAGCCACTCCTTAGTAAAAGTTACATGGCAGCCCGCCTGGAGTTTGCCAAAAGGCACCTGAAGGACTCTCAGACCATGAGAAACAAAATTCTCTGGTCTGATGAGACAAAGATTGAACTCTTTGGCGTGAATGCCAGGCGTCACGTTTGGAGGAAACCAGGCACCGTTCATCACCAGACCAATACCATCCCTACAGTGAAGCATGGTGGTGGCAGCATCATGCTGTGGGGATGTTTTTCAGCAGCAGGAACTGGGAGACTAGTCGGGATAAAGGGAAAGATGAATGCAGCAATGTACAGAGACATCCTGGATGAAAACCTGCTCCAGAGCACTCTTGACCTCAGACTGGGGTGACGGTTCATCTTTCAGCAGGACAACAACCCTAAGCACACAGCCAAGATATCAAAAGAGTGGCTTCAGGACAACTCTGTGAATGTCCTTGAGTGGCCCAGCCAGAGCCCAGACTTGAATCCGATTGAAAATCTCTGGAGAGATCTTAAAATGGCTGTGCACCGACGCTTCCCTTCCAACCTGATGGAGCTTGAGAGGTGCTGCAAAGAGGAATGGGCGAAATTGGCCAAGGATAGGTGTGCCAAGCTTGTGGCATCATATTCAAAAAGACTTGAGGCTGTAATTGCTGCCAAAGGTGCATCGACAAAGTATTGAGCAAAGGCTGTGAATACTTATGTACATGTGATTTCTCATTTTTTTTATTTTTAGTAAATTTGCAAAACTTCAAATAAACTTTTTTCACATTGTCATTATGGGGTGTTGTGTGTAGAATTCTGAGGAAAAAAATGAATTTAATCCATTTTGGAATAAGGCTGTAACATAACAAAACGTGGAAAAAGTGATGCGCTGTGAATACTTTCCGGATGCACTATATAGATGACAAATGTAAAAGCTAACATTCAGTGCAAAAAGGGCAAACCTGGCATCATTCTACTGAATATTTTTGTCTGTGCATTTACACCTACTGTCAATGTGAATTTATTTTGTCTGTTTGTTTAGTACATAATTTAATTGGAAGAATCGCTGAGTTACCCTGCACAAGGTCTTTAATTTTATGAATTTCAGTTTCTTCACAGTGAATTTATATGCATCATTATGGTTAATTTATCTATCACAAGTAACTATCCAGACATATTTTCCAAGTTCAGTAAAGTTGTTACATGTTTTCTTTGTGCTGCTTGCAGCTATGAAATGATAGATAAAAGTAAATACCAATAAATTAACTTGGTAATAAGAGATATACATTCTAGGCTATTACTGTAACACTTTTTTTTTTATTTCCCTCACAGGAGGCAGTTGGCGATTCACTAGAGGAGTTGTGGATTTCCTATAATCAGATTGAGAAGCTGAAAGGGATCAATGTAATGAAAAAACTCAAAATTCTTTACATGTCTAATAATCTTGTCAAAGAATGGGGTAGGTCTAGTGTGATTTTGTTTTTTTTTTTTTCTTACCCAAGTCAAATAAAACATATTACAAACATTTGGAATTGGACAATTTCAGATTAAGTGACTTACTATGTCATGTGGAGATTTGCTAATAGAGATAAAAACCTTTAAGTTTAATTTACTGCCATTTTATTACTTGGCTGCATTGTAATTAAGTCTTGCAGATTTGGTTCCGGTACTTGTTTGAAATGGTTTTCATAACATCACAACTGACAACCATCAGGACATTGCTAAAAGATATCAAACTTGGATGAGGATGCATAATGAAATTCTGCCCTGTGATCAAAGTGACGCATGAACTGTTAAGTCTCTTGGGATTTCTGAATTTGTAATTTTAGGTAAAATCCCCACATAATTCCCTCTCCACTTATTGTTACTATTGGGGGCCATCAGATTTCTAGAGTACTCTTTCAGAAAGCAACACAAACACATTAATTTTATGAATTAAAATAATACAATTTCATTTTTTGTGCAATAGAGAGGCTCTGATAAATGAAAATGCAAGATAATGAACAAAACATAGAAAAACACAAACTATGAACTGACTGGTTTTCTTTCTATACTTTTTTCCTTAAGATGGTACAATCTTATTTATTTCCATTTAATCCTGACTTATAAAATTAAACCATTTTGCAAATACTGATCAGGATCAGGCTAGTGAATCTTGTTACTAAATTTCTGGTCCATTTGCGCATAACTGTTGCTTAAGTTCCTTTTTACAATTTAATGCATTTAAGATTCAGTTGCAGTGTTGTGTTGAATAAAGGGGAAACATCAGTTTAACAAGAGGAATAAGACAAAAAATAAAACAGAACACATGGAGGGTATTTACATGCACACACAAAACCCGGATAAGGTGAGTAGCCCTATTAAAGGAAAAACCTGACTTTTTTAAAAACCCCTGTTTACATGCGCAAGTCCACTTATGGAGTTCCCCTTGGCAAAACACTCCAATGTCATTAAGCTGCAGAGTTAAAATGTCACCATCGGCCACCAAGAGTCCAAAAATAAGGATGGAGCCTTTTGTTTTCCAAAACAGTACATTCAGCTCATCAATATAATATTAACGATCTCTGAAATATTGGGACAAATTAATTCAACCTGGAGAAAGAATAATGTGTTACCCCAAGCATGTGGATGCACTTACTGTTTTCTGTACATGACTGCTGGATGCATGTGTGACCCAAAACTGGTGGGACAGAGTTGTTTTTTTGAAAGAGTTTACCTAATGGAAGAGAGACATCCTAAAATAAATAATAATAATATACAAATTTTCCATACAAAAGTTTCAAGACAGACTGTGGCACCCAGGTACATGGGAGCACCACCATCCTTATTCTTTTGTAGGACAAAAGAAAAACTATGCCAATTTAAACTGAATCTTGTATAAGTTGTAAGTCACCGTGCCAAAAAAAAGGATAGACAGCATCTCTGTTGCTAACAAACACTGAGCAAATGATTTGTTATATTGCAGGTGAATTTGTAAAACTGGCAGACCTCCCCTGTTTAGCTGATCTTGTATTTGTTGGAAATCCCCTAGAGGAGAAGCATTCAGCTGAGGGCAACTGGAGTGAAGAGGCAACAAGACGTCTTCCAAAATTGAAAAAACTTGACGGTAGGTCAAAATGTTGTCTTATGTGAGGTGTATTTTACGGCAACAAAGGTACACTACAAAAAAAAAATCAGGTTCAGATATGCATTTTTAATTTGCTAATTTCTGAATTGTAATAGTTAAATTTACAAATAGTTCTATAATAATGGCTAATCATGCTCCCTCATATTTCCGGGGACCTCATTATGAGCACTTGCCCTGCTTCTGTGTGGAGTTAGCATTTTCTCGAGATACTGCGTTTTCCTTTCACATCCAAAAGAAATGTACATTATAGGGCTCAAAAACTTTTTAATCAATTGAATTTACTTACTTACAATTTATTTCCTTGATTAATGTCATACTATTAGGCACACTTGAATCATATTTACACATTTTGCTTACAAGCTGCATGAGTCTGGCTCACAATTGACTTTATGACATCTGTTTAACTCAAAGTCCATCCTATCAGCACCCACACTACGGAAATGTATTTTCTTCAACACAAAGAAAACTTAAATGTAGCATTTTACACTTGCTATAAATAAGGTAAGCTTCTGGATCAATGCTGTTAATCTAAAGGAATAGTTACAGTTTTTGGAAGTTAAAGTGGATTATTTCAATCAGGAGAAAAGCATTCGTGCTAAGTCTGGTAAATGGGAATTTAAATAAATAACCACCCACCTGTTGTCCTCAGTAACAGTGCCCACAGTGTACACAGGCATCAGTTGTTGTTGAATTAAACAGAGGGGTTGTTTGTGGACTTAGCTCCATCACGTAACTTGTGTTTTTTTTTTTTTTTAAATCATTGTGAGTTCACACCCATAACATGCCACACAAAACACTTAACATTGAGTGTTGATTAGTATTGTGAACTTAGTATTGATACGCAGGTGGACAATAGTGTTGGCATTTTCTAAAATACAGGGCTTTCCCTGGATAAAAAAAACATAATCAGTTAATTTCAAATTTCACCACTTACAAAGAAATTCCTGTTGCTAAGCTTGACCCACAGGTATTACGTTGCCACTTTTCTTAACCAATGGTCTGAGTCTTGCTCTGTAGGTTATGTAAAATGTAACATAACAAAATATATACAGTAAGGGGAGGAAACAGCCTGACTTAGCATACAGTTTTGAGAAATTGATGCTAAAATTAATTTTGTGTGTGATTTTTGCAATTGTGAATGTAGTTAATAAGTGTTTTTTTTCTTCAAGGGGCGGAAAGAAAGGAACATTAGGCCTATATATTTCAAAACCATTTGAACCAGGGACAAGTGTCTTTTGGAAATGCAACATGGCTAAACACAACCCATGATGGAAAAAATGTACTCTTAAACAAAAACTACAATCCAGCAAGGCAATGAAAGTGATATACAAAGTGGCTGAGAAAAACACTATACCTGCCGCCTTAGATGAGACCCCGCTTTTGCAAGTGCTCATATTTAAACTTTTTGTGTACTGATGAAGACGTTCACCCATCAGCCACAGTGCACACCTTCTGCCAGAAAGTAATTGTAGTTCCCACATGAGCACTACTGCAGGGTTGCAATTGAGATGAAAGTAGTTACAGAAAGGTTTGTGTATATATACTAAACACCTCTCTTTCTCAGTCAATGGAGCAAATTTCACTAGTCGCAAAATGCCATGAAGTTTCCTGCAAATTCAGTTTCACTGGTTCATCACTAATAGTAGACTAAATGTAACCTGGGGTTGGATGGCCCCTTTCATTCCAAAGTATATAAATGGGTGAGAACTTATGTGCCTGTAGTTTCTGCTCTGCTTTACATTGTCCAAAGGACACACTGCCTACTTTTTGCAGTAAAGTCACAGATTTAGTAAAGAAGCTCAATTGGCTTATTGTTTTGCCTGTACTTTCACTAATGCAGTTATTTCATTTTCCTATGAGGTCTCCCTCAGTCCATCCTGGCACATTTTAGAACATTTCATTTAGGGTCACAGTCTTGCATTCTTTACAGTTTCTCTGTTCATTAAAGTGCTCTTCTTATTTGTCATACTAGTATTCATTTCGGTCATATATAATTAATTAACCCAACTTGCCATAATATGATTAACAGTGGGTTTCCCTACCAAGGGCTCTATCACAGGCTGATGGAAAATCCCATCTCACAGGATGGGTAAAAGCTATACTATACTATAAAAAGTAAGGCGGCACGGTGGCACAGTAATAACACTGCTGCCTCACAGTAAGGAGAACAGGGATTACACATATTTTTACTATTAAACAAATGAAAGTAGAGCTTGCATAGGTCCCTCCATACTTGCTCCATAAAAATGCTGAAAACATAGGCAGTGCAAATGTATGTTGACTGAAGGATAAATGGACAGATGGACAAAACTGCGCTGTAATAGCTCCATGACGAAAAAATGCAATTTCCATTTTAGACCAGTCACTGTGGAGAAAAGTACACAAATTTAACTTGTGCATGTTTAAATGTTATTAGTTTGTTTTGCACGATGAAAGGACATGTTCCCTGCTTTTGAGGGGCTTGTGGATGTGTCAGTAATTGTTTGACCTGGCATACTGGATGCAGTTCTTTTCTGGTATGAATTTGGAAACATTTTACCAGAACGCTAAAATTAATGAGTCAGAATATACTCTGTGTCAAAGAGCTATAAGACATCAGCCCTAAAAACTAGCCTACCATGCTTTGTAAAGGTAAATCCTACTCTGCATATTCCATAGCCTCCCCAAGATTTATAAAACTACATGAAACTTAAGGACTCTCCATAAGGTAGTGTGTTGAAAAAAAATCCTCCATTATATTTAACATCTCCAGTATGAATAAAATTAAATACTGTATCAGTAATATTAAAATAGTCATGTATTTTATTTAGTATGTTTTTTTTTCTCAAAAATTCAAACTAAGGCAATTTTTTAAGGTCTTATATGAGATGATCTGAATTTTCTTCCTCCAGTTTGATATTTTATCCAACTCATGAAGTTAACTTCACATGTATCTTAATTTTCTGCTGCCATACACAGTGTTTCTTTTCAGCAGATGGCTGGAAAGAGACTTTCAAACAAATCTGCTTGTTTGAGTTTATTTCAAATGTAAATATCATACTGGAACATTCTTCTGATGGCAAAATGAGAAGAAAAGACATTTCAAATGATTGAACAATTAAGTCAATTAGAAGTAAGACTGACCTATTGATCTGTTAAACTGTTAGCAATGACAATCTGCAGCTACAGTGGGTCACATTTGGAGACTGAACTAGCAGTCTAGATTTTAAGCCCAATACCCTTTCCTTTGGGCTACAGTGACTGTCCACGTTCTTCATCAGTGCAGTTGAACACATTTTCTTAAAACTATGTTGTGGATTGCTGCTTTTGGGTCTTGGGTCACTGTTGTATTTAATGGAAATGGCTCTTGTATACTTTGCGTAGCGTGCCGCATTGGGTTGCTACAGATTGATTAAGCAATCACTGTTCTGCTATGTTGATTGATGGTGATTCTCCGAGATTCCATTCAGCATGCAATGGGTTTCAAAGATACTAAAGAAGGGCAAGATTAGGTTTTGAGAAAAAGTTTTAGAACATCCATTCATCCATTATCCAACCAGCTATATCCTAACACAGGGTCACGGGGGTCTGCTGGAGCCAATCCCAGCCAACACAGGGTGCAAGGCAGGAACAAATCCCGGACAGGGCGTCAGCCCACCGCAGTGTCATAGAACAATCCACCTCCATTGAGAAATTATTCTAGTCACAGTTTACCTTGTGATGTAACCCAAGTGATAGAAAAAGCCACCAACAACATCTGCTGAAAAAAATATAACATTCTCAAACCTGTTTAATCCCTTTGGTTAAGGGTCTTGGGGTTCTGGTGCACTCCATAAGGCAGAAAACAATGCAGAAAGGGCAACAGTACATTGCACTTTCACAGCCATCCCACTCTTAAATTCATAAGGCCTTTAAAAACTGGCATTGACTGTACAGGAGAGTAATTATTTCAGTACTAGGCATAGCTCCTGTGTGTGTGTGTGTGTGTGTGTGTGTGTGTGTGTGTGTGTGTGTGTGTCTGTGTCTGTGTCTGTGTCTGTTGCGCGCGTGTGTGTCTGTCTGTCTTTCTCGCGTGCACCTGTGTGTGTCTGTCTGTCTCGCGAGAGCCTGTGTGTGTGTCTGGCTCTCTCTCTGTGTACAGGGAATGCACAGGAAGAGACTGAACACGTGCTGTGTGGCCCCGCTCATGCGCATTTCATCAGAAGACACACACACACACGGACACCTGGACGCACACAGGGGTTTTATTAAAGAGGATGTACAGTATTTGCTAACAATCTCCTTCCATTAATTTATAAAGTTTGCAGTGCCATATACCATAGTTCGTGTGTGTATGATATTCATTTATTTATTGAGCTTCCGTAATATATGCAAATGTATGGAATACAGTGTTGATTTCTGTATTTTTTTTTCTCTTTAGGGAACCCAATTATCAAACAAGAAGAAGAAGAGGGAGAATAAAATGCCTTCAAATGACAATTTCAGTCTTCCGTATTTAAGAATTATGAAACAGAGTTCTTTCTTGTTCTTTTTTTATATAAAAATGATAGTTTTGTCTTCAAGCATCGATTTATTGTACATGACCCTTTTAAATCTTTAGTCTTTTTTGTTTTATTTATAATCTTGGTGCTTTCTTCTCATTCTACCTATACCCAAACTAGCACAACAAAACAGCACAAATCATTGGATATCCTATTACAGAAAAAGGAGAATATTTTATTGTGAAAACAGTATTTGTAAAGTGATTATAATGTCTTGCAATAAATTATTAGAATTATATATATATATATATATATATATTTATAATTTGTACATTACCTCACTAGAGTAATCTATGTTGACATTAAAAAAAGTAATGAATTCCATTTCATGCTTGGTTTGTTATTCATCTTTTCTATTTTTTTATCAAACTCTCATAATATTACAATGATATGGTATAATGCAGAGCTGCGTCACACTGTTAAGACCCCATGTCAGATGCAACCTGGAATTGCTTTTGAATTGGCAATTGCAAATTCTATCCATTCCTGATTTTCCTTCCACTAACTACATTAACTATCCAAAGACTGATGATGAACAGGACTTGAAATTCATTTTTGAATTCTTAGGGGAATCCCTCACTAAATCTAACACAAGATGGAACTTCATACTCCATAGGGGAATGAAAGAGTGTTGGGGGTTCTAAAATCCACATTTTAACTTCCTTAGCGTTAACCAAGAGCATAAATCAGGCTCTGAATTATATGCAAGTACAATAATTCCCGAGTCAGATTCCGGGTGACGTGTAAGGCACAGATAACCTTTAGAAAAGTATTCTGCTATTTTCTGCAAAAACATCATGAATATTTTTATGCATTTTGTCACTCTATAGTAACTCATCAATATTCATGACTGGGACAGAAACCTTCAGTTAAAAAAAATGGTGTGCAAATGAGAAGCTGTCAAGCCAGTTTTAGAACAAACTAAAACTGAACCATTAGTTAAATCAAGAGATAGTGAAGACAATGTAAATTGGTCATCAGATGTTGACATGGATAGTAAAACTGATGTATATGGCACTGTATGACTGAACCAACATAATATGCCTGGAGAATTCGGTCACATGGTAGCTGTGTGAGAAAAAGGTAAAATGATTGGAATCAAAAGAAAGGACAAGGAAGACATTAACTTTCTGTTCACAATGCAGCAACTGTCAATATTCATGTCAGAGGAAACGTGGAAATCACTAAAGCCTTGTGCTGAGGTAGCCTACAATAACACATGGGATGCGTTGATTGTGTGGATCAGGTACCAACATTCTACCCTCTCATGTGTAAGCAATGGAAAAAATATAAGAAAAGTGAGCAAACAAACATGCATCTACTGTCCTGATTGCCTCATCGAGCTGTGCATTGGCAACTGCCACAAAACATATCACACATGAAGGACGCCTAGTAAATCTGCATCTGAACAGCAGTGGACACCAGACAGACCATTCCTAATGGATTTCTGTAGATATTTGGGCATTTAAATGTTTCTATTACACTTTTTTTCTAGCAGAAAAAAAATCAATATTTTGGCTTGTTTTTCCATGCGTAAAGAGAACTATAATAAATTTGTGTTAATAGGCAGATTGGAGGGGTATTTCTCTAATGAATGAATGAAATCACATTAATTCTGCTCAAAAATGATTAATAATAAAAATGGAAAAACAATAATTGCACTATGCCGTTTATCAGTTTTAATCTATTACTGCATTATGCAGTAGAATTTTGTGAAATGCATGATTAATTTTTATTTCTTCATGGATTGCATCATAGAGGGAGGCAAAGTGCATGGACCTGTAATGACATTTCAACATGTTTCTTAACAATATAGCAACAGGAAAATCTGAAAGAGAAAGTGCCAGAACAGAGGTGAGGTATACATCATGTAGTGTAGAGCACAGTCTGCCCTTCCAGATAAAGGCAAAATTCAGTGATTAACCTGCACATGAAACTCTTGTGAATTTACCTTCTTATAAAATCAACAAATTCATCCACACACACTGCTATCAATGTAAGGTATCTGTGGGTCTGTGAATGTCAGCTAAACATGTTGTATGTAGTTAGAAAGAAATTATTTTTAAATAAAAAATGTTAATTGGAGTAGTGATGCAGCAGTTACTGATCTAAAAGAGTAGGGCACTCCACCCTTCCAATCACCTCCAGGGAAAACCTCCCTGAAATCCATTCTTCAAGGTCTTTTCTAATTTATTGTCACCTTGTTTGAACCCTGATTTATCTTCCAAAAGCAATGCACGATGTAAAACACACTTTAGCAGTCATAGCAGCCCCTCTACTGACATGCCATGTAGTTTGTCTGCTCTACACGGGCCAACGCATAAAGCTCATCTGCAGTGGTGCTCTTCAAACTTCACTGATAGCAAGCAAACAGCTAAAACAAGTAACTCGTCATACCTACCAGTTCCATCTGCAATTCCTCCCACTATTCCTCATCTGACTGCCAGTGCATGCATTACTTTAAACGCTGTGCCATTGGACAACTCACTGACTACAAGTCACCGTTTTCCAAATCTTGCTGCTGTCTTCGCCTAGCCTCCTTAATTTGGTGGCAGTATGCAAATGAAGTTGTGACACGACTGACAATTCCTGATTGGTCCAAAAGACTGGCCGCCACGTGGGGCTTCACGTGATTTCGTCGCTGCTTATTAATACTAAAGAGTGGCGGACTGTACTGTACATGTGTTTAAGAGCTCTGACAATGGATGCACTAACATATTTTTGGTCACTGGAGGATCTTTAAAAACTAAACAACTGGAAGGAGAGTGTTCAGCCTCACGTGGTGCCTTCTTAATCTCTGCAATCCTGCACCTCGCTGGCTGAAGTCCGGTCCATGACAGGTAGGGTGACCAACTGTTGACAGGGCCGACTGTAGGCACAGACCAAAAACGTTGGTCATAATAAAGATATCATTATGCATTATTTTTTTAAAACAAAAATGCAAAAATGTAAAAATAAACGTTGTTCTGTGTGTTTTACTTTTTGTTATAGTGCTAGAGTGATATGATGTACCCTGTTAGCTGTTATGTATGTAATGAGAAGTTAAGCAAAATGACACCTTTTATTGGCTAACTAAATAAATTACAATATGCAAGATTTCGAGGCAACTCAGGTCCCTTCTTCATGCAAGATGAGTTGCCTCGAAAGCTTGCATATTGTAATCTTTTTAGTCATTTAGTCTTTCGATTATACAATATTAACTTCTTCCAGAGTTATTTCCTTATACTTTTACCATTATTATTTCAGCCTTTCTACGCAAGAATAATTTTATACACTAACAGAATTTAATAATGGCACTGTAAGTTCTCAAAAACATTTTTTGTGTAATGA
The DNA here is from genome assembly GCA_026402145.1 of Polypterus bichir lapradei. Taxonomy (NCBI): domain Eukaryota; kingdom Metazoa; phylum Chordata; class Cladistia; order Polypteriformes; family Polypteridae; genus Polypterus; species Polypterus bichir. Next base: position 20,873,346 of record JANRMT010062798.1, read on the forward strand.
AAAAAATGATTATTATGATTATTATGATTATATGATGATTATGATTATACATTATGATAAATACATAATGTATTTTATTATTTACCCATTTAATAAAAAATAACATTTAACCTTAATATTACACCCAAACAGCTTTCTTTTTATTTGCCATCTGGTAGTTAACAAAATGGATTTTTCTAAAATATTCCAGCACAATTTCAAGTAGACCTAACTAATATTTTTGTAAACACAAAATATGATTTTACTCTTAGAACAATTTGTTGTATATTTAAGCTTTTAAAGTTAATTTTGCACTATTTTTGGATAAGATACAGAAGGGCACAAATTATTAAACAATGGATTCAGAAAGTGTTCTGACCCCTTCACTTTCTGCATACTTCAATGTTTTGTAGATTTAATTCTAACGAGATACCTTTGAAATGTTTGCTCATCAAACTACACTCAATAACCCACAGTGACAAAGTGGAATGAAAACATGTTTTCAGAAAGGTCTGCAAATTTATTAAACATCAGAAATTGAAATCTCTTATATACAGTATATAAGTATTCAGACCCTTCATTCAGTACTTGGCAGAAGCCCCTTTGGCAGTCCACTTGTTAAGCCTCTACAGGTTTTACACACCTGGATTGAGCAGTTTATCCCATTCTTTTTTGCAGATCCTCTCAAGCTCATTTGATTGTATGAGAAACATCTGTAAGCTGCCATTTTCAGATTTTACCACATGCGTTTTATATGGCTTAAGTCTGGGCTTTGGTTAGACCACTCATGGACACTCAAAGACTTGTCCTGAAGTCATTCATCATTGTCTTGGCTATATGCTTTGGGTCATTGTCATGCTGAAAGGTGAGTCATCACCCCAGTCTGTGGTGGCTTGCAGCTTTTCTTGCAGGGACTCTCTCTATTTGGCTGCATTAATCCTCCCTTAAATTCTGATCAGCCTCCCTGTTCCCATAGCATGATGCTGCCACCACCATGCTTCACCATAGAGATCGTATTAGGCAGGTGGTGAGCAGTGCTAGGAGTTTTGTCCCAAGACTTCAATTTTTGTCTCATCAGACCAGAAAATCTTTTTCCTCAAGCTCCCTGAGTCCAAGCAGTCTGTCATATGTCTTTTCCTCAAGAGTGGTTTCTACCTATCCACTCTACCATAAACACTGTTGTGATGGTTGTCTTACTGACAAGTTCTCCCATGTCAGCTGAGAACTTCTGTTAGAGTGACCATTGTGTTCTCAGTCAATCCCTGACTAAGGTCCTTCTTGTCCAGTTATTCAGCTGGGCAGCCAACTCTAGGAAGAGACATTTTAGTTCCAAACTTACATTTCTTAGTTATTGAGGCCGCTGAGCTCCTGGGAACACTGAATGTTTTTAGAAATGGTTTGATCCCCTTGCCCTGATCTTTGCTTCACCACTATTTGATCGCAAAGGTCTACAGAAAGTTCCTTAGACTTCATGGCTTGAGTTTTGTCCTGACATGCAGCATGAACTGCAGTTTTACACACAGGTACACGGATGCCATTCTAAATGATGTCCAATCAGTTCAGTTTGCCACAGGTGGTCTCCAGTCAGGTTCCAAAAACATCTCAGGGTGAATTGAAGCAAACAGAATGTGCCTGAGTACAATGTGGAGTGCCACAGCAAAGTGTCTGAATACTTAAAAGGAATGAAAGATTCGGTTTTTGATTTTTAATATATCTGCAAAACTTTCTGAAAACATGTTTTCACTTTGTCATTATGGATTTCTGAGTGCAGATTGATGGGCAAAAATGGCAAATGCATCCATTTACAATTCAATCTACAACTCAATATGTGCAGAAAGTGGGTCTGAGTACTTTGAATCCACAGTACAATAGAACTAGACATTTCATTAAAAGAAATCTGTATTTTGATATGCTCTTTCCACTTTCTGCTTCCTTTTCTAATAATACTGTGATTACCCTGCAGCTTTTGGGACATCTTTCTTTTCTTTTAACTTATTAGGAGTATCGACATATTTGTTTTGGGAGACCATTTGTTTGTCAATAAGCTTCTTTGCATCTGTGTATTCATCATAAAGACTTATCCATAACTAATATGTCCATCTGTTTTAAACAACTGGAAGCACATTATAAGTCTTCATAAATTAAGCTTCTCAATTTTAGAGAAAATGGTCTTAAAGCACAAAGGTAGGTTGAATTTATTAAATCAAAGTTGGATTCCAGGTAACCAAATGTTTTAGTAAAAAAAAATCAAGAAAGGTTTGTTTAAGTTGGTTTACCATTTCCAAATGTTTTGGAGAATCAGCATGTTAATTTCTATTTCTGTAATCCTTTACTCCAGTCTCATTCTTAAAATATTTCCATATTCAAGGTAATCTTTTTGTCCGGGGTTATGATAATATGATATTACACGTGTTTCACCTTCTTTATTGGTGGCATCTGGGTGTTTCTGGCATTGCAATCATTATCACTGTCATTATTTGAACTGCAAAGCATGGTCACAACTCACAGGACTCACAATGTTAAAAATTAAATAAAAACTATACTATCCCAATGCAAAGGTCAGTCCTTAAAGAAAGAGTATAACAATGGTCTTAATCTGAAATGACAGCGTGATGCAAAAATAGGTAACCTTTAAAATTGACAACTACTCACTGTTGCAAACCATGATAACAAATTCTGTGATTTTTATGGTGATCCTTTTGACATCAAAAACAGCACTGATTTCAGTCTCTGTATTTTATTTTTAAAGCCACCGAATGTGGAATACCTTTAACCAAATAAACACACCATAAAGCACATTGCACAACTCTCCACAACCAGACTTCATTGTGAACTTATCCCTCTGCTTACATAAACTGAATACAAGGCATGGCTCCCTCAGGGAGTGTACACATAATTAAAGGACCCTCACCAGTACATACAGTATAAACTAAAGTCTAATACGGATGTTACATTTCCTTTCACACACTTTGAAGAAGTCCTGGATACTGTTTGACCGGGATATGGGATTTTGAGTGTCCAAACTAGGATAATTGGTCACACTAAGAAAAAAAATGTCAGACTGAATGTCGGATCCTCCTGGACAAATGGAAAATCACTGTCAGAAAGAGCTTCTGAAATGCAAGCCTTGAACTGGACAATTCAGGAGAAGCAATGCTATTCAGATTCTCTGAGTTGTAACTTCATCATTTAATTGCCTCAGTCAGCATTATAAAAACAAAAACAAAAAACTGGCTTAGCCAGAAATGGAGTTTTAGTGCTCAAATTGTACTGGGAGTGTTTAAGCTTGTAATGCCGGTACTTTATTTCATGTAGAAGTTAATTTTATTTTATATGCTTTTTGTGCAGACTAATTTGCAAATCAGCAGCAACTGCTGAAATATATGATCGGAAATTCACGTGAAGGCGATATATCACAAATGGTAACTGAAAACTCTCGTGGCAGACGAATGCAGCCCACGGCCAAGCACGGCCATCAAATGTCTTTAATGACACCATTTTGTCTCTCTCTTTGATGTGATACTAGTCATCACCTGATAAGCCTTTACAATCTTTCTTCTTTATATTTTGACAGAAAGAGGTACACCTGATTTTTCCTGCCCTGCCCACCTTCTCACCTCCTAAACAAACCTTTACTCGAAATCCTTGTTAAATTTTGTGTTATTCCAGCTTAATTTTTCCATACTGAGAAAGTCTTTGCAGAACAGGACTGGACTACGTTTCTCTACAAGTCTACAAGAATTCCTATTCTGCTCTGTTGGGTCAAAATGTAGAGAACATAAGACATGCTACACTCAGATTACCCTACAAGCTCCTTTACTTGGAAAAGGCACTTATAACATCTGAGTGTATTTTAAATTATCAGATATTTTTAAGTGATTACATTGGGGTTTCATCATCAGGTGGTTTCTGCTGTGTGCCCAATGCTGCCGAGCAGTAACATGGAGGCTTATACAAGAGCAGGCTGGCAGCAGCTTTCTCTTGAAATTCTTGCTTTCAAAATACTCTTGCCCAAAATCTGCCAGCTCTTTAGCCAAAGATTTTGGTGACATTTAAGTTTGTGTATAACCAATATTGCATCTATTAGTCACATGCTGTTATGTAATTAGACATTTATAAAGGCTTCTTTTGGTCTTCACACTTACAAAGCATCAGTAAAGATGTCATTTATCTCTCTGTAATGCTGCCTAGTAAAATACCTTTGGCGGTATAAATGGTTGATAATATGTCTCTTGATTTTGCATGCTTCAATCCATAATTAATGCTTAATAAGAACAAAGGAATCACTGATATTTACAAGTAACTTTACTTGAATATCACAAGCTGCACAGAGACGAATAACCACTTTGCTGATGCTTCAAAAGTGTGAAGACCAAGAAGAAGCCCTTATTTTACAATAGCATGTAACTAATAGATGCATCATAGGTAGTGCCTAAAGTGTTGCCAAAGTCTTAATTATCAAACTTACTGAACTGTTGTAGTATACTACCTATAAAACCATAATTCTGTTTTGTCTCAGTCCAGATGCCTAACAAAATCCCTGTCAACCCCAGTGTGAAGGGACATAATCCATCATAGTATGTGGGCCTATGCTCAACCTCAAGTGACAACAATAATCCCTAAAGAAGAAGTCCATATATCCGGATTGTAAAAAGTTTGAATTATCTCCAGACATAGACACCTTGGAACAAATAAAAATGCTAATAAAATCCACTGCTATGAAAGATGCTGAGGGATAGCACAAGAGGATTAAGTACCAAGGCTAAAGCCAGGGATATACTTAACTTTACACAACACGTGCACCTGAGGATGTTGTGAGCTGAGGGAAGAAAGACGTTTCCAGGGCAAGATCCAACCTGCAATCCATCATTCTGGATGAAAATTTTTAAATGCTTATCAGACAGCCTTGTCTAATCCATTAACAGCTGTGTTTGGTGGACTCCCAGATGGGCTTTAAGTGGAGAAGGACAAAGAAACTGTAATTGCCTTTACTACGCTATTGGCACGTAGACTTATCTTGCTCAGCTGGAAGAATCCTAACTCTACTCTTTTAAGTCAGTGGGTGACTGATGTTTTATACTATTTGAAAACAGAAAAAATCAAATTCTCACTTAGAGGATCTATTCAAAACTTTTTTAAAACCTAGCAGGACCTAATCCATAACATTTTAGAATAAGCATTTATATTCTGGGAAAAGATTCCTTTCTCTCTTTACTACTGTTAAAAGTTTTGCTCTAGTTGTTGGCCTTCCTCTCTTTCTCATTTGTGCGGGTTGATTTGATTTTAGTTTTGTTAAATTTGACTTGATTGTATGGAATGTTATATTCTTTTAATAAATTCAATTAAAAAAATAAAGATAAAAATTATACGTCATTACAATGAGAAATATGTGACGCTTGTATTGTATATGTGAGAAATGGATGAAGAAAAGCACCATGAATACAATTTCATGTGGGTATTTAAGTTTGATGATTTGCTTCAATGCATCAAACCATTCATCAAACAACGAAGCATGCAGATTGATCCTGTTGGAGCTGCAATGCAGCTTTCTACCACATGTTGATAGTATAAAACAGTGCTGACGTGATATACCAAAAGCTGAACACACACGCCACCCATATTTTTACTGGTACTGCAACACGTGCACATGTCTCTTTAATATCTGGTGCTCAGAAGAGGCATCAACAGAATATTGGGAATGTGTGGCAGGCATGATGCACTGTATGAAGTACAGTATACACCGGTCCTAACAGGAACAGTCTCACCCCTGGGTCCTCTCAGTAAACTTGTATCTCGCGAATATCAAATTCGTCTTAGGCATGACAAACGCCAGTGGCAGCGTGTCTATGAACTTAATTTAAAGTTAAGCTTTACACCTTGCTTTCCTATTCGTTTGCATAAGCACAGTCCTTCACCAGCAATTATTTAATGTTAGCTCAGACTAGGCACTTAAAAGTTTCTCTTGCACTTTTGCTGAGTTTGTGTCAAACACTATTCTATCCCTGACCATCTAATCTTTGTTTGCATAAGCACAGTCCTTCACCAGCAATTTTAACTCAGTTACAAAGTGATCAAAAGTCTCGTTTATACCCTGTGTCATCTCAGTAAACTTGTATCTCACGAATATCGTATTCGTTGTAGGCATGACAAACGCCTGCGTGTCTATAAACTTAATTTAAATTTACGGTTTACACTGTGCTTTGTTTCCGCAGTAGCTGCACTTATGAATATGCTTGTATGCGTCACTCGCTTCATATTCTTTTGCTGCCTTCTCAATCGTGTAATGTGCTTTTTGTTCAGCGCTATTTGGAGCTCTTCCTTGTTTTCTACGTACTGCATTCACAGTCAGTTCACGTGAGCCGCTCTCTTGTGTGATCTTGCGATGTTCATGGTTTTATTTAATGTTAGCTAAGACCCAGCACTTAAAAGTTTCTCTCTCACTTTCGCTGAGTTTGTGCCAAACACTAGACCATCTCATCTTCATTTGCATAAGCAAAGTCCTTCACCCGCGAATATTTACCTTATATGGGCAGGCACTCAATTACGTGGGAGGCGTGATGATGTGGGACGCAACTCCGCCTCACACGGCGACCGAGCTGCAGGCTATGGCCATATATATGGTCGAAAGTAGGTTCCAGTTATGACCGTTACGTGTAGAATTTCGAAATGAAACCTTCCTAACTTTTGTAAGTAAGCTGTAAGGAATGAGCCTGCCAAATTTCAGCCTTCCACCTACACGGGAAGTTGGAGAATTTGTGTTGAGTCAGTGAGTGAGTGAGTGAGTGAGTGAGTGAGTGAGTCAGTCAGTCAGTCAATGAGGGCTTTGCCTTTTATTAGCATAGATATTCATGCAATGTTATCCTCTCAGTTGAAGGAGTGAAAATTCCTGTCCTGCAGTAAAATACAACAAAAACAAGGTCAGCAAAATATGTAAGATGCTGAAGTTCAGAAACAAAATCAAAAACAAGAAAAATACGAATAAAATTAAAAAGTGTGGTCAAAAAGAGAAGCAAAATCAGACTAAGCAACAGAAACCAAGAACACAGTAATTGAGAGTCTGGAAAATGTGATTTAAATGGAAGTAATCTGCACAGAAATTGACTTTAGGTGATGACAATATAATTACTGTTAGCACTTAATGAAAAACAGTGTGTGGCTAGTATTCTTTTGTTAACAGGTGAATTGTAGAGCCAAACTGCAAATTAGCTTGCAGTCCATGGACTTTGAGCCTTTCTAGATGTCTGAATTTGCTGAACGTTAACCTGATTATACTGATCCCATCCATCTAGCCATTGTCAAACCTGTTTGACTTTGAGTTATGGGGATGAGAACCTACCTCAGTAGAATCAGGAATTAGGGCTCCACCATCTCTGGATTCCCACAGCATGGTAAATCTTTATTGATCCCTGTTGTTGAGAACCAGGGCCACAGGGGATGCACAAACCAGTATGTTTCTTCATGCCAGTCCCAAGCCCGGATAAAAGCGGAGGGATACTGAAAGCCTGATTACCAAAGCATGAGATGTTATCCTCTCAGTTGAAGGAGTGAAAATTCCTGCAGTAATTTACAACAAAAAACTGGAAAAGTGTGTCTGGAGGTAGGAGGAGAGAAGGAAGGTTAGGAGAGTGGAAATGAGGGTAGGAACTATGAATGTTGGCAGTATGACTGGTAAAAGGAGACAGTTAGCCAATATAATGGAGAGAAGAACAGTTGATACATTGTGTGTGCAAGAGAGCAGATAGAAGGGGAGTAAGGACAGGTGTATTGGAGGCAGCTTCAAATTGTTCTACCATAATGTGGATGGGAGGAGAAATGGTGTAGGGGTTATCCTGAAGGAACAGTATTTTAAGAGTGTTTTGGAGGTGAAAAGAGTGTCAGACAGAGTGTTGATTATGAAGCTGGCAATTGAAAGTGTGATGATGAATGTTATTGGTGTATATGCCCCACAAGTTGGGTGTGCGATGGATGACAAAGAATATTTCTAGAGTGGTTTGGATGAAGTGGTAATGAGTGTACCCAAGGGAGATAAAGTAGTGATTGGAGGGGATTTCAATAGACATGTTGGAGAAGGAAACAGAGGAGATGAGGAGGTAATGGATTGGTATGGTGTCAAGGAGGATCAGCAAGCAAGAAGTAAGGACAGCTATGAAGAGGATGAAGAGTGGGAAGGTTGTTGGTCTAGATGACATACCTGTGGAAGCATGGAGAAGTTTAGGAGAGATTACAGTGGAGTTTTTAACAAGATTATTTAATGCAATCTTGGAAAGTGAGAGGATGCATGAGGAGTGGAGAAGTGTATTGGTACCGATTTTTAAGAATAAAGGGCATGTGCAGAGCTGTAATAATTACAGAGGGATAAAACTGATGAGCCACAGCATGAAGTTTTGGAAAAGAGTAATGGAAGCTAGGTTAAGAAGGGAGGTGATAATTAGTGAGCAGCAGTATGGTTTCATGCTGGGAAGGAGCACCTCAGATGCAAAGTTTGCTATGAGGATGTTGAAGCAGAAGTATAGAAAAGGCCAAAAGGAGCTGCATTGTGTCTTTGTGGACTTGGAGAAAGCATATGACAGGGTACCTCGAGAGGAGTTGTGGTATTGTATGAGGAAGTTGTGAGTGGCAAAAAAAGTATGTAAGAGTGGTACAGGATATGATCAAGGGAAAAGAGACAGTGTTGAAGTCTGCAGTAGGAGTGATGGTGTTTAAGGTTGAGGTGGGATTACATCAGAGATTGGCTCTGAGCCCTTTCTTATATGCAATGGCTATGGAAAGGTTGAAAGAGGAGATTAGGCAGGAGTCCCTGTGGACTACAGTGTTTGCTGATGACATTGTGATCTGTAAGTAGAGAAGGGAATAGGTTGAGGTGACCCTGGAGAGGTGGAGATATGCTCTAGAGAGGAGAAGGATGAAGAACAGTAGGACCTAATGGGAGCAGCCAAAAGAAGAAGAAAGTTGTTGAGAACATGAGCTTTTTCCATTTACATTGGGCATATGTTAGGATGTAGGCTATCATTGGGCACCCTCATGTACCTCTCATACCGGAATAATTTAGAGTGGCCAGTATGTGATTAGAGTGTGGAACAAAGACTGATGCAGGCACTAGGAGAGTATGAAAGCTCCACACAGACGGTGAATGAACTGCTGCAGCACTAACCACTGTGCCACTTTGAAACTGTAAACAACACTGGCCAAACTGTTTAATTACTCCTAAATTAATGCATTCTTTTTCAAACTGGCATATTCCAGTAAAAGGTCATAGTAGAGCCAAAACATATGTCTGCAGTATTCATACCATTCTTATTCATTCTTCTTGCTTTGGCTTTGTCATTCTGGAGTAATATAAAATAAAGTATAAAAGTGAAGGGGTCTAAATGCTTTCTGAATCTACTTTATGTTGCATGCGAATAATTTACTGGTTTTTTTTTAACTTGTTTTTTAAAATTTTCTTCCTCACCATGATTTTCATTCTACTTTTCCAGGTGTTCTGGTTATTTAATCCATCATTTACTAAACATGTTAGTGGGTCTGACATTAATGTAGTTGCATTGTTTGAGCATTCAGTGTCATTTGCTCTGGTATCGGCTCTACTTGTTTCTAATTGATATTATTAGGATACAATTAAGGGAGAAAACCTCACAGGAAAAAGGCAAAGGAATAAGAAAATAACAAACATTAAAGATATAGCAAAAACACAAATATTTCTAAATGTCTTACAAATGTAAACATCTTGATGCTGTGCTTTTGTAGATACAAAATAAAAGGAAAAAACAAACAGACCAACAAGTTAATTGTGATCACTTAGTGGAAAATTTACTAACCACTTGATGAAATTCATTGTAACAAAAACCTTCATCAACATAGGGGCAACAGGACTAAGCTTGAAAAGCACTGCTGTGATCCTATAAACCTATAAATGGATGGATATATAGATGCTTTGCTAAAAGTGGTCTGCCAATAAAAACTGAAAATTTAGGATTGTACATGGACTGGAAGATGGTTTATAAATCTAAATACTAGAATATAGTTGTAACTGGGAAGTCTAAATAACCATCGCAAAAGCCCAAACTTTAACCAGAAATTGACATTAAAAGAGAATGCTGCATTATTGACCAGAATTAATAAAAAAACACAACACTCTTTAGTTTATCCAAACTCTAGAATGACACAAATTCTTTGATAGTGCTTTTTTTATGTTTGTGACATGATGTCATTCATCCTTCAGAGAGACGCCCATAGAAATGGACTGTCTCATCTAGACAATGGCACCACAAAATGTGATGTCCATAAGAAAATAAAATGGCATGTGGTATACATCTAATGATATGAAAATAAAGTTTGGCTTTGGTAAAGCCACATCTAATGCAGAAAATAAAGAGACTTACTGTAATTTTCCATATTTAAAACTCCCCAAAATCAGTTCCAAAGATGGGAGAAAAATGTATGTATAGATAGGTGAATTTTTAAAGTGCCATGAATTATAACAAAAAGGAATTTATGTTGACCAACTATATATTATATATGTAAAAGCACACCAAAATGGTAGAACAGGTAGCAAAACACTACACCAATGTGAGAAAAAGCTTCAGTACTACTGCATTCAATAAAGATTATTGAACTATTTTTTTTATAATATTTAAAAATGTTATTACACATTTGTCACAGTAGAAAAATATTCTTATACCTTTAAGGCATTTTATACCTCTTTTTATATTTTGAGAATTAAGAATATTTTTAACTTTTTGTATTTCTAGATTATTGTATTACATTTTTCATAATCTACTACATTTAATAAAAATACTGTGTATTTTCTAAACACTTTAATGTCTGAGTGTACATTATTTAATTTAAAGTGTTAATTATGCAGTAACCGAATTAACTAGGTCTGATGAGATGGTGAGATGAATGGATGTATGAATGCATATAATACAGTTTACAAACATTTATGGCAGGTAATATCTAGAATCTTTTTTTAATAATATTTAGTACATTTAACAGCGATTGTACAATTGTTTTCTTACATATTTCATAGTTTAAAAAACACTTCTCACTATTTATTTTACCTTTTAAAAACTTGACTCTCTTAACAACATTTAAACCCTTCTTTTATAACATCTACCTTACAATTCTATAAAAAAATACTTTTGTCAGTCAAATTTTTACCCCGGTCATTTTTTCTGTAGATGTGGAGGTCATTCACTTTTAGAGCAGCAGACCTGTTCACTATTGTATCCCATCATCCTCAGGTATGGCCAGAAGCCACGTTTAATCTCATTGGCCAAATTTCTCTTATGACTGCATTCTGGCCTGCTACTTTACAATAAGAGCAGAAATCATAAGTGCTGGAAAACGTACAGTACTTTTAACTTATGACACCATCCGTTCATAACACCTAAAAATCACAATGAAGACAAGAGCCTCCGCTGTCTGGAAAAGCAGGTAAATAAATGGAAAGAGAAACAAACTCCCTATCACATGTGGAGGGAAGGCCACCTTGAGGACAGCCGTGCAGAGCTGGATGTTTTGACAGCCGGTCTCCATAGCCACTGTTCTTTTGCACCTGGACATTGAAGCAAGAAAAAGTTATCAGCATATACTGTAGACCACCTATCCAACCATTTTATCAATTTCACTGTGGAACGACTTAAATAAAATCAGTCTTGGGTTATCTTCTGTCTGCCACATTTGTTATTTTTTTTCATTTCACCTTATTCCAATATATAATATACTCCTCTTTAAAAGATTAAAGTTCTGTGAACATCCATCCATCCATCTTGTTTACTTACTTATCCAGGATATTTGCATATATAACTAAAACAAACAAATAAAACAACATTTATTAAAAACACAACACGCACTATGCAATATGCATATACCCTAAGGTACAGAAGGAGTGCACTGGGCAACTGTGTGTAGTTTTTCAGGATAAGGATACTGATTTTTGACTTCTCTAGTGCATTCAACACCATAATGCTGAGGAAGAAATTCTGGTCAATGAGGGTTGATGCTATGACTGTGTCCTGAATAATGGACTACATAACTGGTAGAGCACAGTCTGTGCAGCTTGTGAATGCTGTATTGGACATGGCCAGGAGCAACACAGAGGTTTCACAGGGAACTGTACAGACTCCTATCCTGTTTACCCTGTACTGTATACCTCAGACTTTAGATAAAATACTGAATTAGGTTATTTACATATATTTTCTGATGAAACTACTATAGTTGGGTGTATCAGCAGTGAATAGGAGAATAAATACATCACACTTGTGGAGGACTTTGTTGAATGGTGCAAAATGAAACCACCTGCAACTCAACATAAGTAAGACAAAGGAGATAATCATAGACTTTATCAAGTCCACTCTGCCCTCTCTTCTCAATAATCCTCTCTTACATGTTTTTAACCAGCCTGTGTTGGCTAGCATAATATTCTACATGGTAGCATGCTGAGGAAATGGCATTGGTGCACATAATGTCACCAGATTAAATACACTGATTAAAAATGATGGTTCAATCTTGAGCGTCAGGCTGGACTCACTGCAGGAAGTGGTAGAACAGATGGTCAGTAACTCAGGAGGCTGCTTTCTATCCTGGGCCATGACTCTCACCTCCTCTATGAGGTATTGGCTTAGCAGAGGAGCCCCTTCAGTAAGAAGGTAAGAAAACTTTGTTACTCTAAGAATTGTTTGTATCCTCAGTTATCAGGCTCTATAATGAATTACCCTATGGCCTAGGTGGTCTTGTTCCCTGTTTGTTGAATGGTAAGTGGGTCTAGCAGACATCTTAACAAACAATAATGCCATGATAAGTGATAATGATGGACCTCCTGTACTGTGAAATTGTAACTTTTAAGTATTATAAGTGATAATGATGGACATCCTGTACTGTGAAATTTTAACTTTTAAGTATTTGCAATTCTAATCACCTAGTCGTTACTTATATATAATTTTTCACAAACTAGTGTCTTGAAGCTCCAACTAATATAGTGATTTAGTACTAGTTTTTGTGTTTTTGTATTTTTTTGTGTCACCTTGGTGATTAAGTCATTGTGTTCAGTCAAACTTTGCTGTGGGGCCTTTACACATTCATTAAATGATGAAGTTCTTGAGATTATTTTATTTAACTGCAAAGGACTGCAGTCTTGTCTGAACTCGACCTACAAACAAAAGCAAACATTTACATAAAGCAATGACTAAGTATGGATTTGTTGAAAAATTACAGATACAGTGCATCCAGAAAGTATTCACAGCGCATCACTTTTTCTACATTTTGTTATGTTACAGCCTTATTCCAAAATGGATTAAATTCATTTTTTTCCTCAGAATTCTACACACAACACCCCATAATGACAACGTGAAAAAAGTTTACTTGAGGTTTTTGCAAATTTATTAAAAATAAAAAAAGTGAGAAATCACATGTACATAAGTATTCACAGCCTTTGCTCAATACTTTGTCGATGCACCTTTGGCAGCAATAACAGCCTCAAGTCTTTTTGAATATGAGGCCACAAGCTTGGCACACCTATCCTTGGCCAATTTCGCCCATTCCTCTTTGCAGCACCTCTCAAGCTCCATCAGGTTGGATGGAAAGCGTCGGTGCACAGCCATTTTAAGATCTCTCCAGAGATGTTCAATTGGATTCAAGTCTGAGCTCTGGCTGGGCCACTCAAGGACATTCACAGAGTTGTCCTGAAGCCACTCCTTTGATATCTTGGCTGTGTGCTTAGGGTCGTTGTCCTGCTGAAAGATGAACCGTCGCCCCAGTCTGAGGTCAAGAGCGCTCCGGAGCAGGTTTTCATCCAGGATGTCTCTGTACATTGCTGCAGCCATCTTTTCCTTTATCCTGACTAGTCTCCCAGTTCCTGCCGCTGAAAAACATCCCCACAGCATGATGCTGCCATCACCATGCTTCACTGTAGGGATGGTATTGGCCTGGTGATGAGCGGTACCTGGTCTGGGCTTGCGAGTGTCATGGATAAAAACCAAGATCCAGGCCTTTAATGACCTCTTGGGCACAGCCATCAGCAATGTGTCTGTTTGCAGAGAGAGTGTCAACCTTGTCGAGAGGTTTACTTACCTTGGCAGTGACAGTCATGTCTTTGGTGACTCTTCCTATGAAGTCAGTAGACAGATTGGGAGAGCTTGGGGGGTCATGAGGTCGCTGGAAAGGGGTGTGTGGCACTCCTGATATCTATGCAATAGGACGAAGGTCCAAGTCTTTAGAGTCCTGGTGCTTTCTGTCTTGCTATATGGTTGCGAGACACAGACGCTATCCAGTGACCTGAGATGAAGACTGGACTCCTTTGGTACTGTGTCTGTCTGGAAAATCCTTGGGTACCGCTGGTTTGACTTTGTGTCGAATAAACGGTTGCTCATGGAGTCCCGAATGAGGCCAATTACCTGCATTGTGAGGGAGCATCAGTTACGGCACTATGGCTATGTGGTATGTTTCCCTGATGGTGATCCAGCTTGTAAGATCCTCATTGTTGGGGACCCGAGTGGCTGGACCAGGCCAAGGGGTCGCCCACGTAACATCTGGCAGCGGCAGATAGAGGGTCATTTCCAGAGGGTGCGACTGGACCGCGTGTCTACCTGGGGGGGTGGATCCCAAGTTGTTTCGTTGTGTAATGTACCAGTGCATGCTCCCCAACTTGACTTGACTTGTGTATTATATTGTATTGACCCCCTTCTTTTTTACACCCACTGCACGACCAACCCACCTAGAAAGGGGTCTCTTTTTGAACTGCCTTTCCCAAGGTTTCTTCCATTTTTTCCCTACAAGGGTTTTTTTGGGAGTTTTTCCTTGTCTTTTTAGAGAGTCAAAGCTGGGGGGCTGTCAAGAGGCAGGGCCTGTTAAAGCCCAATGCGGCACTTCACTTGTGATTTTGGGCTATACAAAAATAAATTGGATTGTATTGTTTAAAGACAGTGGAAATGAGGATTGATTTCTGCCAACATGTCACTAATGGTCGACCTTTGCAAATTAATGGCCAGATTGTGTCTGTGGTTCAGTTGTTTAAATTCCTGGGGACTACTGTATTTACTTGTGTACCACGCGTCCTCGTGTAACACGTGCATCCTAATTTTTATAAAGAAAATCGTGAAAATTGTTTTGCCCCATGTACGACACACGTTGCAATTGTATAGGAAGTGTTTAGATAGAGAGAGAGAGAGCGCGAGTCCAAGCAGAAGTAAACATTACAGAATTACATTTCCTCATGTATGACGCGCACCTGATTTTCTAATGGTAATTTTCGGGAAAAAATGTGTGCATGGTACACACGTAAATACGGTACTTTCACTAATATATTAAAATGGGACAAGCACATCAGATTCATCATCACGAAAGCCAGGTAGAGATTGTTCTTCTTTTCCAGCTTAAGAAGTTTGGCATATTGAAGTGTATATTGTTAAATTTTTACTTGGCCATCATTGAGAGCATTGTGACCTCCTCCATCACTGTTTGGTTTCCTTCTGCCTTCTCTCTTTCTAAGACTTGGTTACAGCGGGTGATTTGTTCAGTTGAGAAAATCATTGGCTGTTGTCTCCCAACATTAAAAGATCTCTTCATCGCCAGAGCGAAAAAAAGAGAGCAAGAAAAATTGTAGCTGACTCCATCCATCTCAGCAGCCATCTGTTCATTAAATTGCCATGATAGAGGAGGTACAGGCATTCTTTCCTCAAATTATCCATCCATCCATTTTCCAACC
>JANRMT010062798.1:20919315-20996241 GCA_026402145.1 Polypterus bichir lapradei
GCGGCTTGGGGGTATTGGCCGGGGTACATAGCCGGCCATATCTTACAATATATATATGCCGAAAAAAATTTCAGGAACTGAGAATTTACCTTGACTGGTGATTTTACAAGGCAAAATAGATTGCTTATTTCTAAGCCAGAAAAGACTTGTGTTTACAAATTGCAAAAAAGTGTGTCAGTGAGCTGCAAAAAACTGCAGTGTGTTTGGAACGGCACTGCCTAAAGCTGCTTTTAAACACTACCAGTAGGTGGTCTCTACAAAACCAGGAGTACGTTTTTCAAAGAAACTGCAAAGGAAAGACCTCCCTCCTTTCCCAGTGAACACCACACAGTGCAACCACTAGCAGGATTCTGTGAGAAGTTCAATTTGTTTTTTTTTTCATTTTCAGGAATTTACAGCAAATACGCCATTAGCCTAATTGCATTTTAGCATTGTTCAATAAACGACATGACGATGCCTGACCAAAATGAACAAGACATGGAGAGGGATCAATGCTAAACACTCATCTGGGTTTTCTTTGTACAGCAGCTTACAGTACTTGTATTTTGTCTGTGCTGAAGCTCACACTCGTGTTACAGCTAAGAACATATCCATCCTTTAAGTTTTTAAACATTCTAAAGTATCAATTTTATCTTGGAAGAAAGTTCTGCAGGATGTAGCAATTCAAGATGATGTAATGCTGACATTAGACTCCCAGAAAATCACAATAGCAACGTTACAGCTACATATATCATCTTGTTTTGTAGCTTCTGCGCCTTTGCTTGTATTCATTCTGCAATGTAGTGTTTTTTTACCATCTTCCTGTGAATGCGTTTTCAGAGCTACAGAGTTCTGCACATGCTTGTATGAAAGTTGTGCATTGTCCCAATATATCTCATAGATCTGAATTTTAGATTAGCTGGTTAATCTAAGATGAACTAAGCAAGTGAATGTGGGTGTGTGCTTGAGCGTGTCCTTAATGGGTTTGGTTCCCACCTTGTACTTCCCAGTAGCCTCCATCTCACTTCAACGCTAAAGTGGAAATTGACTTAAAGCATGGATGCATGAATGAAGTGAATCAACTTGGACTGTATAATACTAACTGAATCCCCCATGTTCTGAAGATATGACCAATTAAGGATTTCTAAGACATGTATAACAATTCAGAATGATCTTGTAATTTCAGCTTGGTGCTCATGTAACTATTTGCCTCACAAAGTTACTTGGCATATTGAGGTGTCCGGCTATCCCAACAATTCTGACGTTAAGGTTACCGTACTGCCTACTGAAAAGAAAATGACAACATGCTAGAAAAAGAAAGCAAAAATATGGAGGTAACAGAAAAACAGATTAACATGCTGTTCCGTGCTCACCTTTGTGATGATCTTGGAGTAGCGTGGAGTCTTGGCATTAATGAAGATCCCAATTGCACATGGCACTATCGTCATGATGAGTGCAATAACAATGCCATTGTAAGGAATGGCATTCTTCATATTAGGAATGAGAGCTTTACAGTAAAGGTACAAGAGCAGTGGCATCATGACCAAAGCCAGGGTACTGGAGCATGTGGTCATGACAATGCTGCAAAAGAAACACAAATTGAGAAGCTTTACTGGTTAAGGAGAGTCAGGGACAAAATGCATACTCCAAAAAAAAAAAAAGAAATATTATTTCTGTCATGTTTCTTGTTCTGAAAGTCTGCTGTGTTACATTAGAAATCAGGGTTGTCAAATAGTTTTCATACCGTTTCATGTTTAAGTGAACTGGACTACCTTTCATAAAACTGCTTTAAGGGAAAGAGGGATAGAGTACATGCCACATGCAGAACATAACAGATAGGAGTTGTGAATGGTTAGGAAAAAAGCTTTAAAAGAGTGAGAGAGGATTCCAAACCGCTGCGTACACACACTCATTATATGGCATTACAAAAGTGAGCGTGGATGTGTATGTGAATGATGCCTGCATTACCCGTTGTTAATTCCTGCCTTGCACCCACTACCAGGATAGGCTCCTGTCCAAGCAAGCTTGATCTGGATAAGGACATGGATGGATGGATGAATGCAGATGCATGGATTGATGAGTTCATTAGCATATATGTCTGCTTCAGATGTTGTGAATTAGATAAAGTTCTGCTTGTTAGGAATTCACTGGGATCTTTTGGATTTCATTGTATTTTATTATTGTACACAATTATTTTACTGTTTTTTGTGTTGCTTTGAATTGGCACTGCCGTCTTATCCTTAAGGTTGACTAGTGAGTGCAAATTTAGAAATTTACTGTACACTAGTGTTGAATCGATACCAAAATGTTGACTGACACCAGCTTTCACACCTCAGTACCCACAGGGCCATCTTAATGCATGGGCAGGCTGGGTTGTTGTGTGGGGGCCCCACGAGCATAGGGGCCCCATGCTAATCTATATATGTTATGACTTGCTGAGTGGTTGTGTAGGTAAGGGCCCCAGTGTACTGCTTTGCCAGGGGTCCTATAATACTGTTAAAAATGATACAAAAGCAAATAATGTAATGTAATGTAATGTATAATAACTGTCCCCCCACCAAACCCCAGCTTCCAGCTGCCTTGTCCCCTGGCCCACAGGGGTCAGAGGCAACCCAACTGCCACCATATCCCGCAGTTCTGCCAGAGTCCACTCCAATCTCACCGGTGGCTGTGCTCACAGGACAATAGGTCTCAGAAACAGGGAGGCATGTATTAAAGTGGTTCTCACAGTGCTGGATCTACTATACAGCTTCATGGTCAATATGTCCCTCTCCGGTCCTCCTCAGATTTTTGAGCTTGTTATTATTTATATATTTTTTTTCACTTCCTTGGAGTTTTGGGAATGCTTACATACACATATTATAGCAGTGCCTCCCTTAGGAATTTTAAGTATGCTAATATTCAGTTATTCCTTCAAAGAGCAGGGTGTGGAGTTGGCTTTCTGGTGCCCCCGGACTTTTGAGGCTTTAATGCATTTTGTACCACTATACCACACAACACTACTATACACTGGAGAAATTCCTAAGGACTTGAAGTTATCAAATATTATTCCAATATTTAAAAAGAAATTGGGCTGATCCAAGTAACTACAGGCAGGTAAGCTTTACCTGCATCAAAAGTAAATCAACAGAAGGAATTATTTAGGTGCACGTGTCAAAAAAATATGTTATATAGTCAGTATGAGTTCACACATTGAACATTCAAATCTAACATTTCTACTTCATGTAATGTAATACTTTACATTTATTTATATTGAATTTCTTCTGTCACAAATTTGCCCAAGTCTTTATACTGTCCAAGTCCCTCTGTAATGATTTAACTGATTCTAGATGATCTGCCAATCCATGTGGCTTGGTATCCTCTATAAAACTTAACCAGCTTGTCATGCATATTCTTTTGTAGATCACTTGCTGTCTGTACATTAAATCGAGTAGTGGCCCCAGCACTGACCCCAGAGGGACATCATCTAGTTCTGAAAAAGTTTCTCTCAACATAATCCTCTGTTCTCAGTGTGTCAGCCAATTTTGACCCCATCTACACACCATACCCTGAATAACCCACTTTTTTAGCATCAAGCATAGCCTTTTAAGAGGTAAATTAGCAAAGGTTTTCTGAAATGCAAGCCTCACTGGCCGACAGTTACAGATCTGTCTGATCACCTTTTTAAAAAAGTGACACAACATTTGCTGACGTCCATTTCTTAGGAATTCCCTCTCTGTGCAGAAGGACAATTTAAGCTACAAGAGCTCTTTTGATCAAATTCCCAAAACATGACCTACTGATGTAAGCACTTGATGACAGATGCCTAAAGGCTGATTATTATTTTCATTATCATTTCACATGACACGTGCATGTTTGAAGATTAATTTTTTATTTAATTATGGCATGTTGGTGGATATTGAACTAGAATGTATGTCATGAATATGTGAATATTTTCTGGCAGAAAGGAAATGGCAGAAAAAAAAATCATAGGCAAACCCACCTGCCTTTTTAAACCCAAACATCCTTGCTACAAAAAAAAACTGTCAGAAAAAGAATTGGGAGCTGAACAAAGTCAAAGTCAAAAGATACACCATGGGTTGTGAGCATAGGAGCACAACACAGGCCTCAAAACAGAAATATAAAAAGTATAGCCAAGTCAAGGATGATATTTAGATTAAAACATTAAATAACTAACTGGAGAAATGTTTGGATTTTGAAAGTGATTTCTTAAGTGGAGTCTTTCCTTTATTAAAGGACCCCTTAGCTTCCCTAACAGGAGGGAGGACAAGTAGCCTCTGAGCCAAACCACTAAACCAGATTCAAAAAACAGGTCAAGATAGTCAAAAATCAGACTTCTTTACAAATCTCAAGCACCTTAAAGGGTCAAAGAAGTATCCATCTTTATGGATAAAGAACCAGGCACAACTCCAGCTTCGATAGCAACATGCTAATAACATCAAATGACACAATGATTGAGAGTGTGGCCAAGCACCTGGAGAAGATTTTGGCAAGATTTTCAAAACGTAATGGTAAAATAGTAACTCTAAACAGAACTTATTCATAGAAAATGAAGGTACCATTAGATATTCCATGTTTCAAAACTAGAATATAAACTTAGAACAGACAAAAGAAAAATGTATTCAGCCCAAAACAAATTAAAAAACAAGCACTAACCTAACACAAAGTAGTAATAATTTCTTTCATTCATCCATTATCCAACCCGTTATATCCTAACTACAGGGTCACGGGGGGTCTGCTGGAGCCAATCCCAGCCAACACAGGGCACAAGGCAGGAAACAAACACGAGGCAGGGAGCCAGCCCACCACAGGGCACACACACCAAGCACAATTTAGGATCGCCAATGCACCTAACCTGCATGTCTTTGGACTGTGGGAGGAAACCCATGCAGACACGGGGAGAACATGCAAACTCCACGCAGGGAAGACCCGGGAAGTGAACCTGGGTCTCCTAACTGCAAGGCAGCAGCACTACCCACTGCACCACTGTACTGCCCTAATAATTTCTTGCATCCTGAAAATTTCTTTATCTCATAAATCCATCATATCGTGTGCATGATTAGTTTTAATAATACTAGATTAATATGATGCTGATTTATGTTTCATACGAATCTGACTGCCAGGTCATATTTCTCTATTATAATAAAGACGATTTTCTCGGAGACACTTTAACATCCTGCGAGATAAGGAAGTGAGACAAAAGGACAGTTGCTGTATAGGCTCCATGTTGCCATTCCCTCCCGTACCCTTAGATCTTCTTCCTCCATTCACTTGACTGTCCCCTTCGTCCATCTTACTACTACGCTTTGGAACTCATTACCATCTAAGCATAGAAATATTGAATCATTTTCACTTTTCAAATCTAAACTTAAAACTCATTTGTTTAAGACTGCTTTTTCTCTTTGATTATAATTGCTTTGTCTGATTTTAACTTTTGTATTTTACTTTTGTTTATAATCTGTGTTTTATCTATTGGTTGGTGTCCTTGAGTGTTTAGAAATGTGCCTACAAATAAATAAAATGTATTATTATTATTATTATTATTATTAAATGATCGTCGCACAATGAAACATTCAAATCACGCAGCACGGCATAAGCAGCAGCAGCAGCAAGCCAGCTAATCCAGCATTGAGGAGGTAAAAAAATGTATTTGTTTCCCATTGTATCATAATTTAAGAAGGGATTTTGGAGGAGTGACCACATTTCCTTAGCGTGCGTTCAGCCCTCCTATTCACAACTCGAGAGGCAGAGACGCAAAGTGGCTGGCGTTTAGTGTGCCCCGGTGGGGGAGAGGGAATAACTCATTCACTACAGCTTTATTACTGGCAAATATCAAGAAATAAAAAATGAATGAAAATGAATGAAATGAAAATAACAATCTCTTTAAATTGTATATCCGGTTAACCAAACCTGGGGGTGGGTGAGCGAAGCAAGCAGGGGCGGAGCCCCCTAGTGACTCAGATAGTCAAGCTGCCAAAAATAATGAACATGCACTGCTACATATCAGTCAATTGCAACCAGTTTACTTGCCATTATTTAACACACTGCTATGGCAAATCACTATTTTGTTTGCATGTTACCCCACCAGCATCTCAAAGCACTTTATTTTTTTAGCATAGGACATGTTGTATAATGTCTCACACGTGCTGTGCAGTGTGATTTAATATTGCAAACAATATTGGTTACACATCTGACACCATAGCTTCAGGACTTCACTGCCCATAATTAATCTTGTAATTAAATATGCTGCGCTGCCTTGTGCAACTTTCACTCGATTTCACTTTCAGATTTCTTTTCATTTAATTAATGATTTGCCCAGATGTCATCATTTAATTACTTTTTATTTGCTAAAGTTACATGAAGATTATGAATCAAAGTGCCATGGTTACTTAACTTGCAAGAATCCCCACTTTTGATTCTTGGTCATCCATAGCATCATATTTTAGTTAACACTTTGAAATCATTTGACAGTAGTATTGCATATTTACCTGAGGTTCATGTCTCCTTTAAGGGCCAGAGAGAAGATATTTGACAAGTTGCCTCCGGGGCAGCACCCGCAGATCAGCACTGCCACAGATTCAATGTCTTTCAGCTGAAAAAGCTTCGCCAACATAAAGGCAGAAAGTGGCATAACTCCATACTGGGCCAGAACAGCAATGACTATTCCCTTTGGTTTAACTATATGGATTTTGATCTTGGAGAGCTCCATGGTACACCCCAGTGACACCATAGTAATGAACAGGATGAGGATGGTGATGCCATTAACAATTTTGTCCAGAAGTGGAGGAAATAAAGCAATGGTGGAGTTATTCATGACAGTGAAATTGGTAAATTTAGTAGAGTACATAGCTGAGAATGCAATCATTTGGTAGATACCTATATTAAAACAAAAGATTCAGTTATTGCCAGTTCCCAGATTTCAAAGAATAAGGCATGTCAAAATTGTCAAGAGATAAAAATGAAATATATAAAATAATTTAAATACTGTAATATAAAAATATCACATATTCTAATGAGGACTATCAACCTCAATTTTCATTATCCCTAAAACAGTAACACGTCTATATTATGGATGATGTTTAGCTTATATGTTAGTGCATTTCACACTTATATTGCTTTTTTTTGTAAAACAGTTGGCACATAAATTAACAAAATTACAGTAAGCACCAAAAATGCAACAAAAGAGATAAAACGAGATAGAAGCATAACATAAAAACCTTGTAAGATCTTTGTACCAGCCATTGCAAGAGGAACTATAGGTTTGACCTTACTGGAGAGCCCATTCAGCTTGGATTGGCCAGCTGCATTGCTATGGACACACCCCAGAAACTGTATCACATAATATCATTGGTGCAATGCTATTTAAGTCGGCACCATGTGGGATCTCGGCATCCTCTAAGCATTTTGTGTTTCAAATCTCTAAGGTGAATTCTTCTTAGGCTTTTTGACTTTTGTTATTTGCTTATTTTCCCTGCTTTGGAGATTTTGTTTGAGCTCCTAGTTTTGACCTTAGCCAATTTCTTGACTTTGTCTTTATCCCCTGGTCTTTGTTCCTTGGCCTTTTAACCTGCCATTCTCCATTATTGTGGCAGTACAGCAAACATTTTGAGAATCAGGATGGAACTGTCACAGTACCTGACTTCAAGTCTGAGAGCATATCACACTTAATGACTGCAGTCCTGGATCTTTTTACCCTGAGGATGTTGGATTATATTACTAGTAATTATAGATGTCCTGGAGGGTTAAAGTCATCATTTTGGGATGGAAGGCTGTTCAGACGAGCTAGAATGAGCTGTATTTGAACGGTAGAGATTTACTGAAAAATCTTTTCAGAGGGAGAAGTGCTGTGATACCCAGTGAATAGCACTGTAACAATATGTTTTCTTTTTGTTTGTTCTTTCAATTGTATGTATTTTGTCTATTTTTCTTTTATGCTAAGTGTTTCTTGACATAAAGAATGGAAAGCCTGAGGGTGAGAGAGAGACTCCATTCACCTGGATGTCTATGACTGAATATCACTGAAAAGTTGTATAGTGTGACACTGGCCTAATGTTGCTTTTGGTTATCTTTCCCTGATTTCTTTTTATGTAGAGACCAGTAGTTGTGTACTGCAGTCAATACACTTGATTTATTGTTTTCATCCTCTTTCTCTGTACATTTAGCATTTGTTTGAGGTCAGAGGTTGATGCGCTTGCTGCTTCCTGAGCAGGTCTTGTTTTCTCCATTCTAGCGGCCCTCTTCTTCCGTCGGCATCTTTTCGCGTTAAAACTGATTAAGTCAGTGTTTGTGTTGCAATTACTTAGTATGTTTTTCTTAATTTTTCACTTTAGATGGCACTTAAGTCTTCAATCTGCCTCAAGAATGATTTAAGATATGAAGAGGCATGGGAAGTGACGGCGAACGTGGTAGGGATGAGGATGGCGCCCGTACGCATGTGCTGCACGGCTGCCCTGCTGGCCTCTGCCGAGAGTTGATTCTATAATAAAATAAAATAAAAATAAAAAGAGGAATAAAAATCATCACCCTGAAAGCAGATAGAAGACATCATGTAGTATATGTGTACCAAATTTCAGGTCAATAGGTCAAATGGTTTGTGAGCTACAGGTGATTTAAAATCCTGGACAGACAAACAAACAGCCACGGTAGCATATTATATAAGAAGATATATATTTTTTGGTAACATTTTCTTATGTTTTCTATTTAAAAGATATCTGAGCATTGGAAGATGATGTGAAATTTGTAAGCAAAGCCTTCTTGTTTGACCACTTAATTCTAGTGAATTGCTTTCCTGCCAACTTTTATATCAATTTAAAATAAAAATATCTGGCACAAGCTAAAAAATAGCTTCATAGGTGAGGGATCACTTAGGGCAAAGCTTCCATTTTCTCTTGTGAGGTTCTCCATAAGAGAGCAGAGGTCAGATGTTAACACAGCTCACTGCAATCAGAACTACCTGTAAAGAAAGTCTCGGTTAGCTATTTGCAGATCTTTGCTGTGATGCGGTTTTTCTTGTCTTCTTTCCTAACTGAAGTAATGACCTTTATTAAAGAGTATTGGTCAAACAGATTTTTCAGAAGAAGGTTCTCATTTTTCTCATTTCTTTTTTTTTCAATTTTTGTTTTTTCCTTAAAATTTCGGTGAACGTTTTACCAGGTTCATTGTTTGAAATCTTGGTAACTACAGTTTTCTGGTTTTGCCCTGAAAAGAAAGACCTTGTTTTTTACGCCGCTCATTTCAACATTTGTCTGTCACTCTTCTGCCTTTCTGGTGACAGCAGTATCTTTTGAGCTTTATTCCTGTTTTAAAGCAGCCTTGTTTAAGATGGATTGGCTTATGTTTCTTTAGCATCTTTCAAGGTGTTTTAAGCACCCAAAGATTGTTGTGAGTCTGAAAACAGTAAAGGAGATGATACAGTAAATAGGAATAAAAAAATCATAGAGAGAGAGGTCAAAACCAAGACGACATGACAACTGAGCAACAAAGTAAAGACCAAACAGAACCAAACAGAAAAGTCTTCATACACAAAACAAACCTCTCTACTTGAATCGAGAAGGTAAACTACTTGGACACGGAATGACAAAATTTTATCCACTGACGGCTAACTCTGCATATGATTCTCACAACATTTATTTTGTAACTTCTGTTATACCCTCAACACACCGATCTCAGTCAAGGTGACAAATTAAGATGGCTTTGCATAAACAAACTGAAGCAGAAGGTTAACAGAAATTAACATTATGAAAATGACACAAAAGCAAATGCCCGAATTGAATTCTCCATGACAAAAATATGAAAGGGTAAAGAAAATCCATATACTAGTAACACAACTGCCAGAAAATAAATAAAAACAAACAAAATCATAGCAGACTCATGACTGGTTGACTTCAAGCTGGCCACCCTCCAAATCAGCCCTTCAGACTGCCTCAGATTTTATAATATAAATAGCTTTGTAGCACATTATTCTTATTTGTTAAGTAAAATAGTTGGTTAACAGTAGTCACCCAGCTAATGCCTACATTAAAAACAAAACAAAAAATTGTACAAAAAAACAAATGAGGTCCATCAAAGTACTTTAAAACCCATGAGAGCTTCAGTTGCTGAATAAAGTTGGAATCCTAAAAGATCTGTAAAGTTCTTGTGAGAAATGCCATACTAGTTTACATTCAGCAGACATACATTAAAATGTTACTTAGCCAAACTGTAGAGCCTGGGTTTCCTCTTGCTGACACATTTACCAGTAGCACTGCATTCCGATCACCTCAGGTTGTGTGACTTTTTCCCGTTTCCAGGGTACAGACAATCTTTGGCATCCTGGGATTGCTCGACTGGAACTGTCAGTAAGTGTTTGAAAGGCATTTTTCTCATCCAATCAAAACCCCCCCATCCAAACCCACAATTATTTCAAAGGCCCAGTGGTAACAAAGCTTCAGTGTGTTTGGAGCACTGGGTAAAGACTGAGGCCTGGCAGACTCTTTCATTTTTAAGGAACGGTGGGTATTGTGTATGTGTCTGGGCACTTCAATGATGTGGAATTTTATTCATCCATTAAAAAAAGGGTTATCAGTTTGAATTAACTCATTCTTACTTACTCAAAAGAGAAATAACAAGTAATATGTAGTGCAGCAAGATCACTTTAAAAAGAAAATTAATGATTGATAGAAATAAGCAAATAAACACAAAGAGCTAAAGGGAAGCAGCTTTTTAAATTCAGTCCGTGATATAGCCATACCATTACATTTATTTCTTATCATAATGTTTAATGTTTTCCTCTCTAATCTGGCATCTAAAAATGTTTTAACTATAGTTTTTGGGGTTTCTGAGGCAAGTAAATCTAGTAGTTATATGCATCTTTTGTTTCTTTGTGTTTTTATCATTGTTTAAAACGATTCATGTTTTCCCAACGCTGTCTTGTTATGCTTAGGGGCGCCACCATGTTAGAGACTGATTCTTAGGATACGGTGCCCTGTTGCTAGGAGCCATTCCAGGAAGGTTTTTAAAAAACTGAAGCTTTATGTCCCTAATCATCCAAGATTTGAATTTGTAAGAGAAAAAACAAAAACCTTTGCATCATTGGTATTGTTAGTTTTTTAATTTACTGCTTCCGACACCTTTTTCTGCCCTCCGAATTACAATTTAATTGTGTTTTTTGGCTCTGGTTTTGTGTACCTTTTTCGCCTTACGACTTACCATTCTTTTCTCTGACTACAATTCTAGCAACAAGTCCTGAGTTTTGTTAATTAATGTTTCTCTTCCCAGTTACGAACTCCGTGTGAATTCTGATTTCCATCCCAATTCCACTTTCTCACTAAACTGCAGCTGCCTTGCATAAACCATAAGTTTCTAGATAATCTCTTGTTACAGTCCTCACAGTTGCCTTGAAATATGTGTCTGCTTTCCTTAGTTGGAAAATGTATGCCAACCATCACCATTTTAATCAAAAACCATGGTAACAAATCACAGAATCACATAGATTTTTTTTCAACTCTAGTTTCATTGGCCCCCTCCATTTTGTGTGTAGTCATCTGGCCATCTGTATTTAAGACTTTTAAAAGATATTGGGACAACTTAGCTGTCAACTAACCAAAGAAGCTTAGCCTCCTTTCTTTTGTCATAAATGGCTTACGTTCTTATTTTTTCTTGCTCAAAATTGTTAATTTTTTTCAATTACAGTTTGTTTTATTATTTATTTTTATGATGGTGACATCTTTTTGCTGCCATTTTGTGTTTTGGTTTCATAGACACTGCCATGTTATTTACAGTTTTGAAAACCATTACCATCCACACTTTTGCTACCAGGTCACTGTTGGTCACATGACATTTAGTGGTTAGTACTTTATGAATGGGAGCTCATGAGTCTCAATACAGAATATGACATTAAAGGTTAATTTTTAACTACCCAAGCTGTTCCTAGTCACTGTGTTAAGTGCACTGCATCTATCAAGTTAGTGCTTCGTGGATGAGTGGATTTGTCTGGTTTAAAGCTGATGTCACATTATGTGACTTCTAGTTGTAGGGTATTTCAGACATGTTTACAAATGACTACAGGAGTTCACACAAGGACAGGCAAATCCTTAAATGTGCAGATGACTGTCATGGTGAGTCTTCTGCAAGATAAGGAGGTCAGATGTGGACCTGTGGTTGATGAGTTTGTTCAATCGTGTTCCTTTTTACAGCTGTCTCTAAGGCAAAGGATATGGTTATAGACTTTAGGTGATCTCCTCCTTCCACTCTCTCAACATTAACTAAAGGGGACACTATGGACATGGTAGTAGACTACAAATATTTGGGGGCAATCATTGATAACAGGTGTCACACGTGTGCGATTAGGAGGAAGCTGAGTAGACCAAGTGATGGTAATTACCTGCCAGGCCAGGGGGTGGCAGGGTGCACTAAACCTGATTCAACATTGGCGATGTCACTTCCGGTTCCAGTGCCAAAACTGACGGCACTTCTGGATCTGGCACGTAGAACAACGTCACGTCCGGTTCTGGCCATTAGATGACACCACTTTCAGTTTTGGCTTTTAAAGCCGCCATCATTTAACCAATTGAGTTAGTCCAGTCTGGAACTCAACACATGCACATCAGTGCCTATTTCAAACCCTTTTTGCAGCCAGGAACAATATACCGGTGGCTGCCCCAAACCTTTTACGTGTGTTGAGAATGATTCTTTTACAGTGGTGTAGTTGGCCTCCTTTTGGAACCGGAAGTGACATCATTGATGTTGAATCAGATAAGGTCAGCAGAGACAACAGAAGTAGGTTTAGCGCACCCTGCCACCCACTGGCCTGGCAGGTAATTACCTTCACTTGGTCCACTCAGTTTACTACTAATCGCACACTTGTGTGACACAAGCTAAACTTTGATCTCAACACAGAGCAAATTTGCAAAAAAGGACAGATAACAGCTTTTGAATCTGTTGTTATATTTGCTTTTATACTGTATGTTGGTAAAGAGCAGCAGATTTAAGAACTCTTTTAGTCCTAGAGCCAAGAGTATTTTGAATTATATTACTTGTGGGGATGCTGCTAAATTCTGAATTATTATTTTGTGTATGGTTAAAGGTAATTAATCATCTTGTACTGATCTTGACCATGTGTACATACGATAGCACTGGTTGTCAGTTGGGCTGTCTTGGCTTATTTTCTTCTATTTGTGTAACAATATTTCATGTGTTTGCACTTTCCTATTGCAAACAATTTTCTCCATGGGATAATAAAGTCTACCCAACTTAGTGTGTCCATGAATAATATCAAGGGGTTTATCTGTGCACATACTGAACATTGTTTTTGACTTCACACTTGTGCTTCTGTATCCTGCTGAAGGTTCCTTTGCGTTTAACTTTCAGAAGACAATGATAAATGTGCCTGTGTGTTTTTGAAAGCATGAGAATCAATATTTACTTTATACAGTGTCATTAACAGTGCACAACATCACTTGGCTTTTTATTAACAAGAGAGGCTAAATTATAGCATGAAGTTGAAAAAAATGAATGAAACACGAAGAATAAAAAACAAAAACACACAGTGCTGAAGGAGACACAAGGAGGGCTGAAAAGTACAGTGGATTTAGAAATTATTCAGAGCCATGCGCTTTCTGCACACATTATTGTAATTGCCCATCAGTCTACACTCAATAATCCATAATGACAAAGTGAAAACATGTTTTCAGAAAGGTTTGCAAAATCATTAGAAAATGAGAAACTGAAATCACTCATTCATGGACATATTCAGACTCTTAATTTAGAATTTTGTAGACGATCCTTTGGCATCTTAAAGTCTTCTTGGGTAATTTCCTACAAGCTTTGCCCCCCTTTATAACACAGACAGAAGAACTTGTATGCCATACAACACGCTTTACTAGCCAGCATCCTACAAGGATTCTTAGGTAGCGTGTGTCTGCTCAGACTGCCGGTTTCTTGTCACCTTTTACTGTTATTACTAGATCTGCTTGCTGCATACAAACAATAACATTTTAATTTCACTTTGCTGCATAATAAGCAACTTTACTCTTGTACATGTGTTAGACATACATCAAACATGTATTTCCTGTATATAACAATAGTAATTTATTTAAATACAGTAAATATAATGGTGCTAACAGTTTAGATACAAAAAAACGTGGTCTTACAAATTGTTCAAATTTCAGACTGTATATAGCTTTTGGAATGATTTCTTAAAAACTAATCTGACTCTCATAATCTCTTTTTTTGTATCATTTTTCCTTTCCTTTGTGAAGACAAACCTGGCACCTGATCCATACTTGGCTTCTGCCATTAGTTTCGCTCCCACACTGCTCTATACAAGGCAGGCAGGAGGGCATCTTGATTCAGATGACAAATTTTATGGAACTTGCAGAAGAGCGAGATTTTGGCTTCTTTTCTGCCTTTAAATCAAGGCATGGCCACACAATGCATTCTGATTTGGAGGATCACAGTTTAAGATCACAATGGTCAATTGGAACTTTTTGTGTATTGTTTTGCACTGGCATTGAAAGGACATTTTTTGCGTGCCTCTCCTCTACTTGAGCTTTGGATGGGGTGTCGACATTGAGATAGTACTCCAAGTAGCTGAACAGATAACCCTTGTGTACTGTAGAGTCAACTCTTAGAGATGAGTGAGGCTCAGGCCTCATCTGGTGCACCAGTAATGTTCCTGTTTGGATGCAGTGTTGTTAGGTGGCATACGGTTTGCCTTGAATACCAGTTTTTAAAGCATATGAAGCAGGAACTGATGATAGTTACAAACCAGTCTGTTTCCAGCACCTTCTATTCTTTTTCTGGCTTTATTTCTCTATTAAATTTTGCACCAGATTGACTTCCTTCAGCTTGTTGTCCGCATTGGTTTTTGGATCTAGGAAAGACAAAAAAAACAATGATTTAACCATCAGAAATCATGGCATTAGAGGATAGATTTTGTGTCGTAAGTTGAGGCGACTTCTTATCTAATTTACCTGTTTAGAAAAAAGACCTGCTTGTGATTGTCATGTATTGTGTGAGTCTATGTTAAAGTTAAAAAATTCTTCATGTGCTAGCCAGTCAAAACGTGATTGGTCAGGCTGCTGTAGTTCAGGGGCCTCATGTATAAAACCCACTTACGCTCGTAAACACACATAAGCCATTTTTTCAGCAGGAGTTGGGATACATAAAACACAAACATGGCATGGATATTGGCTTAAAGCTACAGAAAGTCTGACCATCCCTAAGTCCTACAAATACTTTTTTGGTGTTGGCATTTTAGCAATTCCAGGTGGCAAGACAATGAAGTACAAAGAGAATCTTGTTTAATTGCACATTTCACAGTGCAAACCCAGTTATACTAAACCTGTAACAGAACAGAGACTGTGTGTTTTCTATGTGGCTCCAGTTCAGCACACAACTCCAAATGGACGGTTCCAGAACATCTAAACTGGTTTATAAGTCAGTCATCATCACAGAAAGGGACACAAATACCATTGACCATATTCAAATCACATTGTGTTTTTAAGTTTGTTTGTCTATGTATTTTAATTGTGGCAAAATATGTAATTTCTTATTTCAAGAAGTTAGAGAATGTACTGTACATATGGCGTAACATTCAGGCGCAACTTAACTGATTTGAAAGTTGGAGTGTTTCCTGTTATTTATTTGCTTCATCAAAGAGATAGAGATCACATTTTTGTTTTTCAAATATTTAGTCACAGGGGTACATGAGACATTTGATGGAGATTTTCTCCAGACTGTTACTTCGCTGTTTGTACAGGCTGGCATTTGATGCAGCTCATACTCACTCATACTGACTCCTGAGGTAGCAGAAAGGAAACAAAAACCTAGCACTTGGCCTGCTTGTTTAGAAACTAACTACTCTAAAGTCGTCATTTGTTTATCCAAATGAGGGATACTTCAATACAGAAATTCTGCCTTCTTTATAATAATAATAATAATACATTTATTTATATAGTGCCTCTCCCATTCTCAAGGTGCTTAACACACATATATTTTCTGCACAGAACAATAAACACATAAATACAGGATATACAAAGAATTAAACAAAATAAAAGAAAAAAATAATCAGAGTATAATACTAAATTCAATAACAACAGAAATGCCTGAACAAATCACTTCATTTGTTATATAACACACAGACAGAAGTTATCCTGAGCTTCTGGATAGAAAGGTTCCCTGAAAGGGGCAAAATGTTTGGTTAACTTAAAATCCTTCCTGAACAGATGAGTTTTAAACAGTTTTTTAAAAGAATGAATAGAGTCAGCTGATCTCATTTATTTCAGGAGGTCATGCCAAAGTCTGGGCACTATACATCTGAAGGCCCTGCTGTCTCCCACAGGGTGCAGGTTAGTATGGGGCACAACAAGATAGCCAGAATCAGAGGACCTTAGTGGGTGAACAGGAGCGTAACAATGGAGAAGGTCACTGATGTAGTCCAGTGAGGCCATTTAAAGTTTTTTAGGTTATTAATAGAATTTTAGATTCAATCCTGTAAGGCACAGGGAGCCAGTGAAGGCGGAGCAGGATGGGTGTGATGTGCTCACTGCTGCCGGTCCGTGTAAGGACTCTTTGGAGAAGAGTTTTGAATTAACTGAAGATGTGATATAAGATTAGAAGGGGCACCTGCCAGTAGGAAATTACAATAATCGATGCAGGATGTGATCAAAGTATGGACAAGTCTCTCAGCATTAGAAAAGGAGAGGAATAAGTGAAAATGGGATATGTTACAGAGGTGGAAGTAAAAACATTTCTTAATGTGGTTAATGTGGGTGGAGTAATAAAGGGAGGAATCAAAAATGACCCCAAGATTAGTTGTATTAGAAGAAGGTCTGACGAGTTCACCGTCAAGAGTGACTGAGAAGGAGCTCATTCTCTTAAGTTGCTCTTTAGTGTCAATTTGCAGGAGTTTAGTTTTGTTGCAATTTCATTTTAAAGAGTTACACTCGATCCAGGTTTTAATTTCACTGAGGCAAGTTATGAGCTGAGAGAGCTCTGATGAAGTTTCACTTTTAACATTGAAATAGAGTTGAGTATTATCTGCATACAATGATAACCCAGTCCAAAGCTAGAAATATTATTGCCAAGGTGAAGCATAGAGATACAGAAGAGGAGAGGACTGAGGACAGAGCCCTGAGGAACTCCTTGTATGACTGGCACTGTGCTGGACCTGCTGTTGCCAAGACTAACAAACTCTTGTCTATCAGTTGAACCACTGGAGGGCAGTGCCAGACATACCCAGCATGTTCTCTATTCAGGACAGTAGAATGTCATGTCTGACATTGTCATATGTCATACTAAGATCAAACAGAATTAATATGCTGGTTTGTCGAGAGTCTGCTGCCATAAGCAAATCATTGGTTACCCGTAGCAGAGCAGTTTCACAGCTGTGCTGCACTCTGAAACCAGACTGAAAGGGTTCCATCAAATTATTAGAAGTTAAGTAATTGGTGAGTTGGGAGGCTACAACATGCTGAAGAGCTTTAGACAGAAAAGGTAAGTGAGAGAAAACTGTTAAGATTGTCAGCATCAAGACCAGACTTTTTTAACAATAGGGTTACAGAAGCGATTTTAAAATTGGCCGGGACAAAGTCAAGGGATGTATTTATTATTATTGTAACATTCAGGATTATGGCATGAAGGCAGGATTTAAGAAGTGTGGTGGAGATGGGGTCCAGTACACAAATAGTTGGCCTCATCTCACAAAGCAGGTCATTAACAAATGCCGATGTGACTGGTGAAAATTTAGAAAAGGAGCTGGATGGAGTGGGAAGACAGACGAAGATATAAATTGATGTAGGATTTTTGTTAGTTGAATTATTTAGATCTTTAATTTTATTGCGGAAAAAGTGGAGGAATTTTTCACAGACTTCAGTAGAGGAGGTAGTTGGGCCAGATGCAGGTTCAGGTAGTTTATTAACTACAGAGAACAAAACCCTCAGGTTATCGTGACCATTTTCTTTTATTCTGCTATAATGTGTGTTCTTGGCAGCAGTTAGTGCTTCTCTGTAAGCTCTTTGGTGGTCAGAGAAAGCCTGGATGTGAACAGTGAGGCCAGACTTACATGACATTCTTCCAAGGTGTCGGCCAGCTGCTTTCATAGACCATTAATTTTGAATGATACCAAGGAGCCAAACACTTAAAGGAAACTTCCTTATGTTTTAACAGAGCTGTATTATCTACTGCTGAATTAAAGGCTGAGTTATAGTGGTCAACAAGACTATCTAGTATGGATGGAATAAAGGAAGACAGAAAAAGATCAGAAATGGATCCAGCAAGGATAGAGGGACAGATATTTTTAGGTTTTCTGACAGAAATTTGACTTTTACAGGTAAGAGGAGGGAGAGATCATGAAACAGCGAAAAGTACTGCTTTATGGTCAGAGAGTCCCAAATCAGTGCTATTGAGTGCAGTAGACAGATAAGCCAGATGTGCAGATCAGATCCAGTATATGACCACCAGAGTAGATAAGGAAATCAACATGGTCCATCACGTCAAAACAGTCCAGCAAGGACAGGAATTCATTCCTCAGTTTATTTGTAGGGGTGTCAATATGGGTGTTGAAATCGCCAAGAACAATGACTCTCTGGGAGAAGGAACTTAGTGGGTTAAAAGATCAGTCAGATCAGATAAGAAAGACCAACTGTATTTTGGGGGACAATAGACAACTATAAGTAAGACAGCAACAGATTTCGTTATTAGTTTAAAATCCACACACTTGCCAGACAATGGACAGTCAATGGGGATTCTTTTAAAGTTTAACTCCAATCTAACAATTACTGCAATCCCTCCACCTTGTCTTGAGCTACGAGCCCCTCAGAAGTAAATGTATCTAAATGGTGTTGCCCCCATCAGAGACGTAAAGTCATTCATTTTTTGCCAGGTTTTTGTTATGCCTATCACATCAAGGTTGGCATCTATAATAAATTATGATTGCACCAATGCTTTGCCATTAAGAGATCTTGGGTTAAACATCGCAATTTCAGGCAGGAGGGGGCAATCAAAAGAAAGTGTCACCCACTGAACCACAGAAAAATTCAGTTGTCCCTGAGGCTGCGAACCTAGTCAAGGCAAAGGCTATAAAAATAAATCCAAAATCAATACTATTTTAGTGGATTGCATCCATGAACTATACATACAGTAAAAGAAAATTAAAGAAGTGCAAAAAGTGCAAAGTTAATGTGAATTTTAATTAAAAATCCTGTTAATAGGCAGGAGCAGCAGCAACATGCATGTGCCAGTGTCCTTTCACCTGAGTCACTACCTTTGACATAAGGTGCATGATGATTATGGTCACATGACTCAAGTCCCCTATCATATAAACAAGAAACAAAAACAAAATTAAACTTTGTAAAAATATTTAAAAACGGATATAAATCTCCATAAATAGCCCAAAATAACACAAAATGCAGATACAACTATGCATAATTACACCAAAGTATGTAACACCTTAAATTAAAATGACAGCTGACTGGGAGAGCACATAATCATGCTCATGCATTTTTATTTTTATACCAATTCTATAAATGGACAAAAGTGTCAGTTATAAAAGCTTTTATTCTTTTTTTGCTTTGAAAATGTATCAGCATTTTCCTAGTTTATTAAGGTCATTCATGCAGGGCTTTTTACATAACACATGATTCCCGCAATCCTGAATCAAAGTTCAACTTTGTGCTTTACAAACACACCAACAGAAAAAAGTAACAATGTTAACAATAGTATAAATATAAAAAAGGCAGTATAAACATACAGCACTTAGAATTTTAAGCTATATTTGAATATCTTCTTCTTCTTTCGGCTGTTCCCATTATGGGTTGCCACAGCAGATCATCTTCTTCCATATCTTTCTATCCTCTGCATCTTGTTCTGTTACACCCATCACCTTCACGTCCTCTCTCACCACATCTATAAACCTTCTCTTAGGCCTTCCTCTTTTTCTCTTCCCTGGCAGCTCTATCCTTAGCATCCTTCTCCCAATATACCCAGCATCTCTCCTCTGCACACATGTCCAAACCAACGCAATCTCGCCTCTATGACTTTGTCTCCCAACCGTCCCACCTGAGCTGACCCTCTAATGTACTCATTTCTAATTCTGTCCATCTTTGTCACACCAAGTGCAAACCTTAGCATCTTTAACTCTGCTACCTCCAGCTCTGTCTCCTGCTTTCTGGTCAGTGCCACCGTCTCCAACCTATATAACATCACTGGTCTCACTACCGTCCTGTAGACCTTCCCTTTCACACTTGCTGATACTTGTCTGTCACAAATCACTCCTGACACTCTTCTCCACCCATTCCACCCTGCCTGCACTCTCTTCTTCACTTCTCTTCCACAATCCCCATTACTCTGTACTGTTGATCCCAAGTATTTAAACTCATCCACCTTCGCCAACTCTACTCCTTGAATCCTCACCATTTCACTGACCTCCCTCTCATTTACACACATGTATTCTGTCTTGTTCCTACTGACCTTCATTTCTCTCCTCTCTAGAGCATATCTCCACCTCTCCAGGGTCTCTTCAACCTGCTACCTACTCTCGCTACAGATTACAATGGCATCAGCAAATATATACTTATTTTTAATATGAATACTCAAACCTTAATTTCCAGCTTATATTATGTCCAACTGTGGACATAACACAGACACATAAACATGGAAAAATGAACTTTGTTAACAGTCGCCATGGTGCACAACCTAATATTAGGCCTTTAGCCTCTGGTTCGAGGCCATACATTCACATTTGTTCCTCTATATGGTCTGAAGTGCAAATCGGTGACTCTTAGAGAATGGGGGTATTGCCATCTCAAGGAGACAGAGTTGTTCATTGCTTGCAAGCAGTAGATGCACATAATTAAACCAAAGTTTAATATCAGGACAGTCCTCCTTGCATCTAAAACCAAACTACTAACCATTGGTTCATAAGTTAATACAATCGTAGAGTGAATATTGTCACATATGCAGAGTATAGTCAGAAAACAAAGCAAGAGGTCTAATACCAGAATACATTAAGACAATCACACACCACCAGGATTTTGTGTTAAGATCCTCAAACTCAGATGACCAGGAAATATTTAGCACTGACCTTTATACAAGCACACAACTGATATTACCCACAGTGCACTTCTGGCTAATGTATCATAGGAATGCCAACAAATTAGCAACATCTGTAGTGTAAACAATAAGAATCCTGAGAAAGATGTTAAAATATTCCACCAGTAACTCACTGGCACATAATTCATCATAGTTACTCTCAGTGAACTCTCAGAGTATTAAAACTCTTATAGAACTTACAAAATAACAAAGACAACACAGAAAAGGGGTTAAAGACGTAAACAAAACAAGATCATAAAATGGGAGTGTGCTGTATAGACTGACTTCCCACCTGCAGTTTCGTCCTGCCATCTACCCAATGCTGCCAGCATAACCCCTAACTTTCACTGACTATTTACTTGAAAGAGATCAGAGATCTCATGGAAAACTGTTTGGATTTGGCAGTATATTGGAAATTTTTACCTAACAACTATCTTTGCTACCTGTCTAAGATGGGTTGAAATCTAAGTAATCAACATAGACCTCAGTGTTTTAAGCGTTAATGTTTGCAATGCACCACCTATTGGAATTCATTTTGTAATGCATGTAATAAAATGCAATTAATGTTTCATTTAAACTGACTGTGCATCACAAACGTCAGCACCAGTTTTATGAATCCCATTCCAAATGGCATATAACAGAGACACAGCAACTGGATGGCCACACATCTACACAGATACGTGTCCATTTATTAAGGTGGAAGTGTTGGAATATTAAATACAGTATACTGTGACCATGCTCTGGGTAAGAGGGGTTTAGAAATTTTATGGATGGATTTAATTTGACTGCCACTTTTACCAAAAGCAACTTAGAAGATAACCATACATTAAATTTTTTTTGAAGTTTAAGCACAGGCAGTTTAAGTGACTTATTCAGGGTCATGTGGTGAGCTGAAAACTCTATTTGAACTAGTAGCCTTGGAGGTCAAAGTCCAATACAACCAATAGAGATTATGCCCACTATACCTCACAATTTGTAGAGTGGGTTAATATTGGAGTTCCTGATAGGATCTGAACCAGTCTCTTGCAAGTTGTGGGGCAGCAGCAATCATCACTGTGCCACTGTTAGAGAATTGTGTTCTGTAGTCTGTAATAAAACTATTATCATTGTGGAGAATGGCCAGCCGTTTATCCCGGCCAATACCCCCAAGCCGCCAGGTGGAGCCCTCCTTGCAGCATGGAGGTCCCCAGAAGACCAGCAGGGCATCATGGACAATGGAGTTTTTATGCACAGCCCTGCTGGATGCCATGGGGGCCACCATGGGGGGGATATTTTCCCTGCGCCCCAGAAGCACACGTGGACAAGAGGAATGACGTGCTTCCGGGGTGAAGAAAAGAACTTGTACCTGACCCGGAAGTGATTGAGAGTCAAATGGACTGGGGAGTAGGAACACTTGCGGGTCAGGAGATATAAAAAGATTGTGGGAGCTCCCAGACGGCGAGCTGAGTTGGGAGGCAGGGTGGTTAAGCGTCTGGGAGTGGAGGATTGGTTTATTGATTATAGTGTATTTGTTTATTGAGTATTGTGGAGAGGAGCGTGCTTTGTGCACTTTATTATTATAATAAATCCTATTATTGGACTTTTATCTGGTGTCTGACGTGTGGTCTGAGGGTACAAGGGTGCGAGGAAACCCTAATCTGTCACACCATACTCATGTAGCATTATGGGAGTGTATTGTTACGCTGTTAAATGTGACATTTCAGTGATTACCATACTTCTGACCACTCACTCAACCCATGACAAATTCTAAGTTTCATTTTGAAATTGCTTTTTATTCAACAAATGGCCCCAACAGATTTGTAAAAAAATAAATAAATAAATAAAAAACCCACTTACTATTCATTTTTGACTTGATCTTTTCATAACATCGGAACACCACAATAAATATTAGAGCTTCCACTGCCTGGAACAGGATGTAGATGAGAGGAAAGAGAAACAAAGAGCCAATCAGCTCTGGTGGGAAGGCCACCTTGAGGACTGCCGTGCACAGCTGGGTGTTTTGACAGCCGGTCTCCATGGAAACTGTTCTCTTGCACCTGGACATAAAAGAAAGGCCAAGGTACCCGCATTACCCTTTCAGGTTTTTTTTTCTTCTAAGCCACATCAACCACATATTACAGCTGTGAATAAACCAAAATTGTTTAGATGATTCATCTTTATGCCACCGCTGATCCCTGATGAACTGGAGTTATAAATGAAGTTGGTCCTTACCTGTTGTAAGTGCATCTGCTTATTTATGACCGATTCCAGAAAGGTGCCATATATACAGTCAGCGGAGCTTTCATTATGTTCAACTATCTCATAACTTGTACAGTATCTCTTGAACATGTCTGCAGGGCATACTTATTAAAGTGTAGCCAACATGATTGCAAGGGTAACAAATTTCTCATAATGAGCAGGTGGATATCATAAAGTGGAAGCTGAGAGCTTTTACAAAATACAGTTGAATATGTAGCTGGGAAAGCAGATTACCTATGGTGCTGGAGACGTTAGAAATTTTGGTCCACGTTGATTTCATAGCATTGCCCAATTCTTTCAGATCTTTTTGGCCACACAACCATGCTGTAAATCTTTTGTTTCACCTCATCCCAAATGTACTTTATTAGATTTAGTTATTATTTGTTATATAATTAACATGAGCAAGAAAGATATTAGAAATGTAGGCCTAGGATACTATAAATGATCTGATATACTGTATACGGATGATATAACATTAATTGCAATAAGTGAGCAATAGTTGGAAAGGAAATTAATAACATAAGATGCACCACTCGTTGTATTTATATCACTGTATCTGAGTGGGGAATCACAGATCTACAGCAGCTGATCAGAAAGAGAATTATCGATATACAGCATCAAGAACATACTGCCTCAGCCATGCTGCCTATTTCAACTGCTCTCATACGACAAATGCTTCAGAGCCTTACCTGTACGGACCTCGCAGTTCAGAAACAGTTTCATCTCAAGAACTATAAACGAACTCAATCAGTCCATCAAGTGCTCCTTGTAGAACTGTTTGTACTTATTAGTACAATCACCTCACTGTAAATTTGCAATACAGTTATAATATTGCACAACCTGAGCCACTTTATAAAGCGCATATTTACATATGATGATGATATCATTTTTAAGATGAAATGCAGCAAAATACATTTATTACATTATACAGAAAAAATGTTAACATCATTTAAATAATCTATATTGTTAATAATTAAACATGTGAGGACACGGTGTTGCAGTGCTAGATAGTTCAGGGACTGTTCCTGCCTTGCGTTGTATTCTTGTTGGGTCTGGTGCGACACTGGAAGGATAGATGGATAGAACAATTAAACATGTACTACAAAGATATTTCAATATTCCTTAAAAGTTTTGAAGAATCGGTGTTCTAAGCTTACAGATGGCTTAACATCTATTACAGAGCTGATTGTGTTGCGATTGGGTATTTGAAGAAAGAAAAGTAAGGACAGGAACTGGAGGTTAATATGTTTGAAAGAGACAGTACTGTTGCAATTAATTATTTCATCGAAGGTCACGCACAGCACTGCAAGCATCTTGCGGGAAGCAGGAAAAATCTCTGGACAGGGCGCCAGCTCATCACTATCACTGCGCCACCGTGTTCCCATGTTTAATAACATGCTTTAACTCCTATCATCATGAAAATGATATCACGTATACATCTCAGTATTTAAATTATTCAGAGAGCTTTAATATCATGAATTTAATGGATTCCGTGTCCAGTCAGAGGAAGAGAAAGCCCATTTAAGAAGCATGTAGTAATTCACACACATAGAGCACATAGAAGAACACATACAAAACAAAGCATTTAACGTGCTACTTTAGTTAAGATGGTATTTGAGAAACTAGTAAATTAAATGATTTAAAGATTAAGTTTATGATGTTCTACTTTAATGACAAAATAAACTACTTGATTAAAGTGGAAATTTCGAGATTAAAGTTGACATTTCGTCCCTATTTTTTTTTTCTTTTCTCTGTACCCTAATAAGCTTTCATATGACACTCAGATAGTGGTCTACAACTTGCCTTTTAACGGCGACTTTGATATCTAACAACTTCTTTTTTATTTCGGGCACTGTGCGACTTTGTGAACTTGAGCTTTCAAGTTTCTCTGACACTCTATATTACTCAATCAACTTCCTTTTGTTGTTTATACCACTGTTTAAACCAACAAATAGTACATTTTTCCTTGCCTCCACTTAGTATTTGCTGAAATTCTTTTATTTCCCCCCATGCTTTTGCCATTGCCTTTTCACAGAATGGTGAATTTAAAGGCTATTTATATTGATTTGCATATTCTGGGAGGAGTTTGGGTGGGGCAGCAGGCGTGTGCATGTGTGTTACTTTTCACGCTGACTGGGATTTATGGAGTGGAAGAACGTGGAAGTTGTAAAGCAAGGAAGTTGTACGCACAGATTTATGCATCTGGATTTTTTGTGCATACGCACATTTCCGCTTTTGTCCTTACGCCATGTTTTAGTGTGAATTCTATGCACAGTGTTATGCATGAGGCCCCAGGTCTTTTTTTCTTGTCTTCAAATTGTAATTTTTAGGGCCTTTTACAGGTGTGTATTATGGTGCTTTGTCATAAAAATTCTGTTTGTATGATTTATTTTTCATTTTGATTTGATCTGATAAAGTTCTTTTTCGCTTTCTTGATTTACTTGTTTTAGGCAACGTTGTTTAGAAGTTGCATGTGACCACAGATGTTGCACTAATGACATCATGGTGTTAACGTTAAGTTTAATTCTCTTTTAGTATAGTTAGATTCCTTTTAAAGCAGGCCCTAGTGTCAGGTTTCTGCTTTGGGTTTTGACTTTTATTTTGCCTTCAGCTTTTGAATGATGACTATGATGTCATCAAACAGGGCAAACAGTCCTGTAGGGCCACAGTGTCTGCAACTTTTCATTTCAGCCACTTTCTTAATTAATTCATTAATGTTTTAAATTTACTAATGCTTGCCTTCATTTTAGTTGACTTACTGAGCCCTTCCTTGTTTCTTTTTTTCCTTAACCAGCAACCAAACAATAAAGTGAGTGAGAAAACAGATAACCGGCTAACTTGATCCCATTTGCGCCTGCTTGTTGACCATAAAACATCAATTTCACTAAAACATTTGGAAAGGAAAATATGTAGGTGTAGGAAATACTGATCTGTTCTGGTCTTAACAAATAATAATCTCAGGAAAAAAAGCAAATCAGCAGTTTTGGAAATTCCTGGTGTGACTGAATGAGAGCACTAAGAAGCCATAGAACTCAATAATGTGTTTCAATCAACAGCAAGAATGGTCTTCTAATTAAGAAACTGATTGGAG
The DNA here is from genome assembly GCA_026402145.1 of Polypterus bichir lapradei. Classification (NCBI taxonomy): domain Eukaryota; kingdom Metazoa; phylum Chordata; class Cladistia; order Polypteriformes; family Polypteridae; genus Polypterus; species Polypterus bichir. Next base: position 20,945,693 of record JANRMT010062798.1, read on the forward strand.
CAGAAGTGTTGGCCATCCAGGAACTAAGTATGAAACCTGTGAGTTAGTTGGTTATCTGTTACCACCTGGTTAAGTAAAAAAGCAAAAACTGAGGGTTCTTAAAAAGCAAGACAATCAATCTGAATACAAAACAAGAATTCTCTGTTGGCAGCAGTCCTTAGCTACTAAATAGTAAATTGGCTAAAGCAAAAACCCACAGCCACTGCAGCTCTCCGAGATCTGAGTTTATTGGTCTCTGTTACCACATGTAAAGTTTACAGTGAAATGCTTACAACGTGCAACACATCACCATTCTCTGTAGACATCATTAGCCTACCTTGAAACTTCGGTGTTCCTTTTCTGAAATAATTACCTTCTGTCAAAGTTATAATACAAGTTTGATACCCGTGTTGGGAAGATGTGGTTAATATTAGACTTACTGTTCATTCAAGCAGAGCAGCCCTGACAGGAAGTAGCCCAGGAAGTATCCAATGAGTGGCATGAAGGCACAGGTACCGATCAGTCGAGGAGAAAGCAATATCCAGACTTCTGTGCCAATATTCATTCCAGCAATGACACCAATTACAACTGTGGCTATCAACATCAGGATCACTCCAATCTGGAAACAGCAAAGGAAGAATTAATGAAGTAACACTGCATATTTTATCCCATCATGACTAAACTCAAGACAGGAACCAGTAGACAAACTCTCTCAAACTAGGAAAACTTAGAGTAGCTAATTAACCTATGGGCATTGCAATGTCAGGGACACATTCCTGCTTTGCACCCTATGTGCTTAGAAGAGGTTCTGGTCCTTCACCACCCTCAGTAGAATAAGCTGAGAATGGTAGGGTATGTTTTGTATATAATTTGCATATCTTGCATATCCTTGGGATAAGAGAAAAAAAATCATCTTAAACAGGGAAGAAAATGTGAAAACTCCACATAATCACTGACAAGGCTGAAATTTGAACTACGTAACCACAGTGCTGCCCATAAACTACATCAGACTTTTGCCTTTTCATGAAATATTTGTGACAAAGTAATTCTCCAAATGAAGTGATACTCCAAAATCAAAAATGATTATAAAAATACCAAATAAGGGTTTAAAAATAAGAAAATCAGACTTTTTGGCCTATTCTGTTGTACACAGCATTTACAATTTTATATAGAGTTTATAGCTGTAATGCTGACCCCTTGCAAAAGTGGACAATACTCCTTCCAGTTAGATAGAAGCAACTCTAAATAGATAATGTTGAGATTTGTTCATTTGGTCTGTTAGTCTGGATATACAGGGTGCCCACAAAACACTCCTTGATTTTAAATGGTTATAAAATCAAAATTTACTGGAATATTCTTTCACCTTTGAGGCTACAGTTTCATCAACTCATAAAGTTTCATATGGTATCTGTTGATTACATACACTCGATATGTGCCCCACCTGTTACTTGGCAAACATTGATGCAATAATTGAGCTTGGACCAGACTCTATGAAGCATATCCGGCGTGATCGCATTTATAGCTTCAGTGATGCGTTCCTGAAGATCATCCATAGTTGCAGGTAGTGGAGGGTAAAAAAGTCACAAACAGTAATGTCTGGTGATCTTGGGGGCCACTTGAGGAACACCTGGTCATTTTGTCCAGCATGACAAATTCATCTGTTTGACAGGTGCTTGTTGAGAAAATTACGGACAACGAGATGCCAGTGCGGTGGTGCCCCATCTTGTTGAAAAAGGTAGTCATCTACCTCAGTAAGTTGTGGAAAACAAGAAATGTTTTGAGTTAATGTATTTGCTGTCATCTTATTTATAAACATATTCCAATAAGTTTTAATTTTGTAACCATTTGAAATCAAGGAGTGTTTTTGTGGGTACCCTGTAGTCTGTTCAGATGTGTCACTTGCTGTGACCAAGCTGGTGGAACTGGAGTGCAAACTGCAGCACATGGGAAAAAAAACAAAAAAAAACACTGAGATCCCTACAGTCTAAATTTTAGGTTTCAAAATAGTCTGTCTTGTCTGTATGGCCCAAGAGAGCAACTGTACAAAATTTGGTCCAGATCAGTCAAAGGGTGAAGGATCATATAGGCAGCATATAGTGAGACGGACATTCTATTTTACATTTATAAATTGTAATGGTGTCAGAAACTCAACACTCTTTTGTGTTGTTATTTGGTGTGGGTGCTGCCACTTTATGTCTATCTTTGCATGGCAGTGGGCATGTTATTTGGTGTCACTTCCCAGTCACATGATGCACAGCGACATCAGGCTTCTCCTATATAAGATGGAATTGTCCAGCAGTATTCATCCATGTACGGGGTTGCATTCAAACAATGATTTTGCTATGATCTGGTATCTACTTACATTTTTAGTGGGAATTTGAGAAACCTTGGGTGGCATGGTGGCACAGTGGTAGCACTGCTGCCTTGCAGTTAGGAGACCCGGGTTCACTTCCCAGGTCCTCCCTGCATGGAGTTTGCATGTTCTCCCTGTGTCTGTGTGGGTTTCCTCTGGGTGCTCTGGTTTCCTCCCACAGTCCAAAGACATGCAGGTTAGGTGGATTGGCGATTCTAAATTGGCCCTAGTGTGGGCTGGCACCCTGCATGGGATTGGTTCCTGCCTTGTTGGCTGGGATTGGCTCCAGCAGACCCCTGGGTTTGGATTCAGTGGGTTGGAAAATGGATGAATTTTAGAGACCTTTTTTGATATTTATACAATCGTTTTGAAATATACTTTTGATGAATGTTTGTATAATGAGACATGTAGTCTCTAAGGATTATAGCAAGCAAAGTGACTAGACGAGAAACTGTGAAATAAGAATGAAAATATGTAGTCAAAGGTAGGCAGAGGTTAGAGCTGGTTAATCAGAGAGACCAAGCAAAGCAAAACAAAAGGGGCAAGACAAGAATTGGAAGTCGGCTACAAAATGGGGTTCAAAATCTAACATTAGGGCCTGTTTCTTAAGAAAACTGGAAACTGATGCTAAGAGATCTGAGATCCAACAATTGTATCCACCAAGGATAGCAAAAGCATATTTATAATGTAATAGTCTGTGATGTCAGAAATGCAACTGAAGCAATCACGTGTTTCTACTTAGAGCATTGCATAAACAAATACAAATTAGATGAAAACAAAAATTAAATTCTTCAAAATACATTTAAAGGAATAATAATCCCCCAAAAAAGTAGTCAACTGGGTAAAAAAAACTAATATACAAATGAAAATACACAAATAAAACATGCTTAATGTTAGTTTTTTTCCCCAAAAGTTTTATCATTCTATTGCACTGCCATGTTCTGCACATTGATGGTGCTCCATGTGTGATGTCACCAATACAACTGTATAAAGGGTGGCACAAGCATACTTTGAATAAGATTAGATAAACTTTACGTGGGTTAGTGAATTTCTAGTTTTTTGTTTGTGTTCCATGAAAAAAGTTTCTGGCTTATTGACTTTGATTGTTGATTAGTATTTTGGATTGACGAATGATGTTGTAGCATCCTAACCAGGTTGAAGCCTTTTATTTTGGGGTCCGATTGAGGGAGGGCGGAGTAGAGCGTGGAAGATGGACAGCGGGGTATTGATTGATGTGGTAATGGGGGGCAGGACCTGACCCGGGACGGGAGGAGGGTGGAGTGGGGTCGGAGAGGGAGCAAGAAGGGGTGTGTTGGGGTTACGAAGTCGGCATTTTCTTCTTCAAGTAAACTTTTGTGAGACTTTACTATGTCTGTCTGTTTTTTTTTTACTTCTTCTCTTTTTGAACCTGACGCGGAGGTCGCTACAATATTATTGACTGCCTGGTAAATGAAATCAGCTTCACTTTCAACTACATACAACTCCCAATTTTCTCTTTCAATCACGAGTCATAACAGACTTGTAGTGTGAGTAAAGGAGAAGCAAATCAAGCTGGAGTTAGGAATTGGACCAAAGTTTTCTTGATATTTATTTTTTCCTTGTTTTGTTTTTGACATCTGGCACAAACAGCTCTTTTGATGTTTACACCTTGGCTTGTTCTCTGACTTCAATTTTGTGCTGATCCTTTAAATTGCACCCGCCTCTTGTTTCTTTTCCTATGGTTCATAATTTTCTCTGAGCACCTAATTTGAAGATGGCGCCTCTGTTACGCTGTGCCTGTGCCTGTGCCTTTGCCTTTGTCTTGCCCCACTCAATGTGGTTGTGGGATATTTTTGTGTTTTTTGTTTATTTTGTGACACTAGTCATACACGGTTTAATGTACGATCGCATTTCATTGATCAACATTAGATCAGGAATGGAAAATTTTTCCCAGCATTACAACTACAGTATACGTTTTTTCCCCTCCCGTTTGTGAATGCTGCGTTGGTTAACAGCGCCCGTGTTAACCTGTGGGCCCGTTGGAGGAAGAGTGGAAAAAGGGCAGGTGTGCATTCAAGGTTTCGGCGTCTATGGCGCTGTGCTTTTGATGTGGACTCGCAATCTCTGTTTGAGGATTACCAGACCAGGCTGGCATGCTTGAGATCTGTTCTGCCTGCCTGGATTACCCGATGTGTTGCGTTCTGCCACCCTGTCCAAGACGCCGAGTTCGCCGTGTGAGTAATCCCAGACTGCTCCGCACTATCTCTTGTATTAAAGGCAATGCTACTTTGATGGCTGCTGTTTTTATGACTCTACCAGCTAAGGTAGCACTGATTAATGCACGCTTTATCCCAAACAGGTCATTTATTTTGAATGACTTTTTTACTAGTCATAAATTGGATTTCATGTTCCTAACAGAGATTTGGGAGCATGACTCAGATTTTCCTAATCTGATAGAACTGTGTCCTGAGGACTGCTCTTTCATTAGTACACTGCGGCTCTCCGGCCATGGAGGAGGGATCACCATGGTTTTTAAGAAGTTATTTTTATGTCATTCTGTTACTACCATTTCCTATCAGACTTTTGAACTTCAGATTGTTAAAGTTGGCAGTGTAAACCCCAATATATTGTATTTTAATTTATCGTCCACCTGGTGCGATTAGTCCTTTTCTTGCTGATTTTCAAGATTGTGCATCCACATTGTGTATTAAGATGCATAGAATAATAATAATGCTTGGTGACTTTAATATCCATGTGGATGATATTTTATGTAGTGCGGCTTCCAGATTTTTGTGTATCACTGACTCTTTTAATTTTGTGCAACATGTTGTTGGCCCTACCCATAGCGGAGGGACATACATTGGATTTGTTTTTTTCATATGGAGTTACCTTGAATAATGTTACTATTTGTGATGTAACCTTTAGTAATCATTAGTGTGCTTTGTTTGACTTGTCCTCTAATTTAGAATTGTCATCTTCTGTTAACTCTAGGCATACTTGTTTCATTAATGAGTCAGTGATTAATCAGTTTGTTGATTTAAGTTGTGGTATCTGATGCCAATACTAATGTTGATAATGTTGAGTTAGCAGTTCAATGTTTTAATGACCATTGTACTGATATTTTAAATAAGATTGTTTCTTTTAAAATCAGACAGCGTTCTTTACCCACTCAGTTCCTTGGATGAATGACTCCATTCGTGATCTTAGGCATTCTTGTCGAAAAGCGGCGCAACTATGGAAGTCTACTACTCTGACTGGAATTGTATGGATTTGGATTAATTTTTACAGACTTTATGGACTTTACCTTGACTGGGAACAACAGAATCTGTGGATCACAGGACGAGACCTATGAACATTTCTTTGTATCTGGCGATCTAGGAGCCTGGGATGATCAGTCTCCTTGATTATAGTTGCTATGCTGGTCTGCTCTCGATTCATTTTATTGTGCTTTATGACTAAGAACTGATCTGATGTTCACACCCACCTGGCTTGTGGCTCAGGGGTTATCATGCCTGTAATACCCAGCGTTACTTGTTTGAGGCTGTATGTTGGAACCTCCAAATCCTGCTACCTCATCCTGCTATGCTTTCTGCTGCTTTGCTATCGCCGCTCATCGCTGCCACCACACCCGCCCATCTCACCGATTCCGCTGTGCTGTTCTGCTTCTCCACTGTTATCAGATAAGTATTGCTCGGTATCATGCTAAAATACTCTTGTGACAAACTCCTTCATATTAAAGTTTGTCCAGAGCAAATGGTCAGACTGGAATATCTTAAAAGACACCGGTATTTTGCAGTGCCTGAAATATGTACATTGCGGGTCAGGTCGCTATTGCCACCACCGCCAGGCTGCGAATGAAAAGATCACGGGCAGCATTTGCTCAGGAATATTCCATCCTACTCATGGCCCTGGAAATAGAAGTGTCAGTGTGCCAAATTTACGGTATGTGAAAATAAATTCTGGTCACAGCTTTGTGCAAAAAGAAGTCTCATCAACTAATATTGCATTGTTTTTGAGATCTCTTAATGGCAAAGCATTGGTGTTGTCAGAATTCATCATTGATATGCTGTGTTTAATGAAGACTGAATGAATTTACGTCTCTTACAGAGGCGACACCACCTGGTTACACTTTCCTCATAGAGCCTTGTAGCTCAAGACAAGACGGAGGACTTGCGGTAATTATAAGAGTGGGCTTAAACATCAAAAGAATCCCATTGATTGTCCATTGTCTTTTGAGTGTCTGGCTCTTAAACTAATAACGGAATCAGGTCCTGTCTTACTCATTGTTCTTATTGTCCTCCAAAATACAATGCATCCTTCTTATCTGATCTGACTAAACTATTAACCCACTTAAGTTCTTTTTCCCAGAGAATCATTCTTCTTGGTGATTTCAACATCCATATTGACACTACTACATCTAAACTGAGAAATTAATTCCTATCCTTACTGGACTGTTTTGACTTGACACAACGTGTTGATTTTCCCACCCACTCTGGTGGTCATATACAGTATTGGATCTGATCTGTACATCTGGACTATCTGTTGCCAACGGTTACAGCACTGATTTGGGACTCTCTGACCATAAAGCAGTGCTTTTCACTGTCTCATTACCTCTCTCTCTGCTTACCAGTAAACAACATATTTCTTACAAAAACCTTAAAAATATCTGTCCCGCTGTCCTTTCTGGATCCATTTCTGATCTTTTACTGTCTTCACCTATTTCGTCAACACTAGATAGTCTTTTTGACCACTATAACTCAACCCTTCATTCAGTACTCGATTAAACAGCTCCTTTCAAACATAAGGAGGTTTCCTTTAAGCGTTCAGCTCCTCGGTATAATTCAGAATTGCAATCTATGAAAGCAGTTGGCCGACGCCTTGAGAGAATGTCATTTAAGACTGGCCTCACTGTGCACATCCAGGCTTTCTCTGACCACCAAAGAGCTTACAGAAAAGCTGTTCTCTGTAGTTAATAAACTACTCAAACCCACATCTGGCCCAACTACCTCTTCTGCTGAAGTCTGTGAGAAATCCCTCCACTTTTTCCGTAACAAAATTAAAGATCTAAATAATTCAACTAACATAAATACATTATCTGTTTATATCTCTCCCTGTTTTCCCACTCCATCCAGCTCCTTCTCTAAGTTCTCACCAATCACATCGGCATTTGTGAAGGACCTGCTTTGTAATATGAGGCCGACTACTTGTGAACTGGACCCCATCCCCACCACACTATTTAAATCCTGCCTTCATGCCATAATCCCGACTATTACAACAATAATAAACTCATCCCTTGACACTGGCTCTGTGCCGCTCACTTTTAAAATCGCTTCTGTAACCCCAATGTTAAAAAAGTCTGGTCTTGATACTGACAATCTTAACAATTTTCGGCCTATTTCCCACTTACCTTTTCTGTCAAAAGTTCTTGAGTGCGTTGTAGCTTCCCAACTCACCAGCTACTTAACTTCTAATAATTTGATGGAACCCTTTCAGCCTGGTTTCAGGGCGCATCACAGCTGTGAAACTGCTCTGCTATGGGTAACCAATGATTTGCTTATGGCAGCAGACTCTGGATAAACCAGCATATTAATTCTATTAGACCTCAGTGCAGCATTTGACACTCAGGTCAGACATGACATTCTACTGTCCAGAATGGAGAACATGCTGGGTATCTCTGGCACTGCCCTCCAGTGGTTCAAGTCCTATCTGACTGATAGACAAGAGTTTGTTAGTCTTGGCAACAGCAGATCCAGCTCAGCGCCAGTCGCACAAGGAGTTCGTCAGGGCTCTGTCCTCGGTCCTCTGCTTTTCTGTATTTATATGCTTCCCCTTGGCCATATTATTTGTAGCTTTGGACTGGGTTATCATTCTTATGCAGACGATACTCAACTCTATTTCAATGTTAAAAGTGGAACTTCATCAGAGCTTTCTCAGCTCACAACCTGCCTCAGTGAAATTAATACCTGTATGGAGCAGAACTCTTTAAAATTAAATTGCAACAAAACTGAACTCCTGCAAATTGGGACTAAAGTGCAACTTAATAAAATGAGCTTCTTCCCAGTCCATCTTGGCGGTGATATCATCAGACATGCCTCTACTGCAAAGAATGTTGGTGTCATTTTTGATTCCTCCCTTTCTTATTCCACCCACGTAAATCACATTAAGAAACTTTCTTACTTTCACCTCCATAACATATCACATGTTCACTCCTTCCTCTCCTTTTCTAATGCTGAGAAACTTGTCCATGCTTTTATCACATCCCGCATCAATTATTGTAATTCCCTACTCTTATATCACAGCTCCAGCTTATTCAAAACTCAGCTGCAAGAGTCCCTACTCGAACCAGCAGCAGTGAGCACATAACACCCATCCTGCTTCGCCTTCATTGGCTCCCTGCGTCTTACAGAATCGAATATAAAATCCTACTAATAACCTACAAAGCCTTAAACGACCTTGCACCAAACTACATCAGTGATCTTCTCCATCACTATGTGCCTGTCAGCCTACTAAGGTCCTCTGATTCTGGTAATCTTGTTGTGCCCCACACTAATCTACACTCCATGGGTGACAGGGCCTTCAGCTGTATAGCGCCCAGACTCTGGAATGACCTACCAAGATTAATTAGATCAGCTGACTCCATGAATTCTTTTAAAAAACAACTCAAAACTCATCTGTTCAGGAAGACTTTTAGCTCTACCTGACTTTATTACCCTTCTCTCAGTTTACCTCTCTGTCAAGATGCTCATGTAACCTGTGTGTGTGTGCTAGACCATCAATTATGTTGTCTCTTAGGCTTTTCTCTGAATTTACTGTCTTACTCTTCTTTATTTATTTAACTGGTTTAGTACAATGCTATATACTGTATACCCTGCTGTTCTTTCTTAAATTCTGTGAAGTGCCTTGAGCATGGGAAAGGCGCTATATAAATAAAATGTATTATTATTATTATTATTATTATTATTATTATTATTATTATTACTCTGGAAGTTCATCGTTCTTACTTAAAGCATTTGCTTATTTCTTTTAATTCTTTGGTTAAGTATGTTAGAACATCTTATTTTTCTAATCTTATTCAGACTCACAAGTGTAATCCCAAAGTGCTATTTGATACTATTCACAATATTATTTCCTCAACTCGATCTATTATTCAGGTTTTTTCTGATACTGACTGTAATAATTTTCTTAAATTTATTGGCAAGGTTAATGTTGTTCGGGCTGTTATTGTTCCAGCTGTCTTACCTAGTTATCTCATTCACTCATGTTCTGAGTCTTTTGTGTTCTCAGAAGTTTAACTTTCTGATCTTCCCGACTTGCTCAGAAAGATGAAATCTTCATCATGTCCTTTGCCAATGTCATTAATGTCAAAAACTTTGAGTTGTATAGGTCTGTGCATTTTGAATACCATAAATTGCTCCTAGAGATTGTGTGTGGTTCCATCATATGTTAAGCAGCTGTAATTCAACCGCAGTTGAAAAAATATAATTCTGATCCCTCTATTTTGAATAATTATAGGCCAATTTCAAAACTGCCTTTTATTGCCAAAGTTTTGGAAAAGGTGGTTGAACAGCAACTCTATGCCTTCTTAGAGGAGTGGCGGTTCTTTGATTCTTTTCAATCTGGTTTTCGGAGGTGACATTCTACAGAAACAGCTCTTCTAAACGTTTTTAATGATCTTTTAATTGCTGCTGATGCAGACCAGTGAGCTGTTCTTGTACTGTTAAATCTTCCCAGAGCCTTTGATACAGTGAACCATTGGATTTTAGTTAATAGATCAGAGTGGTTAGGTGTCTCTGGCTCTGCTTTGGGCTGGTTCTCCTCTTATTTGTTGAATTGGAGTATCTCAGTCGGTGTGGTTAGCTTTTCATCTGACTCTGCTCCTTTGACATATAGAGTGCCGCAGGGCTCGGTTCTTGGACCTTTTTATTTTCCTCTTTATATATTCTTCCCCTATCACAGATTCTTAACTCTTTTAAGGATATCTCGTATCATCTCTCTGCAGATGATATACAGCTTTCTTTTCATTTAAAACTAACCAAATTAATCCTTTGGTCACTTTGGTTGATTGTCTATCTCAGGTTAACGAGTAGTAATTACCTGCGGTTGAATTCAGCAAGGGCTGAGGTACTACCGTATCGGCCCGAATTTAACGCGGCCCCAATTTTTTAATGAAGATTTTAGAAAAAAAAATCATAATTTAACACGATCCATTAATTTTTCATAAAATAATTCAAAGAATTCTGCCGTCGTAGTGATCATCATTCTTTTACACCAGCCCATACTTGCTTTAAAGTCCGTTTTAGGGATGTTTAAACTAGCAGCCTCTTCTAACGCTTTAAATTTTAAAACTTCACGGGATATTGGGAATCCTTCATTTCGCTTTTCTATTACGAATTTTACCACTCGCTGCTCAACTTCTTTAAACCTTCCTATTTTGGGTCCACTAAAAGTTTTTCTTGAGGAATTTGCATTCATATATTTCTTTAAATCTTTTCTCCAGAGACGGACGTTTACTTCTGGAACTCCATATTTCCTTGAAGCTTTCATGTTGTTCGTTCTCTCTGCCTCGTTTGCAACCATAATCTTAAAATTCATATCGTAGGTTCTCCTGGTACCTTTATTTATTTGTCTCTTTGATGAGCCTTTTTTCTCAACACTGATATTATAACTCGTGCTCATGTTTTATGGGCAATAACGAACCCGCCGCTAGAGCAAACATGCAAATTACTACTACAACAGTTGCGAGAGACGTGGACTACACTTACCTGTGAATCATAGACACAATAGCCACTTGCTGGCGTACGACGGACGAGCGCCAGAATCGAAATGCTCGAAACCAGCGATTCCACCGGAGCTAGAAACTCTCGTGCAGTTTCGTGTACTCGAACCGATCCGAACTATACCGAACGCGGCACGCGTGACTCGCGCGACCAACACGCAGGTCGGTCGGAGGCATAGGTGTACTAATAAGAAGAGTTGTTACATTGAATTGCCTAGTCCTCGAATTTAACGCGAGTCCACTTTTGAACGGGAAATATTTAGTCAAAAAAAGTCGCGTTGTATTCGGGCCAATATGGTAATTGTTGCTCCTCCCGTTCTTTATTCTGAGATTAGTTTAAAATTATCTTCTGTCTCTCCTGTTATTATGTCGAGTTTCTTGACTTTTCTTGACGAGTTTCTTCTTTTCGTACTCTTGGCGTTATTTTTGACCAGTCCCTGACACTTGATGAATATGTAAGATCAGTCAGCCGCTCGTGTTTCTTTCATTTAAAAAATCTTTCTAAACTAAGAAATTCTGTTTCAAAGTCAGAATTGGAGATGCTTGTTCATTCTTTTATTTCCTCACAACTTGATTACTGTAATGCTCTCTTTACGGGTTTGAGCAAGTCCTCTCTCTCATGTCTTCAGTTAGTCCAAGATGCAGCTGCCGGGCTCCTAACTCGCCCTAGCCGGAGTGATCAAATCACCCCCATTTTGCACTCACTGCACTGGCTCTCAGTGTTTTATAGAATTCATTTTAAAGTTTTGGTACTTACTTTCAGAGCTTTTCATGGACAAGTTCCTGAGTACCTAACCAGCCAGCTCTAACGCTATATAGCTTGTCGGACTCTTAGATCTGGGCAACAGGGCCTTTCAGTTGCCTCACGCACTCGGCTAAAAACCCGTGAAGATTGTGTCTTTCAGTCTGTGGCACCAAGACTATGGAATAGCCTGCCTTGTGGTCTGCACGCAGCTGAGTCTTTTAAAAACAACTGAAAACATTTCTTTTTAAACAGACTTATAATCAGTGCTGAGTAGTTACTGTTTATTTATTATTTTTATTGGTTTTGTTTATGTTTTGTTTAACTATTGTATTTGTATTGTATTTCTGTTCAGCACTCTGTGACCTTATGTCTGTGAAGGGCGCTATATAAATAAACTACTGCTACCTGTACCATCCAGGTTGTTCATAACTCAAAGTTTAGTTCTATTTTCCACAATAACAAAGAACTTGTAATGATTTTGGGTTTCTATACTCTATTAAAAAATCACATGCGCTAGTTTTTCTTTCTTTTTGCTTTATGATTATGCAAATGTTTTACTACCATGTTTATAATTTTTGCTGTGCCATCATTTGTTTTGTATTGTAAATTGCAATTGCCGCTGTTTTTTGTGCTTCTGCATGGATGAAGCCCTATGTTTATGGCCGCTAGTAATGTGCCTCAGGAAGGTCACATGGCATTTTAATTCTTGACTTTCCACCTCTGTTAGATGGCAGAACACTACCCTCTGTGTCCAAGTTAGTCCATACACTTTAAAATAACTGTTAGTAGTTAGTTCTTTGTCCTCTTCGTTGTAAAGAATTCATGTGCATTCTCTTTCAACTTTGATTCTTGCTTTTTATATTTGGCAAAATTTTTTTTTTATTGTTTAAACTGTTTGGTTTTGATCTGTTTTTCTGTCTAAGATTAATGAGATGTTTGTCTGTCTCACTGTTTAGGGTGATAATCTTCCATCTTTAGGTGGAAATGCCTCGTTGATGTGAGAGATCTGACGAGAACAGCCAGACTGGTTGGAGCTGACAGAAAGGCTACGCTAATTCAGATAATAATTCTATATAATCGCAGCAAGTAGAAAAACATCCCAGAATGTACAGTATGTCAGATGTTGAGGTGGATGGGCTACAACAGCAGGAGACCATTTATTCCTGTCAGCCAAGAATAAATAAAGCTAAGGCTTTAATGGCCACAAGTTCACTAAAACTGGACACATAAAAACTGGAAAAAACGTAGCCTGGCCTGATGAATCTCAATTTCTGCTGAGGCACACAGAGGATATGGTCAGAATGTGGCACCGACAGCATGAATCCATGAAGTCCAGACTGGTGGTGGTGGCTTGATGGTGCAGGGAATGATTTCTTGACACACTTTGGTCCTGTTAATACCAATCAATCATTGCTTGAATGCCATGGCCTATTTGAGCATTGTTGCTGACCATGTGTATCCCTTAATGACCACAATTTGCACCATGTCACAAAGAAAATTAGTTTCATGAACATAACTAACTACAAGTTCAGTGTTCTTCAGTGGCCTTCCTAGTCCCCGGAGCTGAAACTGATAGAACTGGGGTCTTCAACTCAGATTTTCATTCTAACCCTTCTCTTTATAAGTGACCAGTTTTTTGCTTTGAATTAACTCTTTTGCTGTAATTTTAATTTAAGCAAGTCTATTGTTATTAATTAGCACCCAAACAATAATGAGGTACAAAATGAGCCTCCAACACATGACCACATAACTTGTGTCCATCATTTAATATCTGAGAACAGAGGAAGGTGAAGGTCTTAGTAATTTTTGTCTGCTCAGGTCCACAAGACATTTTGACGGTGCCCTCAGAAAAAAGAAAATAAACAGTTTTGGAAATGCCTGCTATGGCAGAATGAGAGCACCAGCAAGTCATGGAATTAAATAATATGTTTAATTTAACAATAATAATCAGCTTCTAATTAAGAAACTGATTGGAGTGAACTTGGTTGGAGTTTGAGGCCCTGACTTTGCTGGTCATCTGTTGACTCACTTTTTTGGGTGCCATTTAAGGTAAAAAATGAAGCAATTCAGCAAGTGAATTAAAATGAAGGGAACAGAAGTAGCAGAAAAAATGATCAGTAATTAAAAAAGGGTTACAATGAAAACCTACAGCAACAGTAGCACTCCATAACCTAAGCTGGAGACCCCATGCTATAGAACACCTTTGGGATGTGGTGGAATGGGAGATTGGCAGCATGAATGTGCAGCTGACAAACCTGCAGAAACTGTGTGACGAAATTATGTCAACAGGGACCAGATTCTCAAAGGAATGTTTTCAGGGTCTGGAATCCATGCCATGAATAACTGAGGCTGTTTTGAGAACAAAAGTAGGCCCTACCCTGTATCAGTATAATAACATTTCCTAATAATTTGCTTAGTGTATGTCTTTCTTAAGATCATGGTTTTAGATGCCACGGTAACACAGAATTTAGCAATGATGTCTTGCAATGCCAGAGCCCAGGATTCAAATCCCAGCCTAGTCACTTTGATTTTTTTCTCTAAGCTGACTTCTCTTCTAGAACATCCCAAGCACGTAGAGGTTACACTGGATGGTAATTGTAAGTGAGGCTGTCATGAGTGAGCTAGAGAGATTTGCAAAGGGCTAGTGCCTCATCTTGAGTTAGGCTATGACTTAGTGCCACTCTAAAACTGGAGGGGATGAGTGGATATCACGGTTTGAAAACTTTTATTGCACAGACTTGTGTTGACTTTTTTTATTGTCCTTTCTTCTAATTACTTTGCATGTATTTTCTTTTGTTATGATATTCAATATGGTCAGTTAATGCTGGGTTGTCAAATAAGGATCTTTACGCTGTGAAGGTTGCTTGCTATTCTAATAAGAGGAATATTATAGCCACAAGCAGTCCACAAGTTCAGAAATTACACCAGGCTGTACTATGATGGAAAACATGTAGGTGAGTAATGCTACTCCCAGCTTCCATCACTTCACCAGTTTTGGAAGGCACGTACCTTTGTAATAATCTTGGAGTAGCGTGGAGCCTTGGCATTGATGAAGATCCCAATTGCACATGGGACTATCGTCATGAGGAGAGCGACGATGATGCCTGTGTAGGGAATGACACTCTCTGCATTAGGAATGAGAGCTTTGCAGTACAGATAGAGAAGGAGCGGCATCATTCCTAAAGCCAGCACAGTGGAGCAGGTGGTCATGACAATGCTGCAAAGAAAACACAAAGGGCCGGGATGAGCAACTCAACAACCAGTCCTATAAAGGGTGTCAGAGAGACAAATCACCTATTTCAAAAGGCGAGGATGCCTTGGACAGATTTTCATGACCATTTGCTCTCTTGAAGCTGGCACCTTCATTTACAAACCAAACATTTCCAGCATTTTCTCAGTTTCAAAAACCCATCTTTCCACCTGCGCTTTATTCTGTGTACTCAACATCCTTCAGCACTGCCTTTCCAAACCCCATATTACTGTATAACAGCTTTTGTGGGGTTTGTGTTCTTACCATAAGTCATCCAACTGCAACTCTGCTCTCTCCTTGCACTCTAAGTGATATTCTACATTTAACAGTCAACTGAATTTTATGATATGATTGTGATGAACATTTTTTCTGAAATTTCTGTCACATTTTTTTTCATGTGACATTTTTCTGGCATATATTTGGTTTTGAATTAAATAGAATATTTAATATTTGTATATGCTTTTCACTTAAAATGTATTTATTATAGATGAATTATTTTTTGAGTCTTTTTTAGAAGCCAAACAAATCCATGCAAAACAAATATTGACTATGATACACAGTACTGATTTTAGACTTGACAGCTCTGTGTTTGACTTCCTGGAGAGATTTGCCTGTTTTCTGGTTCACATTTTATCTTCCACTGCCATTCAAAATTTTTTCTTACTTTACTCTGTTATGATTATACGTATTTCATTTTAATTCTTAAACTTTGTGCATGCATTTTGCATATCTTGACTTCCAGTTTCTGGCGAAAACTTTGACTTTAGTTGAGGGTTTTATTCTTGTTTTGGCTATCAGTTAGAACTAATGCTTAAAACCTTGTCATGTTATTTGACACATACTTATTCTTTTGGTCACTTCTTTTTGGTAACGTCCATGTGCTCTGCAGAACACTATGTGGAGGACCCTGGGAGAAGAACCAGACTCTGGAGGGTGTCAGCAGCGTTGGACATTAAAATCTAGTACTCCACTTTTCCTGTCTCATTCCAAGGATGTGTGTGTTAGGGTTAACTGGCGACTCAGACTTGGGAATGTGGGTGTGTTTGTGTAGGCAGTTAAGATCAATGATAATCAGTGCTGCATTACTGTGTACTAAGTATTCAGTAACACCTACAAATAGCCTGCTTACGAAATATTATTCTTTCATATAGTAAATATTATTTCTACTTGTCAATATGTTACATCACGTAATGTTCCTTTCTGTTGCGCATTGTTTTAACTTTTTCACTGTATGAGTCCTGGACTCTGCTAGGAGAGGCATTAAGGAGATTCTGTGTTTACAGATGTTTTTATTATGCTGCATGATTAAGCTCCTAGTTAGCTATCACTAATGTGATATAACTGATATAAGATTACAATATTATTATCTGACATTTGAGAACATCACCACTGCTGGACCTGCTTTTGAATTGTGTCCCTCTATAGCCATCCACCCTCCAGACTTCCCAGGTGCTGTCAGTGCATGCAGGGAAAAAAAAACACCTCAGTTAACAAAGAGAGGACATGCAGAGAGACAGTGAGGAGGGGCATTTTGACCACAGAAACATTCAACCTGCTGTTATTCAAACGGAGTTTTCACGGCTGAGCCTGACGTGGGTAGCAAAATATCATCTGGAATAAACTGTGTAAATAATTAACAAATTCTATTAAAAGCTATAAAAGAGAACAAGTCTGAGACCCCCATGGCTAGACCATCAGTGTGACAGTGAATAAGCACCTATAAGATTAGCACCTTCTCTATCGGCCTGTTCTTATTCCTAGCATTTGTTTCTGTTTAAAATTTCCTTTATTAGTTTTTAGCATCACCTGTATGTACTTTAAAATGGAGTTAAAAATACAGTGTATTTTATTACTACATGCAACAATTGCCTTGGAATGGGCATGTCGAGAGTGATACCCTTGAGTGACAACATAGGTGTTGTGGCCTACTCTCCTACTCTGTTAACTTCATTTCAATTAGCTAATGTTTCTACACTCATATTTCAGTGCTAGACCAACAATGATTTATCATAGACTGGGTAGCTAATAACTGCTGTGTTTACCTGAGGTTCATGTCTCCTTTGAGAGCCAGAGAGAAGATATTTGACAAGTTGCCCCCAGGGCAGCACCCGCATATCAGCACTGCCACAGATTCAATGTCTTTAAGCTGAAAGAGCTTTGCCAACAAAAATGCAGTAAGTGGCATAACTCCATACTGGGCCAGAACAGCAATGGCCACTCCCTTTGGCTTGACAATATGAACTTTGATCTTGGAGATCTCCATGGTGCACCCCAGCGACACCATAGTAATGAACAGGATGAGGACGGTGATGCCATTAACAATTTTGTCCATAAGAGGAGGAAACAAAACCATGGTGGAGTTACTAGTAACATTGACATTGGGAAAGTCGGTGGAGTTCATGGCAGAGTGTACTGGCTGATGGATACCTGAAATGAGAAAACATCTTTAGTTATCAGTTGTCAGGGAAATGAGTGCATATATTTTAAAATGAATCTGTTTTCTTTTTTATGCACAGATTCATGGGGCACCTGAGATAAGCACTGTGAACAAAGCCAGGATCAACAGTGGACAGGCGGTAAACTTACCATGGGGTACCACCATCCCCACGTTCACTCCCATTGTTGTGTCATAAGAAGAGCAAACAGACACAGGGAACATGTAAGCTCCACATAGAGGACACTCTGACTGGAAACAAAACTGAAGTCCAAGTAAGGTCCAAAGTAGATTTCAGAACTTTTACTTAGTAGAAAAGTGTGGTGGGTTTTCCTCTGCACTGGGTTGTGTTTTCCTTCCTACACATGCTGTTGGCTTTAAAAGGTTTTTGATAGTTCACCATTTGAGTTTTAACAACCATATTATACATCAGACAATTTTGAAATATACATCTTTCTTAAAGTTACACCTGACCAAGTTAGAATGTCACAATATTCATTAATGATATGCAAACAACAGGAGGCCTCTAACTAAGCAGCTGTTGGGATCAGAAGCCAATCTGGGCTGAATCGAAGAAGCTAATCTCCGTGAAGTGGTGGATTATTTTAGTCAGGCCTGATGCTGCACTGCTACATTTTGCACTGGCCAAAAATACTGCAAATACACAAAGAAAGTGAAAAGCTTAGCTTAGCTGTGTGTGTGTAGTACTGCACCCAGATCACTTGGATTGTTCTGCTTATCACAGCTTTACCTTTACTGTCCACTTTCTAATGAACCCAAAGGCATGTGCGACTGATAGCATAACTGATAGTGTCAAGGACATGTTTGCTAAGCGTTATAATCAGTGGACTGTAGGCTGAGCAGGGTTGTCCTTCTGAATGCTTTGAATATCTGTTTGTAAATTTTCACAATGTGTTGGCACAGTGCTTTCAAGGCATAAATGACCTGAGAAATTCTGATAAAGAGAGTTTTATTAAATATAACTAATAGGAGAATCTGCTGGCTCATCACTTAGAAACACCAAAAGAGGACAGCTGCTAAAACTACATTTACAAACTATTGCCTTAGGTGTCTGTTAGAACCTTCTACATTATATGAACAGTATATACGGTATGCTCAGAATGTCCAGGCTGTGCTGTGCAGGGAACGTGAACTATCTGCTTTCTATCTGAAAGACACGGCATGTTAAGTTGAGCTGAAAATGTATGTTCAGTTCAGGGCTGACATATCATGAGGGTGCAGATTAAAATCCCACTGCTGTATAATCTGAAACAAGTTAAAATGCAGCAGCTCTCAGAGGTAACAGTAAGCATCATAATAAATAATGTGGTGAGCTGAAAGGTGCTATATAGGATCAAAATGGGCAACAAACAACATTTACAGTATTTTAAAGTTTTGGTTAACATATTGTGGTCCCCGGCCGGGGCTGGAGCCCAGCCGGGACGCCCAGGAGGACCAGAGGAGGGCTTGTGCCTCCTCCAGACCGCGAGGGGGCGTCTGTCCTGGTTATGTTGGGGGCCTCGGGTAAAGGGCTTGGAAGCCCAGCCCTGTAGGGACCCGTGGCCACCGCCAGGCGGCGCCCCGATGCCGGTATATCCCGGGAGCCCGGCACTTCCGCCACACCAGGAAGTGCCGGGGGGAAGACGACAGGGGACACCAGGACGGCTTCCGGGTGCGCAGCCGGCACTTCCGCCACACGGGGGTGTGTCCGCGGGAGATAGCCGGGAAGCAGCTGGAGCCCATCCGGGTTCCTATAAAAGGGGCCTCCTCCCTCCAGTCATTGGCGAGAGTCGGGAGGAAGTGGACAGAGCTGGAGAGAGGACAGGAGGCGGCCAAGAGAAAGGCAGTGGAACTGTGTGGCCTGGACTTTGGGGGATCGGTGCTGGAGGCACTGGGGTTGTGAGTGCACGATAAAGACTTCTAAATAGAATTGTAAATAAACAGTGTGTGGTGGAGCCAACGATGTCCGTCTGTCTGTGTCCGGGCCAGCGTTCACAATATACATTTGTTAACAGAAAAAAAATAAAAAACAGGGTTGACTGACACAGAAAGATAGATGGTTATGTAATGCACTATATAACAGATATAATGAAAGGCACTACATAACAGATAGATATAGCTAGATATGAAATTAACTGTATATCATAGATATGAAAGGAACTGTATATGAAATAAACAGATAAATATGAAAGTATATAACAGGTGTAGCTTGATATCAAAATCACTACTGTCACGGACTACCATGAAAGGCATTGTATAACAGAGAGATATGCACATCAGGCAGATATAGCCAGATATGAAAAACACTACATAGCATAGATATGAAAGGTACTATATAAGAAATACACAAAGAAATACTTATGAAAGGCATTACGGATAAATAGACATCAAAGGCATTATATAACAAATAGAGATAGATATCAGAGGCAGTGCATATAAAACAAATATGAAAGACACTGAATAAGAACTTGAATAAGAACTACAAAGAAAAATAGGAAAGGCACTATATATCAGGTGGATAGAGCTAGATATGAAAGATGACATTTGACGTAGATATGAAAGGCATTATATAACAACTATAACTAGACATCAAAACCACTACTTAACAGGCAGTTCATCTGAAATAAATTATATGATACAGTCAAATTGAAAAAGAGAAAGATCGTAGTGGCACTATCTAGCAAACAGGTAGATATGAAAGGTCCTATTTTACAATGTAGATACTGCACGCAACAGATAAACATACAGTATGAAAGGCACTATATACAGTGCAGACGGAAATGAGCGACACGCTATACAGGATAGACAAGATAGATTTGAAAATACAAAGCAGTATGTGAACCCTCAGAGCCTGACACTTACTGCATTCACTTTGAATTTCATATACCCCACAGCCTCTCTCATATGCATTCTCCCCATTTTTGACATCAAATGTATATTTCTGCACTTATTTATTTTTAAGGGAAAAATGACTCCTGTTGTTATTTCTCAGTTCAGTATCCCTTTAGGTGCTCTAAATGCCTTTCCTTTCAATTTTTGCCCTACTAGTGACAGAACTCTGTTTTTCTATGAAATACAAAAGAATTAAAAAATAAACTAGTCATAAAGATGTTTTTAATCAATCACTCTTTAAAAAAATCTTGCTTTGACATTTGCCATCCTTCCATTAAAACGTTCAATTCAATCACATCTGTAAGCTTTCTCCAACAGCAGCATAAGCAGACATATTTGAATGAGGAGACTAGAAGGTGAATATTCCATCCCGTAACTCATTTTTTAATAGTTTACAGATTTATTTTGTTATACACCCCCCCCCCCCCCTTCCCTTTCAGCCGTTTAGACTGTCCAGTCCCAGAGTTCAGTCATTTACCTTTAGTCTTTCGCCGTGTTCAGTAGCACTGAGGGTTGGTGCACTCAGAATCCCCCCTTTAAATAACTTTATTTTGCAAGGTGAGCACTAATTGATCGGGGTTAAACACCAGGCAGGAGTACAGCCAAGGTGCTATTAGCCTTTGCACTTAACATTGTATGCTTTGTTTATTTTTGGCCTTAATACTAGAACACAAGAAAGTACACCTGACTGGCTACTTATTTGTGCTATTTATGTTTTTTGCCTAATTATGATAAGGGCACACCTACATGACAGGTTATAAAACTTGGACATTGGAGATTAGAGCAAAATCTGACAAGCAGGAGGCTGTTCACTTGATGGCATCTACTGGATTAACAGTAACAGTACTGCTGGTACTGTTTTACTTATTAAACTGTTGTCTAATGGAGGACAACATGTCTTGAGGGTCCCAACGCTGATCCTGGTTCTGGATGTCCAGTACTGAAGTGTTGTGATGCATTTGGGAACTTTGACTGTTGACAGTAGCAGTCCTTCACTGTCCTGTGACTCAGAAGGACATACTTCAGCTTTCTGCTTTAGCTATTTTGATCAACCTCTCATTTGCTTTGCTTTAATGACAAACACAACAGAAAGTAACTCAGACTTAAAACACTGACATGAATCGGATCTTCTAATCTCTTGTAAAGAAGGTAATCTACTCAGATCTTGGAGCACAATAGAAGGGTATAGGTTTATGGGGCGTTGGGACCTGTTCAACCATGGCAGGTTACATTTGAACAGAAGGGGTTCAAATGTATTTGGGAGGTGTATTAGTAGGTTTGTTGAGTATATGAAAGGCCAGGTTTACAACTTTACATGAAGGAATGAACTGTAATATAATATCAAATATGCATGATAACTTCTAGCACAAAGAGAAAGTCAGTCAGTCAGTCATTCTACAACCTGCTATATCCTAATAAAGGGTCATGGGGGTCTGCCGGATCCAATCCCAGCCAACACAGGGCGCAAGACAGGAACAAACCCCAGCCCACAGCAGCAAAGAGAAAGTGCAAAGGTAAAATAAGCAATACATTGAAAATTGCTTGCCTTAATGATAGGAGTATTAAGAATAAAGTAAACTAAATGTATGCAGCTAAACACTTCAAATAACAGTTATAACAGAAACATGGCTAAATATTAGAGATGGGCAGGAGTGTAACATAGACAGTGTCACAGGTGGCTGGGGGGCCAAACCAGCTGGGACGCCCCAGAGGACCGGAGGAGGGTTTACGCCTCCCCCAGACCACGTGGGAGCGACCGCCCTGATGGCTATGGGGACCACGGGTACAGAGCTTTGAAGCTCAGCCCTGTAGAGGCCCATGGTCACCGCCAGGGGGCACGTCAATGCCTATGGAGCCCTGGACCTCAGCACTTCCACCACACCCGAAAGTGCTGGGGGGAAGAGGATCGGGGAAACCTGGAGTGCTTCCGGGTGCGCAGCCGGCACTTCTGCCACACTGGGGAGTGCCGGCGGAAGAGTGTTGGGAAGCACCTGGAGCACATCTGGGTGATTATAAAATGGGCCGCCTCCCTCCATTCGAAGGCTGGAGTCGGGAGGTCGAGAAGACAAGGTCTTGGTGGAGAGGCAAGGAGGTGGCCTGAAGAGAGAGGCATTGTGTTGTTGGCCTGGACTTTTGGGGACTTTGGGGTTGTTAGTTCTCTTTGTTGTTAGAAAAAAACGTGTTGTGGGTGATTTAAAACGTGTCTGCCTGTCTGTGTCCGGGCTGCTTACCACAACAGGTACACATTATTTAGGAAAGATGTGCAAAACCAAAAAGGTGGGGGAATCGCTATTTATGTTGAACATAATTTAAATGCAAGGCTTCCTCAAGCAGATGGTGAACCAAACCTTAGTGAGGCTGTTTGGGTCCAACAAGACAGCACCAAGGATTAAGGTCTCATATTGTGAATATTTATTGGGAATGCCCCAATGCAGAAAATCATTTAAAGTTACATCTTTTTAACAATATTAAAAGGCAAATTTACAGGGGACATTATAGTCATGGTGGACTGCAATTGCCAAAATATTAACTAGGTTAGCCTTAAAAATAGTGAAGAACAAGAACAGGAGGGTTTAGATGTAATCAGTGACTGTTTTTTTAGTGCAATATGTTACAGCACCAATGAGTAGTTAAGTTGTTTAGATGTATTATTCTGTAATTATCAGAAGGGGTCAAGGCAATTAATCCGTTAGGGTCAAGTGACCATAATATGATAGATTTCAGTGTTTTGGTAAAGTGCATCATTTTAGTAAGGCAAATCTTCAGCAGATTTGGCAAGGCCTCAGTAAGATAAATTGGGATTGGCTTTTAAGTGTGGAGACAGTTGAGAAGATGTAGGGCATGTTTTTACATATAATGCAGGGCAAGTTCATTCCAACATTTAGAAACAGTAAGAAATTAAATAGAACTCTGTGATAGATAAGTAAGGAGCCAAAAAGAAAAAAAAACTGCTGTATAAGGCATGTAAGATTAGTATCTCTATCACAAACTGCATATGAGAACATGAGATCAAAGGTTAAAAGGGATATTAGGAAGGCTAAAAGACCATTGTAGAGAAATATTACAGAAAAGGTGAAAGATAACCCAGAGAAGATTTTTTCAATATTTTAGTAGCAAAGAACAGTCAAGGAAGAGGTAAACAGTATTCAGAACGGTAAAGGTCGAATATATAGATAGTGATAATAGCAAATGCATTTTCTTGAAATTTGAAAAAGCTGATTAACTCCAGCAGTAACAGGGACTATTAAGGTTGTTGCAAGTTCAACTTGAACATAGGGACATGGTTTTTCTTCATGCAAAGAACCATAGATACATGGAATACCAAATAGTGTGGTGGAAAGTAGGACTTCATGGACCTTCAAAACTTGAATTGATTTAGAGAAATTAAGGTAATAAGATTGGTGAACTTTGTTGGACTGAATGCCCTGTTCTTGTCAAACATTTTCCAGTGTTCACTATATCACTGAGCAAGCCATAAGGAGTCATCTGACCAGCCTTTGCCTCCCAAAATGTTGAAAACACCAATATGACCTGAGTTAAAATGTTGCTGGAGCATAATTTCTATGTGACATCTAACAGTTAAGATGGCAGTATCCCTACATGTCATTCACACACATGCTTGTTTAGCCGAGAAGGCCACAAGATATTCAGAATCCTGCTGGAAAGGGTGAGATAGACAAGACTCATCTCTAAGTAACACTAACCTTCCTTCTGAGGGGGTCATGACAGCCAGAAACCTTCACTGTTCTGTTGAACTGAAGCATCCCGACCTTCTTCTGAATTGTCACAGTACTGGTGAAGCACATTATCAACATGATTGCTCTTGTTAACTGGCAGGTGACATGTGCACGATATCTCAGCTGTAGAATCCATGATGGTCATTCCCTAAAGCATTCAATTGATGAGATTTCTTTAGCCTTACATCTGGAAGAAATAGAACATAACATAGCCAAAAGTATTTCTGGGTAGCAAAAGACTGAAAGTCTCAAATACGTCTTTTGAAATTCTCTAGGTAGTAACTTCTCTGAAATGAAATAGTTTTAGACCCTGGTAGATCTAACATCAGGCTCCTGTTGCTTGTGGAGTCAGAACAAGGCTGTTATTCCAGGGCAGCCATTCAACTTCAGCCAGTCAGCTTTAAGGTTACCCCCTAACATCTTTAAGCAGAAACCATATTTTTAAAAAAATATGCAATTTGAATGATGATTGATATGTTCTCTTCATAGTTTTTTTCACTCATATTATGGAATGATGAAAGGTTGTTTTTTTTAATTGTATATGTCTTTAAATAATATCTGTGGCTTGATGTCAAAGACACATTTTAAATCTAATTTATGAATAACTGCCCAGAAATAGCAACTTTAATGTGATTCCAGGAACAACAGAAACTCAACGATATCAGGTCCACTATCATCATTACTTGTTACATACGTATACACCTTGAAGACTTTCATCTTGGAAAAACATCAGTGGTCACTCACCTTAGAGAGCAAGACACATGATCCCGGTACTGTTGCATTTCCCTTAAATGCCTTTGTCTGAATTCATGATGATCTCTTCATCACTGGTTGGTTACGCATCAGTGTGGTTGACACACTGTGCAAAAGCAAGATGTACACTTCTCATATTTACTAGTCCATCCACCCATTTTCAATTTCTGTGTCACAAAAAGTTGTAGCCTATTCCACTTGCAGGATCCATAAAGCAGAATGCAAACCTGGATGGGACACAAGTCATTGTTCACATTAAGTCCTATTCAAATTCCACACAAACAGTGGCTGGAATGGGAGTAGAGCTTAGGACTGTGAACACTGAAGTGCGATAACCATTGTGGCATTTTCTAATGTATTTTAAAGTACATTTCATCATCTTAAAATCAAACTTTAAAACCTAGTAAGGTGGTGTCACTTTAGGTGCCATTTTATCTTTGATTAAGCCTGTACTTCTCTAAAGTGATCCAATGGTAGTTTTTATTCATTATTTTCTGGTTGTATTTGGATTTTTCACTTTGAGCTCCTCCTTACTACCTTACTATCCACAGGTGTCCTCCATCTAGGTTAAGCTCCTTAGACCCAAGCATCACTCGGGCTGCAAAAACAGTGCTAAAAGCATTGGTTCCGAGTGTCACTCGGGCAACGGTATAAACGCATGTCACGTAAGACCCAAAAATTACTCTGGGTGTAAAAGTGGCAATAATGTTAGTCCCTAAGTGTTAATCAGGCAATGGTGTAGGTGGTAAGCATCAGGCCTGAGCATTACCCGGGCAACAGTGTAGACGCGTCTTCTCCTAGCCTCATAATGGCGTCTTGTAAGAAACGTCTCTTATCAGCAGTGATGACAGAGTGAATCTGTCTTCAGGCAGTGAAATTGAAATGGACAGTGAAATTGAAAGTGACATTTGAGTCACTTGCACATGTGCAATGTGCTATTCATATTATTATAATAATTATTGCTATTATTATTTGTATCATTAGTATACTTTCTACATTTCTGATTTTGTACTTGTGTTTTGCATGTTTTACAGGAGAAAGATGAGATTTAAATAAAATGTAATTTTTCAAACCAAAAAATTCAACATGTTTTTTTTGAGAGAAAAAAATGTAACGATAAGGAGGTTAAAGGAGCATCTGGAAATCCTCTTTGCCTTCTCCTCTGTCTGTCTCTCTGCATGACAGAGTGGACACACAGATAAAATTCATTAGTTTTTTGGGGGCTAAACCATGATGGAACACAATGGAGAGAATATTGCCTGGTTTTCCAGCAGGCATGGTGATAAATCAGCCCCAGTTAAAGATATAGAAAGGTTTGAACGTGCCAACTCCAGCTAGAACAAAGGGTCAAGAACCTCCTGAGCGCAGCAGTTAAGCCTGTAAATGTGTGGGTTGGAATGAGGTAGGGTTGTTGTGTCGTTGTAACTCAGAATCTAGTCAAGTCAGCTGTGTGACCAGAGACATCATTCAGGTTGATCACAAGGCCCAGGTGACATGAATTTCTATGACCAGCAGATCCACTCATTTTCTGAATCCATTAAGTCCTTTATAGGATCTTAAGGAGCGGCAGCCTGTTTGCACTAAAGTGAGCACCAGGAAGTATCCAGCTGTCAATAGAACAGAAGTTAATCACAGGGGGCCCGCACTGTGGCAGTTTACATTTGCTAATTAACCTAAAGTGTAGGTTTGTAAGATGCAGGAGGAAAAACCAACTGCAGTAAGATCATGCTGCATCCTTAAAGCTTTTTCCTTTGGGGCCAAGTGAACTCCTTACCTTTTGGATTTTCTGAAGTACAAATTGAAGAAGTCCGTAATTCCTTCCTGGAAACAAAAATACAGTGTGTTCTGCCTCAGTGAGTGGCAGTGCATAGTCAGAGCGCTGATGGTCTCTCAACCCTCCTCTATTTGTACACTCAGAAGGTCAGAGAACTTAAAAGTGCCATGTGAAAGCTGATAAAAGTGTTAATATCAGTAATCTGCTGTCCTGCACTATCGTTCAATGACCTGACGCTTATCACCCATGGACAGATGCATTTTACTGGGTGAGGCATCCATGTCAGAAATGGATGGACTGAGTTTTGATAAGGGAAAGACACATTGATCTGAAAGTGAACCACTCTGGAGATATTCTGGGCAATTTGGATTCTTCAGAAAAAAAAAAGCTCCATTCAGTAAAGAAAAAATACAAATTGACAGAATGACACTGCTTGTATATCATAATAAATGACACCACCAAAGAAGAGCTAACCTTGGCAAAAATGAAACAAAGCGGTCATACTCTGTGAAAATGCATCTTTTTCAATTTAGAGAACACAATAATAAAATAAAATACAATTTAAAAAAGTTAGCAGGTATAAAATATTCCAAAGACTTTCCATACAACAGAAACCTGGGCTTGGCACAACTCTGAGAGCAACACATCATTTGAATGAAACTGAAGTGATGCTTTATAAACATTTTAAAAATGAAGCACAAAGTGGTGTACTGTATATGCCACCTCTATTAATCCATCAGTTTTTGTTTTTTATTTTGCAGAGATCCAGAACCAATTCTCGCTGGGCACAACCACATGCCCCGTCTAACTCAAACAGAGCCATCTTCAATGTACCTATAAACCTATCTTGCATATCTATTTTTATAAACTAATTGGGGGTTTCAAAGTTTAATCAAAGACAGCTCAACTGCAATGTGAAATATGGCAATGCCTCAAGGTGGCGTGTTAGTTTCTGGCTCCCATAGCTTTTTAGTGCACAATGATGATGCCATTGAGCATGTAGCCAGAACCAAGCTTGGACGGGAAAGTGAACGGTCAGTTTCAGTTACCTTAACATAGGAAAAGATTACAGTAACTGGGAAAAGACAAGTCACAGGAAAACTGAGAAAGTGCAGACCCCAAGCTCGCATCTGGAGATGTTAGGCAATAACCCCAGCGTTATCTTGCCACCTACCTATCAATCAATCTGTCACTTATTATTTAA
This sequence comes from Polypterus bichir lapradei, assembly GCA_026402145.1. Taxonomy (NCBI): domain Eukaryota; kingdom Metazoa; phylum Chordata; class Cladistia; order Polypteriformes; family Polypteridae; genus Polypterus; species Polypterus bichir. The sequence goes on from JANRMT010062798.1 coordinate 20,973,569, forward strand.
ACTAGTGTCCTGAAATGTGGCAACACCCTGCAATATGATAATGCAACTCAGAATGTTGGCGCAACTCTACAGAAAGTCATATGACATGCCCTACAATCAACTGACAAGCACTACAACAAATAATAAAACACTTCTTGTGTCATAAAAACACAGACCCCTTCACTTTTTCACATTTTGTTGTTTTGCAGCTTTTTGCTTAAATCATTTACGTTCATTTTCTCCCCTCATCAAGCAACACTCCATAGCCCTTTGGCAGCCATTACAGCCTGGAGTATTCTTGGGTCTGATTTGACAAGCTCGACACAGAATCTGCTCTACAGATTCACTGAAACTCTGTGAGGCTGGATGGAGGCTGTGAGTGGATAGGTGTGTTCAGGTCCCTCCTGAGATGGTCAAATGGCTTCAAGTCCTGGCTCTGGCTTGGCTACTCAAGGACATTTACAGAGTTACCTATAAGCCACTCCTGTATTGTCTTTGCTTTGTCTCCTGTCAGAGTTTGAACCTTTGGCCTAAATCTGAGGTATTTAATGTTCTGAGGAGGTTTTCATTAAGGATATCACCATTCAGCTTTCTTTCACTCCTGTCTAGTCTTCCAGTCCCTGATGCTACCACCACCATGGTTCATTATCAGAATGGTATTGCACATGTGACAAGCGCTGCCTGGTTTCCTGGTTGATAGTTTTGATTTCATCAGACCAGAGAATCTTGTTTCTCACAGGCCAAGTCCTCTAGTTTCCTTGCTGCAAACTTTAAAAGACACACTTTTGTGTGTCTTTTACTGAGGAAAGGCTTCTCTCTGGGGGTCTTTTTATAGACAGATGTGCACCTTTCCCAATCTGTCCAATGAATTTAACTGACCACAGGTGGACTCCAAACAAGGTGTAACTACAACTCAGTGAGGAGCCATAGAAAGGGATGCACCTGAGCCAAATGTCAAATGTCATAACAACTTGTCTGAGGACTTCAGGAGTCAATGGGAGATTGCAAGGTTATTTTTTTAATTTTTAAGACATTTGCAAACATTTTTTAAATGTTCAGGGGTTATTTAGACTTTTCTGATGAGGGAAAACATGAATTGATTTTAGCAGAAGACCTAAAATGTGTAAAAAGTGAAAGGGTCTGAATACTTTATGAATCCACAACATATAGTATATATGTAAATAATCATATACAGTACCTTATATTATACCTCTATATGAAAAAACATATCTAGTATTTGTTATTACAACTAACGTTTTTAATGGTACTTCTGTCAACTGTTTTGAGGGTACATGTAAGCACAAAGTTCCTTGTACTATTTACAGGACATGTGCCAGTCAGCCTGACTTGACCTGTAGATAGAAGCTGTCCCTGAGTCCCTGACTGAGGGGGTACGCAATGCTACAATGAATGTCAGGACTCAAATCGACAATACGCACACTCAGTTGCATTCTCCAAGACTTTTAATTCAGTTTGTTCATTTATACATGTGGTGGTTGTATGTGGGAGAAAAACTGAAATACATGGAAGAAACCCACATTGCACATTCAGACTCCATGCAAACAATGACTAGGGGTGGGATTCGAAGATTCTGTATCTGTGCGGTGGCAGAGCTTCCCACTGCACCACTATACTGCCTAACATCCAAATTATTACAGAATTGTTATATTGCTTCAGAGGTGGCATCATTTGCCTGATACACAACATTCTGTTTCCAAAATCAGTCCATCCACTTTCTGAACCCTTTGCTGATGTGCAGAGAGCTGGATGTTATAATTATAGATCAGACTCGCACTCCAAGCCAGTCATCATCTTGCAAGTATTTCTGGATGTGGACAGAAAATCCAGGCCCACACATGCAGATTGTTCATCTCCTGTAGAATGACAAGGCCAGGACTAAGAGACAGGATTTTTTTTGGAAACATATTAGAAAATGTACTTCCCACAATCTGAAGGGGACAAAAGGAAGGGTAAAGTAAAACCAATACAAATGCAAGCCAACTGAAGCATGTGGCAGCATTTAATACAGCAATGCCTAAAATATACACCACATACCATACAATGGATTATTTAACAAACACAAGTAGTCAACATAAACACAGTCACTACACTTCTACAACTGACGCACAAATTCTAAGACACTAATTTGTGGTAAAATAAATTCTTAAACATCAGCACTATCGGAGCGGTCTGAATTGCACTTTATAGAAGGTTTGTAGTATCTCCATATACAAAATGGGGCAGTTGAATGGCAGATTTTGTTGCAGTCCCCACTGAATGTCACTGGAGCAACAACTTGTTGTTTTCTGAGCGCATGTGGTGAACACCTTGTGATATGCAAACATCCCATCAGTTCATCTTTGCTGGTGCCCGTTGATTCCTGCCTTGTGCTGCTAGGATGGGGTCCTACCCACCTTGACTTGACTAGGTTAGTTTGAAAATGGGTGGAGAAGTGCCAATTCCAGAGGCATGGGTTCAAACCCAGGAACATTCATTGTGTGGGGTTCTCCCCCTCTCTGTCATCATTTTCTCTTCCCAAGCACAAGCTAGAAATAGTCTTTGTCTGAACTGGTTCATCCCTTGTCACAAGGCTCCTGGGACATGTTCTGGCTCCCCACGGCACTTACATTTCAAAAAAAACAATGAGTAAATTATTGGCTTTGTGAAGTTTAGAGGAAAACAAAAATGAAAAAGGTAAGGATTGGACTCTATTGGTTCAGAAACCTGCTGTTCTGCATCCATATGCTCCGTGTGCTCATATATTTCATTGCTTGGACTGGGTTATCATTATTATGTGGATGATATGCAGATCTATTTCATTGTTAAAAGCGGTTCCTGAAGTGGTCCGGTAGTCACCAGTATTAGTAGTTATCTCAGTTTCAAGATAGAATGTCAACATCGCTGGCTTGTTGTCTCTTACAGGATTGAATACAAAACTGTATTAATAACAATGGAATTAGTACAGTGGATCGAGACTGTTATTTTTAAATGAGTTCATCAAGAAAATGGGGACACAGTTGGAAACTTGTTAAGGGTAAATTTCCACAAACATTAGGACGTTTTTCTTAACACAAAGAACGATAGACACTTGGAGTAAACTACCAAGTAGTGTGGTAGACAGTAAGATGTTAGGGACTTTCAAAACTCGACTTGATGTTGTTTTGGAAGAAATAAGTGGATAAGACTGGCGAGCTTTGTTGGGCTGAATGCCCTGTTCTCGTCTACAGTGTTCTAATGTTCTAATGTTCTAACCTATAAAGCAGTGGACTACATCAGTAACCTCCTCCATCACTAGGCTCCTGTCCACCAATTCTGGCCATTTTGTTGTCCCCTAAACTAACCTGAGCTCTGTGGGTGACTGCCTATGGCACCCAGACTTTGAAACAACTTCACTAAATTAACAAGATCAGCTGATTCAATCCATTCCTTTAAACACAACTTCACTCTCATTTGTTCAAGGTGGCATTGAACTGACCTGACATTCTGAGCCTTCTTTCAGTTTACTGTCTGTCCAGGTGCTCAGTAACATTTGTGTTTGTATCACACATCATGTTACTTGTTCAGGGTTTTCTTGTAGTATTTTTATTTTTGTATTTTATTATGTTTTTTTGCCACTTTCACAAATTCTAGGCTTTGCCTATCCTGAATTTATCTTAATTTAGTGTTTTAAGCAGATGTCATTTCTATTCAATGTTGTATATGCCATGTTGCTCTTTCTGAATTGCTGTGAAGTGCTTTAAGCATGTGAAAGGTACTATATAAATAAAATACCTGTATATTATTATTATTTCAATTAGAATACAGCTGACTTTTGGTCATCTGGTTTATTGAAGCTCAGAGTTTGTCCAGCAGAGGGCAGTCATAGCTCATCAAAAGTAAAGGTGCTCAGAATTCCAACTTTCGAGGAGGGAGGCAGAAACATAAGGGAGAAATCGGAGATTCCCCACAGCACAGAGATAATGAAAATTGTTCTAACAGGATGAACTGTAACAACAGCAAAGTAAAAAACCAAGGGAGGCATTATTATGGGAACTTAATAAGTTACTATATTTAACAGGTAGGGAGAAATTATATGACAACAGTACGAGGACTGTGACTATGTAATAACCTCAGGTAATCAGAGCACAAATGGACACAGGTGTGAGGCCTGCAGAGCTGTGGGACCCGATGTCAGCACGTCTGTTGTTATGATAGGTGGTGGAAGGAGGATGTAATTATAAATAATTGATGGGAGGTTTGTTAAAAATGATTTGAAGCAGCCTTATTATTCTAATGAGCAGGTGGTGTGCTGGGTGTACCTCAGCCAGTTTTAAAACTGTTGCAGTCGCAGTATCTTCCTTCCTGTTTAGCATAAAAGAAGATTCTGTCCCAGAGAAGTCTTTATACATTAAGGCCTCTTTCCCTTAGAGTGTCTAGCACTTAGAATGATGGTGCATAATTCATGTGGAATTTAAAAAAGGAGTTTCTAGGAAGTGAAGCTTGGAGCTGAGTGCACATAAAGCTGCAGTTAAGTGGCTGTTGAGCCTCAGAATGCCAGCCAAGTCATTCTGGCCAATGATTAGGACCATCGTGAAGGTCCAACAGTTTTCTACAGTCCATTCACCCATTTTCTGGCATTTCTTGTTTCCTTTAAAGCCATCTTGACAGTATCTAGAAGAAGACAGGAACCAACCTGGGATGTTATTCTATTTCAAGGCCTACATCCCTCTCAGTGTATTAGTTTTGTGTGACCAGTAAAATGAACCTACCTTTATCAAGATGTGGGGGAAAATCAGAGCATCCAGACAGAAACTCCTGCAGGCACAAGTTTCATGTCTGGTACAGTGGCAGTGTTCCACCACTAGATTACCTTGAAGAATTATAAAAACTGAGGCTGTGAACTTGCAGCAGGGTTTAAATGGAACAGGCCCACTGACAAGAGGAGACATCTTTACAGTCAATGGCCTGACTAGTCGCTTGAGGTCATGGGGCTCCACTTTGTCTAAGACACTAAAGACATGAGGAGTGGACACGAGTTTGGTTCCCAGGAATCCAGTGTGGAAACACTGAGCAGGGGAGGTCTGATTGCATGAAATAGACTTGTGTACAATGATGCTATTATTAGTAGGACTTCAGTTCATCAGTCTGGTTTGCATGCATGCAAAGTTATGGTCAAATGGTTCTATCCTGGCATCAGCTGGCACCATACTGGAATCCGGCCTGCTTGGGACTCCATTCCAGCTGATCAGGTTACACACATTCACACACTTTATATAAATTTTTGTTGCTGGAAATTTAAATAAATGCATGTAAATATATCCATCCACCCATCTTTTAAACCCACTCATCAAGGGCATGTCCATGGGAGAACTGGCACCGATCCCATGTAAATAAATAGCTTGAATATTAAACAGAATTCAGTTTTTAATATGGCAGCTTTAATAGCTTGCACTAACCAGGTGCCATGCAGCCCGAACAAGAACACAATAAAGCATTGCACTGGCAAACTGAGTATTACAAATAAAACAACTTGGTGCACACAAACAATGCGGCATTAACAAACCCAAAGTGCATTATGAGAAGGCTCACTGCTTTGTACACTAATGCTCTCAACTAATGCAGACAATAAATGCAGTACACCCATTTCTCACACACAGTGAGGCTTTTACTGGCAAATTGTTCGTTCTTGATTGTAAACCTACAAATACACAATATAGAGGGTACAAAGCTCATACCAATCAATATAGAAATACATTTCTGTATAAGTTAGTTAACTCTGTCAGTTCAATGTCTCGACAGACATTTATAAAATAACCGTTAACAGCACACTGCATGATAACGTGCAGTGAATATGCTTGACTTATTGTTTTCATCCTCTTTTTTTTTTTGTTTGTTCTTTATTTCACCTTATACAATTTCTTGTATTAGGAATTTGCTAGTTTTCACATACCCCTTGGGGTCAGAGTGCATGGTCAGCCAATGTACAGCGCCCCTGGAGCAATTGAAGGTTAAGGGCCTTGCTCAAGGGCCCAGCAGTCTTTTGGCAGTGACAGGGATTCAAACCGGAAACTTTCAGGATACCAGCGCAGATCCTTAGCCTCAGAGCCACCACTCCACCGCTCTTTCTCTGTACGTTTAGCATTCGTTTGCTCAGAGGTTGATGCACTTGCTGCTTTCTGAGCAGCTCTTCTTTTCTCCACCCTAGCGGCCCGGTTCTTCTCTACTTCTGTTGCCATCTTTTTGCATTAAAACTGATCAAGTCAGTCTTTGTGTTACAATTACTTAGTATGTTTTCTTTCATTTTTCACTTAAGCTGACACTTAAGTCTTCAATCTGCTCAAGAATGATTTAAGATATGAAGAGGTAGGGGAAGTGATGGCGAAGGTGGTAGGGATGAGAACGACGAGCTTACACATGTCCCGCACGGATGCCCTGCTGGCCGCTGCCAAGAGTTGATCCTACAATAAAATAAAAATAAAAAGAGGTCAATCATCACCCCGAGAGTGGATAGTCACGTAGTATATGTGTTCCAAATTTCAGGTCAATAGTTCAAACGGTTTGCGAGCTACAGGTGATTTAAAATCCTGGACAGACAAATGAACAGCCACAGTAGCGTATTATATAAGAAGATTATTTAAATGAGAACCATACAGGCATATCTTTGCCAAGGCTTAATGTGAAAGAATGGATGGTACACTGAGTCTGGAATTTCACTAAACTGCTTTGTAAGAATAGTGGATTGAGCATACAAAGTTAACACTTGAAACAATCACTAGGTGGCAAAGTGTCAGAGAAAAGTGTCAACACAATGCTTTAACTTATTCATCTCATTTCTATACACACTTAATCCTGGTCAGTTTGCATTTAACATGTAATGCACAGAGGGGTCTGAAGAGGGTGCTAAATCAGAGCACACATGCTGTTTTGCACAGCAAGCACATCCTGAGGCAAATTTCAGCCTCAATCAACCCTACTGACATTCTTAGGACTGCAGCAGGACACCACACTACCTGTAAAGTCTCCATGTAGAACACATCAGGCTTGTGTGGAGTCGATGCCACCAGATTTTGGGACTCATGCTGGTCCATCGAAGAGTATTTAGTAGCAGTGGCTGTCACACTTACAGAAGAAAGGACAAATTCTTACATGCAAGGCCAACCAACATGCAAAACGTCATCAGTCTCCAGCACAATGAGAAACAAGAAGGCACTAAATCACAGTTCATTTCATTTAATAGAAAATGTAATTCAGCTTATCACATATTTGAAAAGTAGGAGAAAACACTCACAGTAATAGTGAAAATATTCAGATATATCCCAGCCATCAAATAAACTTGGGAGCACATGCATGGCGAACTACACACTAAATGCTTGTCTCTTTTAACACTATCAAGTGTTTAGTATGTCATAACTCTGAAAGCCGCTGCGTTGTCTTTTACTTTGCCATTTGTTCTGTAAGGATGGGTTTAATTTTCATTGGCCTTTCTTCACTTAGCAGACACTTTTATCCAAATAGAATTACAAAAGTGGTCACCGTAACCAAGTAAATATCAGACTGATGGACTGTTTAGGAAACATGTTATAGGACAAAGGTACAAAATTGTTCATCACAGGTGAAGAAACTTAAACCAAAGAGAATGCAGAACTTATCTTAGCCTCCAAGAGGCTGGCACCAAAGCCATTATCAATTTGACAGATATTCACAGAACAAGTGTGTGAAACACACTGAGGAACGCAGCTGTTCAGATGGAGGTGGGCAGCTTATTCCACAAGCTACACATGAAGACTTTGCAATGAGATTTGATGCCATGCATAGGGGGCAACACCAGACACTGTTCACTAGCAGATCTAAGAAGGAGCAGAGGACCTCACAAGTGCCCCCATATACATAGGTGCTGACCTACTGAATGATCTTTGGCCAGGCATCAAGAATCTGAAGTTAATGTGTGCTGCTTCAACCAGGAAGACAATATAGTGATCTGAAAACTGAAGTGACACCTGCATGCCTCAGACAGTTGAACACAAGACATGCTTCTCAATTATGAATCATCTGCAGCGACTTGGTACCACATGTAGGGAATCTGGACAGCAGAGAGGTGCAGTGGTGAAAAAACCAAAGCCTGGACCAGGAGATACAGTCAGATGTGGAGAATATTATGCAGAGTGAATCTATGAGGCAGAGGTACAGTTGTAGCATGTTCAGTGAAGGATAACCTGGTCATCCATCACCAGCCCATGGTCACTTATTGACTTGGCAAGTGTTAGCTAGTGTGAGCCAAGCTAATCAGATATAGGGTGTTGATTGGAGGGGCTGGCTGGAGAACAAGGAGCTCCAGCATTGTTAGGTTGACCTGGAGATGGTGTTCCTTCTTCCAAGTTGACATATCAGTGAGACAAGCCGAGATTCTAATGGAGACTTTAGGTATGTATCTGTCCTGCATTACATTTAAAACATTTTTAAACCTGTTCCACTGCTCCTCGACTGTCTCCACACTTAAAAGCTTATCCCAGTCTATCCTACTTAGACTTTGTCGCATCTTCTCAAAATTAGCCCTACCAAAGTTCAACTTAACAATTTTAGTCTTTGCATCCGTAATATTACAAAATACTGAGAATTGTATTACATTATGGTCACTTGACCCTAGTGGTTCAATCACCTCTACACCCTCAATTCTATCCTGATTATTACAGAATACTAAATCTAGACAGGCTTCACCCCGTGTTGGTACTTTAACTTGCTGTGTTAAAAAACAGTCGCCGATTACTTCTAAAAACTCCTGCTCTTGTGCTCCTCCATCTACAAGGTTATCCCAGTTAATATTTGGATAATTAAAGTCCCCCATGACTATAATATCCCCCTGTAAACTTGCCTTTTTGATATTACTAAACAGATGTGTGTTGAAATTATTGTCTGAATTGGGTGGTCTATAAAATACTCCTAAAATAAGACCTCTTTCCCTAATATTTTCCAGGCGAAGCCACATGTCCTCACTAAGATGGGGCTCATCATCCAACTGAAGAGGACTTACATTTAAACCCTGTTTGGCATAAACAGCAACCCCACCTCCTTTTCTGTTCTGTCTATCCTTCCTAAAAAATGTGTATCCCTCTATGTTACACTAATCTCCATCTTTGTTATTTAGCCAGGTTTCCGTTATTGCTATAATATCATAATTATGCTCTGCTACATACAACTCCAACTCACTTACCTTATTTTTGATACTTCTAGCATTAAGGCAAGCTATTTTAATGTGTTAATCCTTCTACATTTACGTGTTTGCTTAGAATTTACATTACTATGCATTTTTTTTTCTACACCATTGTTTGTTCTTCCATATATAAATCTAAATCTGGCCTGTCCTAAACTCCCTGCCCCCCCATTAGTCATTTAACATTTAACCATTAGTCAAATATAACACAAGTAAACACAAAATGCAGTTTTTAAATGATGGTTTTTATTATTTAGGGAGAAAAAAAAATCCAAACCTACATGGCCCTGTGTGAAAAAGTAATTGCCCCCTGAACCTAATAACTGGTTGGGCCACCCTTAGCAGCAATAACTGCAATCAAGCATTTGTAATAACTTGCAATGAGTCTTTTACAGTGCTCTGGAGGAATTTTGGCCCACTCATCTTTACAGAATTGTAATTCAGCTTTATTTGAGGGTTTTCTAGCCTGAACCGCCTTTTTAAGGTCATGCCATAGCATCTCAATTGGATTCAGGTCAGGACTTTGACTAGGCCACTCCAAAGTCTTCATTTTGTTTTTCTTCAGCCATTCAGAGGTGGATTTGCTGGTGTGTTTTGGGTCATTGTCCTGTTGCAGCACCCAAGATCGCTTCAGCTTGAGTTGACGAACAGATGGCCGGACATTCTCCTTCAGGATTTTTTGGTAGACAGTAGAATTCATGGTTCCATCTATCACAGCAAGCCTTCCAGGTCCTGAAGCAGCAAAACAACCCCAGACCATCACACTACCACCACCATATTTTACTGTTGGTATGATGTTCTTTTTCTGTAATGCTGTGTTCCTTTTACGCCAGATGTAACGGGACATTTGCCTTCCAAAAAGTTCAACTTTTGTCTCATCAGTCCACAAGGTATTTTCCCAAAAGTCTCATCTCATTGAGATGTTTCTTAGCAAAATTGAGACGAGCCCTAATGTTCTTTTTGCTTAACAGTGGTTTGCGTCTTGGAAATCTGCCATGCAGGCCGTTTTTGCCCAGTCTCTTTCTTATGGTGGAGTCGTGAACACTGACCTTAATTGATGCAAGTGAGGCCTGCAGTTCTTTAGACATTGTCCTGGGGTCTTTTGTGACCTCTCGGATGAGTCGTCTCTGCGCTCTTGGGGTAATTTTGGTCGACCAGCCACTCCTGGGAAGGTTCACCACTGTTCCATGTTTTTGCCATTTGTGGATAATGGCTCTCACTGTGGTTCGCTGGAGTCCCAAAGCTTTAGAAATGGCTTTATAACCTTTACCAGACTGATAGATCTCAATTACTTCTGTTCTCATTTGTTCCTGAATTTCTTTGGATCTTGACATGATGTCTAACTTTTGAGGTGCTTTTGGTCTACTTCTCTGTGTCAGGCAGCTCCTATTTAAGTGATTTCTTGATTGAAACAGGTGTGGCAGTAATCAGGCCTGGGGGTGGCTACGGAAATTGAACTCAGGTGTGATACACCACAGTTAGGTTATTTTTTAACAAGTGGGCAATTACTTTTTCACACAGGGCCATGTAGGTTTGGATTTTTTTTCTCCCTAAATAATAAAAACCATCATTTAAAAACTGCATTTTGTGTTTACTTGTGTTATATTTGACTAATGGTTAAATGTGTTTGATTATCAGAAACATTTTGTGTGACAAACATGCAAAAGAATAAGAAATCAGGAAGGGGGCAAATAGTTTTTCACACCACTGTATGTAGTCCTCAAGTACAGATGCACATCATCAGCATAGCACTGATATAAGAAACCAGGGGACTGGATGATGGGGCCCAGTGAGAAGGTCTATAGAGAGAAGTGGAGAGGACCCAGCACCGATTCTTGGGGCACTCAAGGACTCACAGTTTCCATTTGGTGACCACATGTTCCAACTATTTTCTAAACCTGCCTTTCCATTACATGGGAAGCCAAATCCCACCCTGGCACTTTCTGTGAAAGACAGGAAGGCACCCTGGACTGGACTCCAAAGTACCACAGTTTACTCTCATGCACACACTCACCTACCTTCTGTCTCTGGAATGCAGAAATGGACCCACAACCTACACAATGGAAAACAGGGAGTGACCAGGCTGAGATGATCCACATTCTCAAAAAAATACTGGACGGCACTGCCAAGCTGCAGAATGAGCCTTACATGATCGACCAAACTGCTTGCTGTCTACTGAAATAAAGGGGCTTCTTGAAAATGTGTCTATATTTATAGTATCTTGAGCCAGGTTAGACCCCCTGATTCTCTGCTTTCCTTCTTAACCATCAAGCAGGTTGGGCTTTGAGTTCCAATTTCTCACTGAGGTAGTGTTACTGCTTGTTTGAATTTTGCTCTTTACTTCTAGTTAACTTTGCAGTTTCAAAACACTCAAATTTACTGAATTGCATTGAGTAAAGGCACCAGCTAAACAAAGCACAACAACAGTTTATGTAATTCAAATCTCTATAAAGAAGTCTTCATGTTTGGCATCTCAAAGTTTGCCCAGTATTGTAAATTCCACACTCACTCACCTTTTGTTTCACCAGTTAACCAAAATATATCTTTGGATGGATGGGGGATACAATTAGAACACTGGGAGAGCATGCAAATGTCACACAGCCTAATTTGGATAAGTAGGAGTTTTCACTTGACATAATAGCACTTCTTGCTGTGGGAAGAAACCCACTGAACAAAGGATAACAGCTGGGAATTAAGAGTGAAACTCGAGTGCTTTTGGTAGCACTGCAACTGCTGTGTCATTTTGTGCTCTGCTGTTAAAAAGATCCAATGGTGTGAAGGCAAAGCAACACATCTGATGTTAGTAAAAAGCTTGAATGAGTGGGCGAGGGCATAAAGGGTTGAATGGCATCCGCAAGCCCACATTTCACCTGCAGACTCCTTTGAATGATCGATTTGGCGTGTCACCTGACTTACTTGTAGATACGTGTCACTCATATTGCCTTCAATTGCACTGACATCTGTGCACAAGCACTTCACAAGACATCACCATCTGAGGACAAGGGCCCATTAAAAGACAATAAAATGATTCCTTCCACCCAACTCAATGGCTCCCGTGATAACTCAATCAGCTAATAAAATGATAGGTGGGAACTTATTTTTTTTTTTTTGGGCAGATGTGGCTCGGTGCCAGCAAGCTCAGTCACACTTCTTTTGGCCTGTAGTCAGAATGAAGCCAAATTCACCCTGCAAATGATAGATTTTCACGCAAAGCTGTCAACTAATGTAATCCAGACCCAGATAAAAGAGTTATCAGCGATTACTCCCTTGATGGTGGGGGGTGGCAAGAGTCGCAGATGTAGCTCGATGGAAGCGCTCTTTGAGATTTCTTCCAGATTGTGCTCTCTCAATGGGGAGTTGGAGGGGCTGCCCTTTCACTGGAGGAAAGCCAGATGAGTAAGTCATCTTCTTTTGTTTTCCCATCCATATGGTGGAAGGATTTCTGATAGGGTACGCAATGAAGTGACCTTTGATTATACAACAAAAATTGCCTTTTTATAACTTACATAAAGATCGAAAAGTCTTTCTAGGTCATATCTGATGGAAATGTATTGTGTGAAGGAGGCTACATGTGTGATTAAAATTAACAGAAACTCAAGGAGCAAATCTGGCTGCAGTGTTGGGTGTCTCCATAACAATAACAGTTTTACAATTGTTGTGCCAGTCCTAGCAACTTTTCAATTTATGGACCACCTTCTTCTTCTTCTCAAAATGTGGGCTGTATTCTGCATTTCTGCATAAACTGTAGTGCTTTGTCATGTTACAAGAGGGTCTAGGGGTAAATCATTGCTTACTCATTGCTCATTTGTACCAAAATAGCAAAATAATGGTATGGTGGTCAGCTACAGCTCTGGGGTTCTCTAATGCTCTCTATTCTGTGTGTGTTCTCTGCATGTACTGTAAGTTACAAAGTGTATGACATATGTCAACATACAGTCCGAATCATGGATTTACTATTTGTTGGGGGAATGATACACATCAAAACAATGACCTGTAACTCTTTAACTCATTAGGCCTACACATTAGTTTTACTGATTTGGCAGGAAACTTAGGTTTAATATAGCATTACAATGTATGCTTTAAAATACACTCTAGTGTCAAAAACAACATGTTTATTTCACCTTCAGAATACCGTATATACTCGTGTTTAAGTTCTCCTGCGTATAAGTTGAGACTTGATTTTACCGTAATTTCTGGTATTTTTATAATGTTGGTCATACAGGTCAAATGCAGAAACCTCATGCTATTGGTCCAAGAGATTATGATATGCTAACGCCCGCCTGAGAGAGTAACCACAGAACACACTGCCTTTTTTTTCTATGTATTGTGCCTAGGTGACCACACAGTAATACCCGAACTATTCTGAAGCGACGTTTGCACTGATTTGTGTTTTTTGTATATCACACCCTCATACACCTTTATCTTAAGAGCATCCCTTATTTACGATGGAACGTTAGAACAGAAGAAAACATGACGTTGGTTTTAAATTAAACGTTGTTGAAGTAGCGAAAGAAATTGGTAACTGCGCTACTGCAACAAATTCTGAAGTGTCTGAGAAACTGGTGTTAGATTGGAAGAGGCAAGAAGATGTAAAAAAAATTTTTTTTAATTTAAGTATCGCATTTTTAAACAGGTGTGTAAGTCAGGTTTTGATTTTATGATCGATTTTTCGGGTTTCAAGACCTGACTTGTATGTGAGTATATACGGTAATTGAAAATTCAGATGGTTTTGTCCCGCCGAAAAACAGACAGGTGACTTATTTACTGAGCTAAACCAGAAGAAGTGCATAAAAACTAAACCAAAACAAATAAAAATAAACCTAACAACCAAATCCTAATGAGATATAAGAATCAAAAGAAAGAGGCAAAGAGGTCAAACCAAGCAATACTCATGAGAAGCACTATCACAAAAGATTTCAAGACTATTCTTAGGAGGTTTGTATCTGTAGATTGGATAACAAAAGGAACCCCCAGTGAACCTTTTATTCCGTCACAAGACTAAAAGCCACACCCTTAGCAACATGGGAAGCGACACCAATGACAGCTCTCCAAAAGGCAGTGGTAGAAGGACCTAAAGAAATAGCATTTAAGGCATTAGAAAACACCAAATGAATTCAAACAAAACCTTCTAAAGCATATCAATGTAGTGAGAAGTCAAGCAAAATGACACCTTTTATTGGCTAACTAAAAAGATTATAATATGCAAGCTTTCGAAGACACTGAGGCCCCTTCTTCAGGCAAGATATAAAGCATATCAAGAAATTCATTCAAATTATTCTTCCCCAGTAGGATCAACTATCATTTTTATTCACAAACTGTTCAAGCCATTCTCTATGCAACTTTCAGTTCATTCAAAACACTGCAGCAAGAATCATTATAAGAACTGCCATGTCTGACCACATAACTCCAGTCCTTAAGCTGTTGCACTGGCTTCTAATTAGATGAAGAGCAGATTTCAAAATCTTTCCTCTTACTTATAAAGTTTTAAATGGCCAACATCCTGCTTAACTCACTGTACATTTCATTACTTATAAATCGGAGCATGCCTTAAGATCTCATGATGCCAGTCTATTAAAGAGGCCAAGGATGAACAGAATAACCACAGGAGATTTTGCTTTGAGCTATAGGGTCCCAAAGCTATCTGCTGGTTTATGAGAGGCCCATTCAGTCTCCTCTTGTAAATTCAGGCCGATGCCTCACTCCTTTAGTTCGCCATACCTGATTAGAGCTGCAGATTAGCTGTGTATCCTGCATCTCTGTTAGTCATTTGTGCAAAAATACAAGTAATACAATATCACAAAACCCTTCTCTTCTCGGTCCCTTTCTGTGTTTCACATTGTGCCATTACTCTACTTCCAAGCTGCTTGAAATAAAGAATCACGTGGTTTGTCATCATAACAAGCAGCCAAGCACAAACTCTATGGGTACTGCAGAATTGACCAGACGGGGTGGGCGGCCACTGGGCTGTGACTGACTTCCCTATTGATGCTGCTGACCGAGTTTTTGTTTTCCTCCCCTACACTGTCAACTGGCCATTCATAAAGATAATGTTAATAGGCAGATATTGTGAGGTTCCATTGATGCAAGTCAGTTTGGAACTGCTTTGTTTTACTTTGTGTTATTTGATCTGTTTGGTATCTTTACGTGTGCACACTACTGTAGTGATGTGTAAAGTTAGCAGTTGTATTTTAACTGTGAACCCATTACAGTGCTCTGAACCTGCACTCCCTGAAGGGCACTATATAAAAATGAACAGTCAGTTATGAATATAATCGGCCTCACTGAGCCACAAACTGACAGACTTACTTGCTGGTAGTGAAGTTTTGTTCAGCTTGAATGAACCTTTAATCATGATTTCCGCTTGAAACTAGATGTCAGAATTTAATGATATCACAATGTATAGGTAGGTTCCATGTAGGTTCCATTTGACAACAGCAAAAACCGATGTCACATTACTGAAATTTGAAAATGAGCAGCAAGTTAGAAGTAGCCAGTTAAAACATTATGAGAAGGTCCAAAATCAAGAACGCTGAGCGAGCACATGGCGCCTGCTGATTTGGGCACTTAAGGGGACAAGAACACCTCTACCTCTGTAATGAAATAACAGAATGTCAGTTAACTGTTAACAGCTGTGAGGTCTTTAAGAGCTTGTGTTTTGTTTGGAGCTCTTCACTTTTGATAAATGATTTTGTCTCCTTGTCTTATCACACTTGTTCCTAAACAGACCTCCTGATTGATATTACTCAATTATGACGACCTTTTTCTAAGTTGCTTTGGATAAAAGTGTCTGCTAAACAAATAATTGTAAATGTAAGCAAAGCTGAGAAAGTAAATGTCAGCTGATATAGGCTATAGAAGTGTCCTTGCAGTTGACAGCTGGCTGTTATACCTTACAGAATGACTGAGAAATGGGGACGACTGAAGAGGAAACGTTAACCAAAGCCAATATCGAAACCAGAGATCTGTCCAATTGTTTTTCACAACTAATTTGCATATCAAAGAATCATAGCAAGGAAAACAGGAGCAAAAGTCTGGAACTGGGAAACATAAAGCTCTTAAACAATACAGACATGAAAGGCAGTTTTTAAAGGATATCTGCAAACTTGCAAGATGAAATTTCTGATATGTCATTTTTTTATATAGCATCACGCCCATTACGTTAACTGCGTCTCTTCTGGAGATGCACTCAGTTGTAATCAACTCAACATGGTGATGCTTCGAGAAAACCAAAATGGCGATGGGCATAACTGAAAGCACTGGGCCCCCTTTGTGTGCAGAGACACTGCTGTTTGGACAGGCACCGGAGGCTCTCCTCCATAAGTAGATTTTAGGACCAGGCTAACTGCTGCAACAGCACATTTATTCTCTTAGACTTTGGCTCCCTTTCTCTCACTTATTTGGATCGTGTTAGCGATCAATGAAGAATCTATTAACTAAAATAAAAAAATAAAAATGCTTAAGAGAGCAAAAAAAGTTTTGCCTATAAGACAATGTGAAGCTAATAAGTCTTAATACACTCATTCAACGTCAAAATACAGGAAACAAAGCAACAAGTCACAGAAAATCGAAAGGAATCGCAAAACTTAAAACTCAAGACAGACACTCAGAGCACCACAGCTCAATCCATCTCTCTGGTCGACACATAAAGCTTAGAGGGAGGAGCCAGCAGCAGTAACATCAGTGGGGTCCTGCCTTTTGGGGCTCCACCCACAAAGTACAGGGAATGAAGGCAAATTTAAATATACAATATACTAAATCATGGACAAACATAACAAAAACAATCATTAAACACAGAGTAAATATCAGCCAAGGGAAAAAAAAAACCTTGCCTGCAAAACAATTGATTCCCTGTCCACGTATTTCATCAGGGATTCCACAAGTTCTTGAAAATTTTCCACTCATGGAAAACCCTTGGAAATTGAAAATAATGTCAAGTTCCACGAAACACCTAGGAATTATTGAATTCATAAAATAAAATTAGTTGTTTCTGCAATTATTTCAGTTTCAGATACAGCAAAACAAAATGAGCGATTGTATGGATGAACCAAAATACAGCAGGTTGGTGAGGCTATGGCACAAACTGCAGAGGGGTCTGCATGTGTCCTGCAAGACTTCCAGACACTCCCACTTGCAGCAATACAGTGGTAAGTAAGAATGGAAAAAATATCTGGAAAATGGTGGGAGATAGTGTAGTCATAAAATGTGCAAAAGGTCAAGAAAGGGGAGATCAAAATGAAAGAAATTATAGTCTGAAGCTGGCAGGGGTCAAAACCTCAAAAATCAATAAACTGAGAGAAACCAAGCCAAATATATAAATCAAAGATTGAAATAATAATCACTAGCTACGTTCACACAGTAACCACCGACGACACTAATAATATGACATTTTCAAGAACCCAGAATCATGGATACCAATAACAGCACCCTAGTTTATGACATCGCAATGTCATGTCAAGAGATGGTGATTGCATGGACCTAAATGGCAGGCAAACATAGAAATAAAATTGTAATAAAACACAAAATAATCTGCGATAACAATTTGAAAATGTTGCAAATTACAATAAAATTACTGCTCTTATACTGCAGTAAGATGCAGCCTAGTAATAATATTAGTAATGTTTGTGATAAACTGTTGACTGTGCTGTCCGAGGGATTTGTGACGTAAAGCAGCATGCATGAGGAGAAACTTACTTCACTGCATGATGATAGCTGACTAGGTTTTGCTTTCTGCAGTGTCTTTACAATATGCGACAAAGTCTAAGTAGGATAGACTGGGATAAGCTTTTAAGTGTGGAGACAATCGAGGAGCAGTGGAACAAGTTTAAAAATGTTTTACATGTAATTAAGGACAGATACATACCTAAATTTGGAATTAATAGGAAATTTAGAAAAAACTCCACGGCGGATTAATAAAGATTTTAAAAAGAAGTTGCCAAGGAAAAAACTGCTTTATAAGGCATACAAGACTAATGATTGCAAAGTGAATCATAGAGCATATGAGAACATGAGGGCAACCATTAAGAAGGATATCAGGGAGGCTAAAAGACAGTTAGAGAGGAATATAGCAGATAAGGCGAAAGAAGACCCCAAGAGATTCTTTCAGTGTCTTAGTATTAAAAGAACAGTTAAGGAGGAGGTCAAGTGCATCAGGAATAGTAAAGGGGAATTAAAAAACACAGACAATGAAATAGTGGACACCCTAAACTTACATTTTTTTGAGGTGTTTGCAAGTGAGCAAGTGGATAACCTCCCAGAGGTAAACGCGACTACTAAGGAGGTACTGACGGATTTGGAAATTCTAGAGGGAGAAGTACTGCTCAGATTAAATAAGATGAAATCAAACAAATCACCAGGACCAGATAATATTTATCCTTGTGTTCTTAAGGAGGCTAGTGAGTACATATATAAACCCTTGACACATATTTTTAGGAAGTCCCTGTAAACTGGAGAGATTCAGAAGGACTGGAAAATGGCAAATATCATCCCATTATATAAAAAGGGTGACAGGGCAGATCCAAGCAACTATAGGCCAGTAAGCTTAACATGCATCACAGGAAAATTAATGGAAGGAATTATTAAGGATAAGATTGAGCAACACATGGCAAGGACAGAAGTTATTCTAAACAGTCAGCATGGGTTCAGAAGAGGGAGGTCGTGTTTTATTAACATGCTGGAATTCTATGAGAAGGTAACAAAAGGATACGATCAAAGTGGAGCTTATGATATTATTTACTGGACTTTCAGAAAGCATTTGATAAGGTGCCACATGAGAGTTTGGGCATCAAATTAAAAGTGGGAGTTCAAGGTGATGTTTTTAGATGGGTACAGAATTGTCTCAGACACAGGAAGCAGAGGGTGATGGTGCAAGGAAAGTCATCAGAACTGGCTGATGTTAAGAGTGGTGACCAGCAGGGGGCAGTGCTAGGGCCGCTGCTATTTTTAATATGTATAAATGATTTAGATAGGAATATAAGTAACAAGCTGGTTTAGTTTGCAGATGATACCAAGATAGGTGGATTAGCAGATAATTTGGAATCCATTATATCACTACAGAAGGACTTGGATAGCATACAGGCTTGGGCAGATTTGTGGCAGATGAAATTTAATGTCAGTAAATGTAAAGTATTACACATAGGAAGTAAAAATGTGAAGTTTGAATACACAATGGGCAGTCGGAAAATCGAGAGTACACCTTATGAGAAGAATTTAGGAGTCATAGTGGACTCTAAGCCTGTGGTGGGCTGGCACCCTGCCCGGGGTTTGTTTCCTGCCTTGTGTTCTGTGTTGGCTGGGATTGGCTCCAGCAGACCCCCGTGACCCTGTAGTTAGGGTATAGCGGGTTGGATAATGGATGGATGGATGGACTCTAAGCTATGGTTCAGAAGCCATTAAGAAGGCTAACAGAATGTTAGGTTATACAGCACGATGTGTGAAGTGCAAATCACAGGAGGTTCTGCCCAACCTTTATAATGTACTGGTGAGGCCTCATCTGGAGTACTGAGTGCAGTTTTGGTCTCCAGGCTACAAAAAGGACATAGCAGCGTTAGAAAAGGTCCAGAGAAGAACAACTAGGCTGATTCCAGGACTACAGGGGATGAGTTATGAAGAAAGATTATAAGAGCTGAGCCTTTACAGTTTAAGCAAAAGGAGATTAAGAGGTGACATGATTGAAGTGTTTAAAATTATGAAGGGAATTAGTACAGTGGATCGAGACTGTTATTTTAAAATGAGTTCATCAACAACACGTGGACACAGTGGTAAGCTTCTTAAGAGTAAATTTCGCACTAACATTAGGAAGTTTTTCTTTACACAAAGAATGATAGATGCTTGGAATAAACGACCAAACGGTGTGGTAGATAGTAAGACTTTAGGGACTTTCAAAACTCAACTTGATGTTTTTTTGGAAGAAATAAGTGGATAGGACTGGCGAGCTTTGTTGGGCTGAATGGACTGTTCTCATCTATAGTTTTCTAATGTTCTAATATGTTCTTGTTTCGCCAAAGTTAAAAAAAGAAAAGGGAAAATAGATTAGAAGTTGAAGTTTGACTCAAAAACTTCAGCATGATTATAAACCCACCCAGAGTCCCTTGCTCCTGACCCACGCTTCAGGTTTTTGATCTGACTAACTGTGCATTGTGAGTTCCATAGTTTATGCTAATTTGCAACTATATCAGTGAATTCATCGTTTTTCACAGCCAAATTTCTCATCTGAATTCCTAACAATGAATCAAGACAATTACTCCTTTTAGACGACTTTTTTCTTTTGATGTTTGTCTTTGAGTTACTTTGCTTCAAGTTGTTCCTTTCTTGATCCCACATGTGGATGTGCGTATGTGTGCAATGCCATCTTTTATTGTGGTGGTTCATTGGTGGCATGTCTTATATTGATGCCAGATTTCTTGGCTAACAACAGGCGCCAAACATCCATCCATCCATTATTGGGGGTCTGCTGGAGCCAATCCCAGCCAACACAGGGCGCAAGGCAGGAAAAAAACCCCGGGCAGGGCGCACACACACACACACACACCAAGCACACACTAGAGACAATTTAGAATCGCCAATGCACCTCACCTGCATGTCTTTGGACGGTGGGAGGACACTGGAGTACCTGGAGGAAACACAACAGGTGCCATTACTATCAAAACTGTTTCATACTGTAACAGTAACAAATTTGTAACAACCAAGATTACAGTGAAAATTTGAAAAATTAACTACATTGAATCACTTGTGGACGCTGGCCCGGACACAGACAGACGGACTTCATTACTTCACCCAACACGCTGTTTATTTCCACTATTTACAATTGTTAATTACGTGCACACCCCAGTGCCTCTTGCACCATTCCCCCAATGTCCAGGCCTCACAGTCTTTGTGCCTTCCTGGCCGCCTCCAGTCCTCTCTCTCCAGCTCACAGGCTAATCCTGAGGCTAATCCTTGTTGCAGAAAACTCATCTTGTTCCCATTGGTGAAGAAGGCAGTTCTGGTAATTTTATGGCATAAAGAATTGGCATCATGTCTGAGATAGTAGTAGGCAGGCAGTTTCTTCCCCAAACGGAAGAAGGTTGTGTGCCCCTGCATTTGATATGTAGTCTGAACAGACGGCCCTTTTGGAGTCTTTCAGCCACTGCAGGGAGCTCTTGAGTGGGCAGCTCACCACCCTCAACCATATGACCTAGAGGTGCTTGTGGGTGTCATGGGATTGTCCCGTAAATGCTACCAGGACCAGCCTTAAAAAGAGTAAGACAGGATCAGGAGCGCAGTTGGACAGTCCTTACCTAGAGAGAAAAAAAGAGAAGAAGAAGAAAGAGTGTTGAAGTGCATTAAGAAGGTGCTCTGTTGAAAATAAAAGTGTCTTTTGACGCAGAGACTTGCACCTAGCAGCTGTGCTCTGGGTTTGTGGTGAGAGATGCCCGGTTTAGAGTAGCCAAGCGAGACGAGATACGCAATGAAAGGACATATGTGATCACTTAGGATGTAATCGCAGTCTATTATCTGCCTTCAGACTCCTCTGCTGTGTGCTTACAAAATAATATTTAGTTATGTTAGGCTGCAGAAGATTGAAAGTGATTTAGGTAATGCCTCCAGGAGCGTTTCCATTGATCTGGGAGGACTCAGTTGTGAAATGAAGGGCTAATCTTCACATCTAATTGTTCTGCAGTGTAAGAATTTTGTTAAAGGGGGGTCTGAGATTCAGAAGAAATTTAAAAAAAAAATCAAAGGAGAATGGAAGAGAGTTTGGCGGGGGGCAGCTGGGGTTGATTCAGAAACTGCAAAGAGTCTTCAAAGAGAGCGGACTGACTTGAGCCACATGAAGTGCATGCTGGTAAGAAAATTTCCCCATCACAGTGACTTTTATTAAACGCCTCCTGTTGCTTGTGGAAGACGTGTTCCTTTGTTCATTTGTTCCAAGGCCATGCATTTCAGCGTTGTTTTTATTGCTCAGTAGTATATAAATGAAGCATTTTGTTAAGCTGCGACTGTCAAATCATGGAGACAGCAAATACTTCGATCACTGCACTCACTCAGATTTTAAGACTGAAGAAAGATTTGTGCAGTTAATCATAACCGATGTGGGAAGGGAAAATGAAAAACAGCTGTCAAGTGCAAAGAACAAGGAACTTCTTACTGTACATGTACCAGTCAACACGAGCCCATCACCACTCTCCAGCACCACTGATGGCAGCACCAACTACATTGCCCTCTAGTGGTTTACAGATTGATGGGATTAGTAAACTTCTTACATTTGCTAATCAACATACAGCACTTCTCGACTCTAAGCCACAATGATTAGTGATTAAAACTACCTTACCTCAAAACATCTGTCTTCCACACATGAAAAACCTCATAACATACTTTATTTAATATCAAAAGACATTTAAAAATATCCAAAGACAAGAATAAGCAAAAGGGTATGTAACAGGATATGCCTAAAAGGTCAAAAATATTCTTAGACAGTTTAACTCTGAGTAGAAGCCCAGAGCACATATATTTATAAGGATAATTTACA
>JANRMT010062798.1:21012740-21087607 GCA_026402145.1 Polypterus bichir lapradei
CTGCATTTTGTGTTTACTTGTGTTATATTTGACTAATGGTTAAATGTTAAATGACTAATGGGGGGGGCAGGGAGTTTAGGACAGGCCAGATTTAGATTTATATATGGAAGAACAAACAATGGTGTAGAAAAAAAAATGCATAGTAATGTAAATTCTAAGCAAACACGTAAATGTAGAAGGATTAACACATTAAAATAGCTTGCCTTAATGCTAGAAGTATCAAAAATAAGGTAAGTGAGTTGGAGTTGTATGTAGCAGAGCATAATTATGATATTATAGCAATAACGGAAACCTGGCTAAATAACAAAGATGGAGATTAGTGTAACATAGAGGGATACACATTTTTTAGGAAGGATAGACAGAACAGAAAAGGAGGTGGGGTTGCTGTTTATGCCAAACAGGGTTTAAATGTAAGTCCTCTTCAGTTGGATGATGAGCCCCATCTTAGTGAGGACATGTGGCTTCGCCTGGAAAATATTAGGGAAAGAGGTCTTATTTTAGGAGTATTTTATAGACCACCCAATTCAGACAATAATTTCAACACACATCTGTTTAGTAATATCAAAAAGGCAAGTTTACAGGGGGATATTATAGTCATGGGGGACTTTAATTATCCAAATATTAACTGGGATAACCTTGTAGATGGAGGAGCACAAGAGCAGGAGTTTTTAGAAGTAATCGGCGACTGTTTTTTAACACAGCAAGTTAAAGTACCAACACGGGGTGAAGCCTGTCTAGATTTAGTATTCTGTAATAATCAGGATAGAATTGAGGGTGTAGAGGTGATTGAACCACTAGGGTCAAGTGACCATAATGTAATACAATTCTCAGTATTTTGTAATATTACGGATGCAAAGACTAAAATTGTTAAGTTGAACTTTGGTAGGGCTAATTTTGAGAAGATGCGACAAAGTCTAAGTAGGATAGACTGGGATAAGCTTTTAAGTGTGGAGACAGTCGAGGAGCAGTGGAACAGGTTTAAAAATGTTTTAAATGTAATGCAGGACAGATACATACCTAAATTTGGAATTAATAGGAAACTAAAAAAAACTCCACGATGGATTAATAAAGATTTAAAAAAGAAGTTGCAAAGGAAAAAACTGCTGTATAAGGCATATAAGACTAATGACTGCAAAGTGAATCGTAGAGCGTATGAAAATATGAGAGCAACCATTAAGAAGGATATCAGGGAGGCTAAAAGACAGTTGGAGAGGAATATAGCAGATAGGGCGAAAGAAGACCCTAAGAGATTCTTTCAGTATTTTAGTAGTAAAAGAACAGTCAAGGAGGAGGTCAAGTTCATCAGGAATAGTAAAGGGGAATTAAAAGATACAGACAATGAAATAGCAGATGCCCTAAACTTACATTTTTCGGAGGTGTTTACAAGTGAGCAAGTGGACAACCACCCAGAGGTAAACGCAACTACTAAGGAGGTACTGAGGGATTTGGAAATTGAAGAGGGAGAAGTGCTGCTCAGATTAAATAGGCTGAAATCAAACAAATCACCAGGCCCAGATAATATTTATCCTTGTGTTCTTAAGGAGGCTAGTGAGTACAGATATAAACCCTTGACACATATTTTTAGGAAGTCACTGAGCACTGGAGAGATTCCGAAGGACTGGAAAATGGCAAATATCATCCCATTATATAAAAAGGGTGACAGGGCAGATCCAAGCAACTATAGGCCAGTAAGCTTAACAAGCATCACAGGAAAATTAATGGAAGGAATTATTAAGGATAAGATTGAGCAACACATGGCAAGGACAGGAGTTATTCTGACCAGTCAGCATGGGTTCAGAAGAGGGAGGTCGTGCTTTACTAATATGTTGGAATTCTATGAGGTTGCAACAAAAGCATACGATCAAAGTGGAGCATATGATATTATTTATCTGGACTTTCAGAAAGCATTTGATAAGGTGCCACATGAGAGGTTGGGCATCAAATTAAAAGAAGTGGGAGTTCAGGGTGATGTTTTTAGATGGGTGCAGAATTGGCTCAGACACAGGAAGCAGAGGGTGATGGTGTGAGGAACCTCATCAGAATTGGCTGATGTTAAAAGTGGTGTTCCACAGGGGTCAGTGCTAGGACCACTGCTATTTTTAATATATATAAATGATTTAGATAGGAATACAAGTAACAAGCTGGTTAAGTTTGCAGATGATACCAAGATAGGTGGATTAGCAGATAATTTGGAATCCGTTATATCATTACAGAAAGACTTGGATAGCATACAGGCTTGGGCAGATTTGTGGCAGATGAAATTTAATGTCAGTAAATGTAAAGTATTACACATAGGAAGTAAAAATATTGGGTTTGAATACACAATGGGCGGTCGGAAAATCGAGAGTACACCTTATGAGAAGGATTTAGGAGTCATAGTGGACTCTAAGCTATCAACTTCCCGACAGTGTTCAGAAGCCATTAAGAAGGCTAACAGAATGTTAGGATATATAGCACGATGTGTGGAGTACAAGTCCAAGGAGGTTATGCTTAACCTTTATAATGCACTGGTGAGGCCTCATCTTGAGTACTGTGTGCAGTTTTGGTCTCCAGGCTACAAAATGGACACAGCAGCACTAGAAAAGGTCCAGAGAAGAGAGACTAGGCTGATTCCAGGACTACAGGGGTTGAATTATGAGGAAAGATTAAAAGAGCTGAGCCTTTACAGTTTAAGCAAAAGAAGATTAAGAGGTGACATGATTGAAGTGTTTAAAATTATGAAGGGAATTAGTACAGTGGATCGAGACTTGTATTTTAAAATGAGTTCATCAAGAACACGGGGACACAGTTGGAAACTTGTTAAGGGTAAATTTCGCACAAACATTAGGAAGTTTTTCTTTACACAAAGAACGATAGACACTTGGAATAAGCTACCAAGTAGTGTGGTAGACAGTAAGACGTTAGGGACTTTCAAATCTCGACTTGATGTTTTCTTGGAGGAAACAAGTGGATAGGACTGGCGAGCTTTGTTGGGCTGAATGGCCTGTTCTCGTCTAGAATGTTCTAATGTTGTTCTAAAAATGTGTTTGATGATCAGAAACATTTTGTGTGACAAACATGCAAAAGAATAAGAAATCAGGAAGGGGGCAAATAGTTTTTCACACCACTGTAGATAGATAGATAGATCACCAGAGGGCATTTTAAACCCCAAAACCTTGATACAACTACAAACATATAGTGCCAGGTTCAAATAAACAATATTTAATTAAGAAAATAGCTTTTCACAGGCTCTTCACAAACAATTTCCCTCCTCCGTCTTTATTAATTCTTTCTTTTTCTCCTCCACTCCTGACTCTGACTCCCCTGGAGGGGACAGCGTAGTTTCTATTCAACCTCGACCCAGGAGTGTTTCCAGTGCATAAGCCTTGCCACCAAGTTGTACTTCTGGCTCAGACAGAACTTCTCTTCTGCGATCTCCCCCTGGCAACACCGAAGTACCCCCAACAGGACCTCCAATCGGGACTACAGTCACCAAGCTGCCTTGTATCAGCATAAATGGAAGCTCCATCAGAGGGATGTACAGGGGGACATGTCTCTGGGAGGCTGTCTCCAACTGTGCTTCCATTAGAAAGATCTTCTGGCCAGGTAAGGGACCACCATGCATCCCAGCCAGGATGCATAGTGGTTCAACACAGATAGATAGACATACAGACAATATAAATAAATGGACGCATCCATTAAAGAAATGTGTCCCTGACAGAATGACACATACTGTAACTTTAATTGTGTTTAAATACACACAATCTTCAAGTCCCTAAGTGTTAAAAGCCAGGGATGATGATGGCAGGATGCTGAGGAAAATAAATATGTTGGGGTTCAAAACCAACTAACTCCTCAGTCTCTTCTGGGCATTCCACAATACATAGATAGGAAATATGACACAAGAACAATCAACATGGACATAAATAAACAAACATGCAAGAGTTCAGCCTAGAATGGTGCCAGAAAAATGAGAGGAAAAGCTCAGTCTGACACTGACTTCCAAATAAGACAGCAGGTAACTGGGCGCATATCACCACTGCATACTAAATCAGAAGGGTCTACATTTGCACTGCCATTTGATTTCTGCTAAATCCATGTGCAAAAAGAGAAAAACACAACATGCTGCATCATTTAGGAAATCCTTGTCACGTGTTACTCTGCTGCTGGCTCAGGCAGGACTGCGATTCGTATCAAAGGCTGCCATGCTTGAGGCTCATTACAGCACCAAAATTGCAGGCTTTATCAGATGACACGCGGCTAATTAGACTGAATGCCAGTTCCAACAATCAGGAAAATTGCCCAAATCAAGAGTGCTTTTGATTTAACTAAAGCGCAGGAGAAGAAAAAAGTCTGCTGTTCATCTGGAACTGACAGCTGTGAAGTGAAACCATTCTCATGTCCCCAGACAATTAAAGAAAAAATGTTTTTTTGCACTATTATAAGATGGAGAAGGATGACTCAAGTGTAAATATACTGAGGGTCAGGCCGAGAATAACATTAAACCAATAACTTACAAAGTAATTAAAAAAATAATAAAATAAAACCGTAAATGAGGTCAAAAGTGTTGTACAGAATGAACCACAACGGGGACCGTCCTCTGCATTTTCAATTGCTCTATTCTTATCTGAGCTTATGGTCGTAACATTTGTATGTGCAGAAGAAGCCTCAACAAAACTGAAATGGCTCTTTGAACTTGTGTGTATTTTGAAAAGTTTTTAATTTATGTTTATGCCTATATTGGGTTTTGAAGGATGCAGAATTCAAATCTGAAAAATCTTTTTGAATAAAAATGTAATATCGCAAAAAAAAAATTTCTTTGACGTTATTTTGTTTTTCATGGTTGCCATCATGTTTTGAGCAGTTGGTACATCACTGGGGAAATGCATCATTTGTGCTCAGTGTGTGAAGTCTGTGCCATGGTGGGATAAAGATCAGCATCAGCACCACGCAAGGTTACAGATCAAACCTCAAGTTCGTGCAAAAAAATCTTTTAATGTTTACTGGGGAAAAAAAGTTCCTCCCATCTAGCAGATCGAGTGTGCCTGCTGCTTTACAGGTCTCTCCAGAGATGTTCAGTTGGGATCAAGTGTGGTCTCTGGCAGAGCCACTCAAGCACATTTACACAGTTGTCCCCCAGTGTCTTGTCTTTGTTTTAATCCAATGGAAGGCGAACCAATCAGAGGTTCAGAGCACTCAGGGGCAGGTTTTCATAAAGGATGTCTACTGTACTTTGCTCCATTCCTTTCCCCTCAAACCTGTCTAGTCTCCCAGTCCCTGATGCCATTGCCCCCACCATGCTTCACTGTTAGAATGGGAATTGTGCAGGCGATGAGCGGTGCCCACCAGACATGAAGCTAATCTTGGTTTCGACAGACCAGAGAATCTTGTTTCTCACGGCCTTCTGTTGCATTTTTGTACACTCTAGCTAGGTCTTCATGTGTCGTCTTTGACTCTCATTTCCACCCAATGTCCCAGATTCTGTTCCTTAACCTTTCCTTTATTGCAAATGTTCACATTTTCAGTCTTGTGTCAACAGAATGGAAATCTTAAAAACTGCTGCTTTTTTTTGCAGTGATGATAACAATACCTTGGCCTCATGGAAATGTACCTGTTATAGACACCTTGAAAAAAGCATGGCCAGCGGGATTAGGAAAAAATAAAAGAAAAGACAAACAGAAGATGAACTCAAGCTAATGGGAGCAGCATGGATCTGACAAAGACAGACCTAACTGATCAGTGAAGCCAGAAACGCAGACCTAAAACTGTAGTTAAAACTGAGGCTGCAGAAAGTCCTGAGTCGCACTTAAGCTGAAACATCCTCAGTCGTCCCCTGAATTAGAAGAAGGCGTAGTTTACATGCAAATCCAAAAGCTTGGAGGACTGAAGCCGTGGGCAGCCATCTGTAACAGGTAGGGAGTGATGGCATAATGTTTTATGAGACTGCCTCGTCAGGTGAGCAGCAACATCAACAGCAGAGTCTTGGCCAGGCAAGAATAAACCCAAAATGGCAACAACCATACCAAAGCTAGACAAAAAAAATGACATCCCTAAAATAAGAATAACAATTACAAACCAACACAAAAACTCAAGCTAATAATAACCGAGTACTGAGACCACAAAACCCCAAATTTAATATGTGATGTGCATGAAGAATAAAAATAGGGAGTAGACAAAAGACAAAACCAAAGGACTCTTGTCCCTGAATTGAAAAAGAGATTTTATGATGTTAAAAAAAACACTCATGAAAGATCTCCATAAAACCAAATTGTGGCAAAAATGCAAAATATGAAAAATAAATCCAAAACCAACAAAACAAACAATAAAATCAACTAAAATATGGGGCACACAGTCTCTGTTGTGAGCAGGCAGACTAATGGTGACCTGAAAATGAGGGAATGGATAAGGAAATGTAAAGACAGAATCCAAGCTTTTAATGTATAAACATGAGGCGGAGATGGAGACAAAATACAGGCTCTTAAATACTGGACTCTTAAAGTTTTGAGCCTGCCAGTCGATTGTGTGATTTGACTGTTAAACTGTGCATGTGTCATATCCTAATCCCTAGTAAAGCAGATGAAGCAGACCAGAATTATAGCAGAATAACTCAATTAACCATCAGACATTTTCATAGAAGGATCTGTTGCAATGCCTTGTAAGGCTAAATATTTATTCGCTGTCATGTGTGGTTTCTGAAACAGAACAAATATTATAACATTAAATAGCTCGCAAAAATAAATGCCTACAGAATACTGAACAGGTAATGCCCTAAAAGACCAGTAGATGGCGGCAGAAATTAACAGAGCTCTATGGCATGCTGTCATTGGCAAAGACACTGAAAAGAAGTTACTAAATGTGTTAAAGTTATACACACATGCAGCGTCGTCATTTCTTAAACAGCGACCACCGTGTCGGTTTTCCGAGAAGTGCATATATATGAATAAAGAAACAACAGTTAACTATACAGTTTTAAACATTAAACTGAGCACACTTCGACATAAAAGGTGGCCTGAGCTGCCTTGTAAGCTTGCATATTATAATCTTTTTAAGTTAGCCAATAAAAGGTGTCATTTTGTTCGACTTCTCACATCATTACTTACAGGAAAAATCGTGTTTTATTTCTAATGGCGCAAACAACAAAACAGGTAACTTAGTAACAGCAAAACCGACGCACACAAGATTAACAAATAAACAAATGTGACAACATGCGAGCTCCAGGGAGAACAGCGTTTCAGGCCCAAAGCTAACACGCGCACGTGCTCACACGTAAACCAGAATGTGTGAAGACCAGGGGACAGCGCGTGCCGACGTTTGTACCTTCACCCTTGGCCTGTTTGCTGACTAAGGTTCTCCTTTGACCACCTCCTGCCAGTTGGTGCACAAAACATAACGTTAAAAATATTTGAAAACTCTACCCACAAAAGACACAAAATAAAACTAATAACCCAGAGACTGTCTGACATTACAAACTCCACGCAGTGTAGAAGGAATTGTAAGAAAACAATAAAAAAAAATAAAATTAATTTCCTTTGTGAAACAGTGTTTTGGAGATTTTTTTATTTTCAAAAACTGAACTAGAAAAAGGAGAAATCATTAGATGAAGTATTTTATGGATCTCCTATTTAGCCCACTGCATACGGTTAAGATTCGACGTTTGTTTTGTAGAATTGTTCATTTTTTCTACGTTTGCTATACTTGCCTGTTCCCTTGTTTGTTGTTCGTTTCTGCTTTTGCTCAGTCACTGCCATCCCTGCTAAACCATTAGCTGGGCTATCTGTGCTCTTCATTTGTCTGTCATGCTTTTCATACGTTTGTTGGTCTCTTCACTGTTTTCTTTGGATGGTTGAGATGGTAATTACATATTTTTTTGCTTATTTAATATTTACATTTTTTTATTTTGAGATTAAGTCTTTTCCTTTGGAATGTGTGATTACTTTCAGTTTTGTGGTTGTCTGGAGATCTTTTTCATTCTTTTGTTTAGTTGGATTTGTCTTTATTTAATAAATTAAAGTGTTAGGGTTTGTAACTTTATTTTTTTGCCAATTACCATTTATTTTCAAGCCCTTCTCAGTTGTCAGGCCCCTAAATGGGCTCTGCTGGAACTTCAGATTACTTCACTTTTTCATTAAATTTTTTATGCCCTGGTACAGAAACTGTCCAACCATTTTATGTTGAAGAGCAGGGTCCTGGGTCGCCAGATCAGTTACCTTCATGTTTTGTTTTGGTTGTCAGTCTGCTCCCATTTCCACCCTCACCACTTTCACATCTGTTCCATAGCGAGTACCTTGTCCAAGGATGTCACATCAGAGTGTGCAGAATTGGCTTTGTCAGATGCCTCAGGACACCTGCAGGACCGCCTCGCCTCCCAGTCAAGCCCCAGCACTGAATCGACAGACAGAGAGCTGACCTTTGGCCTGTGTGACTGTGCAGGTCACCCTGACAGATGACTTTAACTCATTTACTGCTTCAACTCGAAACAACACCATGTGTGAGTAGAGCCGAGCAGAGCAGAGCGGAGCCTTCTATGCCACGCCACACCATGCCACACCACGCCACCCCACCTGCTAATGTTTCAAGTTGATGTCTGTGACTCAGCAGTGGCTATTTTGAACCTCAATTGTCATCTTATCAGCAGCACAAAGGCTGCAGAAAGGAATTCACAAATGCAGGACATCTGAAGGGAAAAACTGAAAGTCAGGCATAAGAGAGCCCAATGACCATGTGGGGCCGGCCAGCCGCCTACACAGGACCCAAGAGTAAGTAAGCACCAGCACCTCGGTGCTGTCTCAGTTCAACACTTGTTTGTCAAACTGAGGAGAGATCCATCACTTTATGTGGTTTTCAGAATCAAACTGCACAATCAGAACTCACCTGATGCTGCTGGGAACCTAAACTTGGATTAAGTGGACAGAAAAGCACCCATCTGTGTAGGTGTAAAGAGCAAGTGGGCTGTGCCACTGTCACAATGTCAGGGTCTCGGGTACAATTATATGACTACTCACTGTTTGGCTCCACGTTCCTTCCCCATCTATAGAGTCTTCATCTGTAATCCCATCCCAGTGTCACACGTCATCAGCAGCCCATGAATCAGGATGAATGGTGGAGGGGGTGCCCTCCCTGCAGTCATGATCAGAGGGTCAGGCCTTCATGGGCCACACATGAAATGGCACCACATCCCTCCCTGTCACATTTACCAAACTCAGCTAGAGAGCCTGTCCACTTTAGATACACACAAACACAAGATCTGATTGAGGAAATGTTTGTCGCTATTCCATCCGTCCAGTTGGGCCTAATGGATGTTTTAAGTGTAGGAAAGACAGTCAAAGAAATCGAGAGATGAAGCTGGACTCCATTGCTCACCAAAGTCCAAACAGAATGTCAAAAACAAAACCAATACTATAAGAGTCTTAAACTTGGACCGCCATCTGTATCAAGGCAACAGCACAGTGTCAGAGCAACCTGTCATAATAATAGACATTTGGGGGTTGGGGAGGGGGAAGAGAGAAGGAGAATGAAACAAAAAATGTCCAGCTGTAGTAACAAATACATTCTGATGTCTGCATCTGTAAGGATTACGATCCTCCATTTCCCATTGTTGGGCTGCAGGGGCACAACCTTTCTTGGATGAGTGGTTCACACTACCATCCTGGTCTTGGGGATGATACATGGTTCAGAGTATGCCAACTCCATACTGCCAGTGAGTAGACCAGGGTTTGAACATAGGACTCGGGAGCTTTGAGGTTAGTCAGGCTGAAATGGCAGAACTGTCATTGGCAGGCATGTCTTTCTGACTGAAGTCAGAGTGGAGGTGACCTTCAAACTCACTGCAGATATCCAGACTGGACCTCATTTCTGGATGTCCTTGCAGTTTCTCAGCACCCTGTTCACTGTCTTTATAAAGCATTTTTCACTCTTTCAAGCCACCTTCCAACAGATATATAGCTCCTTTCCCAGTGAACCTAATCAAAAACACAGCTTCACACAAGCTCTGGGGCCCTGGTCTGGAAATTTGCCTCAGTCAGACAGAGCGGATCAACCTGTGGACAAACTAGTAAAGGTGCTGTATCAGTTTAGCTCGACCATTAAAAAGAATCTACCCAACATTATTCCTTTTTGTTCCCATAGGAATGCATCAACAGCCCGGCCCACACAAACGCAGACACGATAGGCACACGTGCGCTTCCCGTATTCCCAAAGAGCTGCACCATTAGAAGAGGCTTTTGAACTTCACACTTGATGTCAAATGCCACATGTGGTGACAGATGTGCTCCAGCTGTTCTGAGCTCTTACCGGTTAGTGGGAGGCTGGACTTCTTTTAACTGCTGCTCGACTCCCAGATGAGCATCAGAAGCACCACACAGCTCAAATGGCACAATTTGGCTTTCTAATGAAATCAGTGGTCCATTCGGAGAAAGGGAGAGGGTTCTCCACCCCAAATACAGGGCGAGTCAAAATTATGTTAACACTAATGGATTATTTTTATCTCAACCACAACTTTCCAGGTCGATGGACCACTGCCATGGCCTCCACACTCCCTTGATTTGACACCTTGTGATTTATGGTTACGTGGTATGGTGAAGGAACGAGTGTATAGCAGGAAAGTTTATGATATCAATGACCTGAAGGAGATAATACGGACTGTGGTGTCATCTATTCCCCGCAAAATGCGTGTCCGGACTTTAAATGGTACTGTTGCTTGTTGGTTTTTGTGTGTTGAACATGATGGCAAACAGGTTGAGACATTCCTGTAAATCATCTTGCACATATGAAGTGTGTTTTGCGAATAAATTGTTTCTGCCATTCAAATGTTAACATAATTTTGACTGGTACTGGTAGAAGGGGAAATCACACTATAGGACTGGGCAATAGAAATCTTCCTGGAAGGCCATAGAGCTTTGGGGGCCCATGCTCAGTCTCAGGAGGTCTCCTAAAGGTGAAGTGGTGCCTCTGAAGCAGCTCAGTACAAGTGCCAGAGTTCTGGCACTCTCTTAGTGGGAACCTCGCTCACACCTGATGACAGGCATGGGCATAGACTCTCTTCAGCCTTTTCTGAACAAAACAAACAAGCACTCTAATGTCTGTAAATCCCCCTGTGCATGTGGGTTTTCAGTAGGATGTCCACACCCTGTCCTCTGGCAGCCATCTTTGTGTGTGAGTGAGTGAGTTTGCCCAGATTTGACCCCCTCTCGTGTCTCATTTTGATGGGACAGATTCCAAACTCCCTGTACTGTACGCAAGTAAGCTGCTTCATGTTATGAACAGAAGACATGCAACGAGATAGAGAGCAGCTCTAGGGTGGTCTTTTATGATTTTATCCCCAACAGATTGAGGTAAACTGACATCTCTTTTTGGGACATTTTCAGAAAATACTAAGGTGAGGTGTGGTGGATGTCTCTGCAATAATTGGGCAGCACAGAGAAGACATCTTGGGAGCTTCTTGTGTGGCACGATGGTCTTAGAAGCACTTATGAATTTGAACTGCAGCCTACCTGTAACTGTAAGAGCTCTCATACCTGTCAATACTTCTATAGCACCTTTACTATCTGCAGTACATATAAAGTGTAGTGGATTGTTATTTAGCCCACACATTGTTCATTGATGAATGGAGACAGAGAGCAGAGGTCACCAACAGTGAACGTGAGCTCTAATGAGAGAATTTATCACTGAGCTTTAAACAACAACATAAACACAACAAACTGCACTCTATCCTTCAATCCGAGGAAGAAGCAAATACAGACTGACCAGGTGGAAGGACAAACGTGCAAACTCTTAAAAGGCCTCTTAAACTGAATGCTACAAAATAAGACTGTGAGGCCTTTCAACCTGTAAAAAGCCACACATTACTGACTCACCGGAAAGGATATAAGCAGACAATCATGGTATTCATTAATGACTCAATCTTGTGATCCTGAGGCCCAAGAAGTTAACCAAATCGTGGAGCGAGAGAAAAAAAACCAAAACGCAGTAAGATTCTTAATTTAATAGTCAGAGATGGCAATTGTAGCGCTGATCTACAACATCATTGATGGTAGCAAGTCCAAATATACAGCAAAACCACCAAGGTTCGAGTCCTGATTGTATCCTTTTTAATCCTCATCGTAATTATGTTTTTTAGGGAAATATGTAAGCTGATGAAAACCTTTATCAAGAGTACACAAGTGACATCAAAAACTGATCATAACTAAAACATAATCTCTTACACAACAAATATTGTTGAGCATTGTTCTAAACATTTGAAGATATTCACACTGTTAAGTCTTTGGTTCAATTCTGACAGCAGAAGCCATAGGCAGCTCCTTTTTGACTCCTGTTGCTCCCATTATTCTAATTTGTAATATACAGTTTAAGTTCTACACAACAGGCTATGGTCATTCACAAATTGAACTAGGAATGCATGGCAATACTCGCTGTCCACTATATGGTGCCTCTTATATCTATCAATCTGTAGAATCTTCTATATAGTGCCTTTCCTCTATCTGTCCATAATATACTGTTCCTTCATCTACACTACCAATCAAAACTTTTAAACCATTCCATTCATCCAATTTATATTGAAATGTAAGCAGTTCAAATCTAATGACTAATCCAAAATGGTACAAAGGGAAGTGGTAAACTAACAGAGGTTTAACAAAACCTTCAAGTTACCAGAAGCTGAAAACAAATATCATTTCCAGAGTTATACAAAAAAGCCTTTTTCAAGGACAAATACAGGTGGAATCTCTTTATAACAAAAGTCAAGGGATCATAAAAACATTGTCATAATGGAAGGAGAGCTCCACAGCTGCTCTGCTGCATCTGGTAAACAGTAAACCAAGGGCAAAGTGATTGGCTGTTCTCTGCAGGATCAAGTTAATCACGTACCATGCTTGTCACACAATGTTTATAACTTTTAACATCGGGATTTGACCTGCTTTTCCTCACACTCTCCTGCAGGGCCGGATTAAGGTGGGTGCTATTGATGCTGCAGCATTAGGCCCATTACTGAAACAGGCCCAGATGAAAACAGACGAGAATTTTCCGGAAGCTGAACAGTTTTCCTTTGCTATATTAACCTCAAAATAATTCTTAGAATAAAATTTGGAGTCTGATTTTCGGACGCCTAGACACAGTTATTATACAGTTATTATTGTTCTTTGCGCTGTGACGTAACTATAACGTCGTTGTGTTTATTGTTAACAGAAGATTTCAAGTTAATGCTGTCAATTTTACGTTAAACAGTTTACTTAGTAATTTAGCTGCATTTTTTGCAATATCTTGGGGATTCTTGCCACTTTATTATTGTTCGGTAAGTGCCACGTACTAAATTTTTCACCTTGAAAGTTAGTTGTACAGTAAAAATCAATGGCAATTTAAATGGTTATCTGTAAAGGTAAAACTAAAAGCCGGTCCGCAGGCCCGGCATGGATGTTTAGAATTTTTAAAATCCTTGACAGGATTCTGGTTCTATTATGAAATTTAAATTGTGGACAAATTTTTACCCTCAAGAGCCTGAACTGAGTCACTTTGACCCAATGTCTCTGCAAATTCATTTTTTCTTACTCTGTTTTGCAAGAGAATTGTGAAATTTTGTGTATTTCATTGTTAGGTTTTCTGCATTAAGTGCACTTTTCAGACAATTGCTATTGAATGTTGATGTTACATAGTTTGATGTTAATCTCGAGTTGTTACAATACTACGTCGTTATTATTATTCATGTTAAATAATGGCTGGCTGGTTGCATTGCAAGCATTTAAGGCTCCTTGGTCGGTCTGAGTGTGCATGTACGGTGAGTGTTGAATGCACATGCACCAATGGCGAGAAAAAATAGGCCTTTTTTGCGCTGCAGCATCGTCTTAATCCAGCCCTGCTCTCCTGGTCTGCCACAGCAGCGACTCCAAGCCAGTGGTGTTCTTCCAATCTGAAGATGAAAGCTAAAAACAAGATGGTCGCCTGTGCCGCAGATCCTAACAGCCCCTATTCTGAAAGAAGTCTTGAGACTGTACCTGCCTTCTCTATACGGTAATAAAGTACCTGTATGGTCCTTAAAAACCTGGACTTCCCTTCCTTTCTCTTATGTGACTCTGTAACCCAACTTGACAATACCTGTATAAAAAAAGCTCTTCTTAAACAGCATAAAACATTTTATTTGAAAATGAGACGCTAGATGTAACTTTTGTTTTTTTAAATAGAAATTCAGGTATAAAAATTCAGAATGAAAACCAGACATGAGATGTAACTTCTTTTTAATAGAAATACAGGTATGAAAACAGAGAATGAAAATGAGGTGTTAGATGGAGACGAAGGCATGATTCCAAATGGTTTCGCCAAGTCCTTTTTCTTCATTCCAGAATCTTTTTCTAGCATTGTTAATTTTTCTTTCACCATAAATGGACACCATTTCTCACTTTTGTGTTCAACTCAAAGTAAACTTTGAGAAGCGCTTTGAAAAACAGTATGGTATCTGCACACACGACACAACTACCCATGTAGAGGCCATGTGGAGTGCTGACTCTGAATTCGGTTAAACCTGTATGATGTCATGCCTACACTCTCACCCAGACTGCCCAAGGCCAGAAATTTTGCAAAAGAGTGTCGCTTTCTTTGAGTCAGCCTGTTGCAGGGATCCCAAGACTTGGCATGGAAAGTGTAGGTGCAGCATTTTTTTGCAATGCATTATCATCTTCAGTGGCCATTTTTGGTTGCAAACTTGTTCGTTATACTGAAAAATCACACTTTGTTAAAATGAAATTCGCTTGTCATGTTGTATGAATGTTTGTCCGGGCCCACAAAAAGTATTTGTTATTCTGAAAATTTTGTTACATTGGTATTTGCAATACTGGGATTTGACCTGTACTGTATTAACAACTTACAGCTTTTGTGCAGCAAGGGAAGATAATGAAAACTTAAAGGCCAATGCAAACAATTCCTACAGGCATCCCAGCTACTTACAAACCCTCAATCAGTATAAAAATAGTGATGGAACAAATGTGTGTGGCTGCACTCCCTGCACTGCATCATTGCAACTGCAATCATTATGGTGGAAAAAAGGCAATTAAAAGAAATTAAAGGAAAACTGACAAACAGACTAGACCATTATAATCCTTTACAGAAACTGCAAAGAAAGTCCAGGTGTCAGCAAGTGCAGTGTCCTACTCCATCAAAACAAACTCGCAGTCCAGAGGACACTCTGACAAGTACAGGTTGGGTAGACCCAAAGCCACAGCATAATTGGAGGACAAGTTTGTGAGAGGCGTTTCACAGGACACCAGCCTAATAGCTGTGCAGTTTCAATACCTCTACTGTCTACTTGTTCAGTGCTTTAATTTCAGTGTACTCCAAGACTGGTCATGGCTCCTGGCCCAGGCAGGCCTCCCTGAAATTTAACCAATGGCTTTCTAATAGCCACTCAACCTGTCAAACCTGCAACTTCAAGTCTCTTGTGCAGAGCTGATGGTGAGACTTGCTTATTTCAAACACTGTCCTGTAAGGCCCCCAACACACAAACTGACATTTGTACTGGCATCCCAATACCTGGCCATTCTGTGCAGGGCATTTTCAGTACAGCAGCCAGTGATGAGATGGATGACCTTTTCTGTCTTTTTGTTACCTTAATTACTGTATCACTTTTGTCCTTTTTGTTGCTATGTTGATGTCATCACCTGGTGCTGATGCCACATTTGACATCCTGGGATGCTTTCCTTGTGCCACCTGCTGATATCTTGCTTAATAATTCAGCTAATATGGCTTAAAAAGAAATAATGAATGTTTTAGAAATTCAGTATATCTCCAACAATTTGGACTTTGTACTCTTTGAAATTTTCCTTTAAAGAACTGCCAATTTTAATTTCCCCTTGGGGACAAATAAAATATAATCTAATCTACTATGAAAAAGTCCCACAGTATTGACAGTTACCAATAGTCTGCCATGTGTTAAGATGTGCATTTATATTACCTCATTGTCTAGAAATTGAACATCTTCTTTTGATTTGCTTTGAATATTCTCTTCCCCTTTTGTGTATTCTGCCATTTACACTGACAACAGTTCGTGTTCCTTTACATCGCCATCTTTATTACCATCTCTGCACCATTCTTCACAAGTTCACATGTCCGACTTGTTCCTGCTTGATTATTTTGCAGGGAGTTTAAAATTAAAACTCCTGTTTATAAGTACATCTTTAATCTCTTTTACAGTTTTATGTTCCTGTATTTTTTATTATGCACACTGGTTTTTCACTCCAAAAGAAAAATTATTGGGCTTGCAGAAGATAAGCTTGAGTTGCTGGATTAAAGACATAAAGAAGTGTGGTTGTGTTTAAGCATCAGAGGATCTCTTGTCACTGCAATTCATTTTTGCCCAAATACGTACAGACACTTAAATTGTTCAAGTGCAGTTTTGTTCTATGATTAAAATTCCAAACTTCTAACACCTGGGCAGTTAAATAAAGCTACCAGCATTTTGTTTGTGTGTAGACATTCAGACCCATCACAAAACTCTTGGTGGTTTCTGAAACCAAGTGATGTGTGCCTTATGGTAACCTTTGTTACAATGAAAATAACCTTTTAACCCAAAATGAAAACACAGCACACGTTAAGATATAAAGCGTTCCAAGAAGGTCAACCAAAAACAGAAAGGGGAGGATAAAGTCACAGCAGAAAGACACATACATGTGCAAACATTTACAAAGAACATAGGCTTCTAGCAGTCTATAGGTACAGCAATTTTATTTATAATAAAAAAGCACAACCTTTACATTACAAAAAAGTCTAATGGTGAAACTGACAAACTGCAACTCCTCTTCAATCAAATCTATTTCGGTTTACACTTGACCTTCACATTTCCAGTACGCCCTATGGCTCCCACAGGCCAGAGGATTTGTCACTCAAGAACGTGGACTTGGAACAAAGGGACAGAGCTGGCCTCTCGGGAAGTTTTAGAGAAGGTGATAAAGATGTGGTCTTTAACGTTCTTCCTCAAGTCCTTCTTCCTGAAAGGGGTTTTCATTTGGCACAGGAGGAAGCATGGGAAAAGGGTCAATGTCCGAGCCCCAAAAACATTTCATTCATGGTAAGCCACCTCTGGGGGAACAGCACTGAAACTTCTGCAGATTCCTCCTGGGGTGATAGGAATGAGTAAGACTGGTGGCAGGCTCCCTTGTGAACCCCCCACCCACCATACAAAGGTCTAGAAGACTAATAGAAATCTATTTCTTTACAAAGAGTTATAAAAACATATTTGAAAAAGAAAAAAAAAAGCAACATGCTTCATGGCCCTTCCTCATAACAGCAGGCAGTGCAGCATCAATGCAAATGGAGCTAAGCAATCAATTAGTTCTTCCTTCTTTTAAAGTGCAAAAGGTTTGGCGCCTCTCCTTTTTAAGGCCTTGGTTTTTCTTCATTTTTTTTTGGAGTGTCTACAGTTTGAAACCTGTGATCTCCTACATTTCCTCTGCTCCTTCCTTCCGTCACTCCATTCTCCTTGTTGCTGCTCAGAGGCCAGTTCTTCACACCAGACGTCCTACTGGAGTTGGGGAATGGGACAAGAGAAAGAAACTGTCATTAGAGGCACATGCACATTTAAGTCATTTAGCAGGACAAACTGGCAAGTCTGATGACACAGGGAGGAGAGGAGTGATGTACCACACAGGTGCAGGATTGAGGAGACTGAAATAATGGAAGGAGGGCAGTAAGTGGATCAGGTATGGCATGGGACTCACAAGGGTGGAAGTGGCATGGCATAGCCAAAATAAGAGCCAAGTATTTGCCAGATACAAAAAATAATACAATTGAGTAAATAACTATGATTTCCTTCTAAGATTTTACAAGTAAAGAAGATCAAGGTCTTGAGGTAAGTTAGTCCATAGCGCAGAGACACTTGGCACATTAATTAGTTCATGTAAATAAGAATTTCTGTGGACCCTACAAACCCATGAGTTTATTAAAAGGCCTCCACTATCAAAGGGGGATTTCAGGAGTGGACATAGGTTCCACACTTTTACCTCCAATTTGCCACAGGCCCCATATCAGGCATCAGTGTCATGATGGAAAGAGTAATTCCTGCTTCTGTAAAGCCTCTTGTCAAGCCCCTTCTGTAACATTTGGACACATTTTTGGGGCTATTTTCAGATTTCCTATTTATCTCACATTTTACTTCCTTCTGTTTATTCTGATTGTGTATGAGTATCCAATTATTTACTTTTGACTATACTTTTTGATTAAGGACTTCCTTATAAACATCAGTGGCCTCCTTTTGCATCAGGTCATCTAAATCTGTGTACCAACCAAGGATTCCACAATTCTGTCCTGTAGGAACTCTAGATGTGCCCATGATGCACTGTACTATTTCCATAGCTGATAGGCCTCAGCCTGACTGAGGAAATCCTCTACATTCGGTGTGGGTAGGTGCCAGTCTTTGAGGCGAGTGCTTTCAGTACTCCAACATAAGATATGCAAAAAAGGGGACAGCAAAGGCATCGCACCTCACAGGGAAACCTGCCTCTGGAACTCAGGGACTCAGGTGTCAATTTCTAAAGGGATCTGTTGCAGTTTGCTGTCCTGAAATGATTAGGATAGCAAAAGTAGGGTTTAAAGGACACTCAATGCCAGGGTATTGTTAAGACTAAAATTAGGAGATGAGCAACAGCCCACTAGCATGGAAGAAAAAGAAAGGGCAGAGGAAGCAAAAAATTAGAAAGATGAAATGGGAGAGGGAGGATTTTGTGTCATATTTACAAATGATCCTTTTGGAGAGCCAGGGGCAAACACCTCATGTAAATAGACCCAGTAGTGATGCAGGACTCGTTCAGTCTACTGTTTACTGCTCTCCCTCTATGCATGGTTACAAAATAATCTTAACATTTTCTGGTTTCTATGTCATTTAAATTCTAGACTAGACTAGTCAATCATTGCAGCTACCTTTGCTTTGCAAAGAAGGAATCTTCAAGACCCCAAAGAGGATGCCATCCAAGCCTCCACTGTGCCTTGACACCCAACCCATGAAAACCACAAAGATGAGATGCACCGCTGGCAGTGCCCAATTTAAACCTTTTGCAAACCTAACCTTTACTCCAAACACTGGATCTGACTGTCACACTTGCAAGTCCGGTCCTCTTCAAGCACTTTCCACAACACACCACAGGGCATATGGTCAAATGCCAGGGTGGTAGAATTTGGGCCCAGTGTTGTATTCATTACAGTAAAGGACACTACACTTATACTCTTAAATAAAATGATTTAAGGAAAAGTTTGACTTGCACCTTCCAAGTAATTTTTCCAATAATTTTACAAATAAGCAGAGAACCAAGTGGCTTATCCTTAATGACTTTCCTCTCACTCAGAACACAAGGTACGCAGCAGTGAGTAACCATTTGGCCTGTGGCCTGTGCTGTTTTTAAAGTGCCCGTCTGTTTATGCTGGCAGGCCAGTGTACAATAGCTACTGAAAGACTTGATGCTTTACCCATCAGTGCTCATTAGTCACTTCAGACATGCAATGCCAAGGTCAACAAGTGAGCTCAGAAGCTCAAACTGGCACTGCCTGTGTTTATGGGTAAGCACACACCATGGCTGCATCTTGCAAGAAGGCCTTTGCAGAATTAAAGGTTTGATTACATGGTCCTGCACTGGACCTGATGTGGCCAGGATAGGCTTGGCTTGCCAAAAAAATTACAAATAGAAAAATAGTAGATGGATTATATGAACTTGAGCTATGTGCAACACAGCGTAAAAGCATACAAGACCTTTCATTAAAGATCTCTCAGGCGAAACCGTCCTTAGAAAAGTCAAAGAAAAGGCAAACAATAAAAAGCAGACGGAAGATATTTCAATATGTGATTTTGTTTTCCTTTTCCTCCTCTCAGAATTCAAGGAATTCAATTCAGTTAACTCTTACCTATCATGTAAAGGACTGCATGCTTCCACATCAGCATGAATTTAAACAGCATGGGACATTTGTAAAGTGCTTGTATGGCAGAGAGAAGTTTTTTTAAGAAATCTAAAGCTCTACAAAATTTTTGTTTTAAAAGCTTCAAAAACTAATAGGTAAGGAAACAAAATCAAAAACTCTTTTATAATTTTCCTAACAATTTACTTTTTCTGCTCCCTAAATTGTACTGTAATAATGAAAGCCAGTAGAATAAACATGGGGGCTTCTTGAAGAAATGGAGCAGCTCTCTAAGTGTCAGAGCCACTAACATTCATTAGGAAACTGAACACCTGGAACAGTGGAATGAAAATGAGGATAGTAAAAACGAAAATAATTTAATGGTCATTCTTTTTTTTTTTTTTTAAACTCTAATTTAACTTACACAAATGCCTGCAATATTCCGATATAAATGAAGAAAGCCCTGTTTCTCATTTTTAAGTTGACACCAAAACACAGAAATTAGGAAACTGCATCTTGCTTAATTAAGGCAGGAGTCCCATTAAAATCAGAGATTTGTGAAAGAAGAAAATTGGCATCAACAAGGGTCCCCAAGACTGAACATGTGAACCACTGGTGGAAATGATTCTAGCATGGATGACCAAATCACAAGGTTTTCTTATTAAAAATAGCCAATGAAAATATATTGTACTTATGCAGCCCACAAGGACACCATGCTAGACTAAGTTGGTCAAAAACAGAAATAAGAGCCCAGATTAAAACAGCATGTGAGAAGCAAAAGCTGCTCCTTTATGCAGACAGAGTAAAAATAATAATTTAGCATGTTTTATTTTGAGCTGTAAGTAATTTCCTTTCATAGTTACATGGCTCCTCGGAAAGCTCCAAGAATTGAGTATGATTAAAGTTCACTTTCACACAAGTCTAGCTTTTATTTTCAGAACTGAATAGACATATGCATGGATACTTCTTGTATTTAAAACATGGACCTGTCACTTGGTCCCCTTCATAAGCTAACTGCCCCAAAAGTGATCAAGGTTGTTAAACAATGCAGTTTTCAAGCTTCAAGACAACATGTGGGTGGAGGAGTAAAATGTTTCTGTTAATTGAGAAGAAAGGACTGTGTGCCTATTTTCAAATAAAATAAATACAGTGCTGTTATTCAAAGCATGCATAGAGCCAGAAGACTGTGAATTAAAAAATAAGACCTGACACACTCATCTCACTCTCTTTTAATGCTCTGACTTCCTACAAACAGAAGAAAATTTATTTGGCTTAATTAGTATACCAATAAGAAAAAGAGGACAGCCAGTAGTTACAGTAATATGAAATAATATGGCTGTATTCAAGTGGCATCGAGCCCTGGGATGGTTCCTGACCTGTGCCCAGTGCTATGGGGAAAGTCTGTAGTACCCTGCTATTAGGCATGCACGATGTATGCATGTGAACTGTAAATGCTGTGGAATTTATAGATAAAACAGTATGTGCTGCCAATTTTAAAAAGAATAAAACAGAAAAAATACCACACAATTGATTATTTTTCAGTGCAACTCTGGGCAATTTTAATAGCTGTAGGTAAACTTTCTGTCCCATAATAAACAGTTAAAATAAAAAAAATAGCAAAACCTTGAGTTACTTTACCTTGTCAGTGAGAAAAAATGGAAGTGATTAAAACAGACAAGAGTGAGGAGAGACAGTGCAAAAGAACAGTGTGGCCTGATGGACAGCACACCAGAAGGACTCTGTGTGCCAACCGGCCCACCAGTACTCAATTGGAAAATAAAGTCTGTTTGAGCATCAGTTCACATGGCTTTAGGCAGGAGAGACCACATTTTACTAATATAATGGAGATTTTATAAGGAAGCAGCAACAGCATCAATGCTGTTGACATCCTTTGGGACAAAGAGAGAGAGTTGGTCAAAATGACTGGGCCTGCTCTACAGAACACTAAATCCCAAGTCAGATCTGGACACAGTGTTGAAGCAGGAAGCATCTGATAAGTGATAGTTAATGTCAATAAATCTAATTAATCTAATCAATCATCTAATAAGTCTAGACTAGAGTTAGTAAAAAGATTCAATATCTTTTACATAAAAAGTCTCCACATATTGAAGAATAGAGATTCTAGTTAACACCCCATATCCTGAAGCCTACGAAAAAAGCCGTAAAGCTGGGCCACCTTAAATTCCTTCACACCTCTCCATCAGCGTCTTTTGTTTTATAAATGTGTTGATCAGCACAAGCAGACCGCTATTCCATTCCATCCACCTCCGCAGCTCAACTCAGGCAAATTGTTCTAACAG
This sequence comes from Polypterus bichir lapradei, assembly GCA_026402145.1. NCBI lineage: Eukaryota > Metazoa > Chordata > Cladistia > Polypteriformes > Polypteridae > Polypterus > Polypterus bichir. The sequence goes on from JANRMT010062798.1 coordinate 21,034,877, forward strand.
CTCAAGTGTGTTTATCTTCGTGTGAGGTGCCTGCAGTTGTATAGGGTAAATAATACTGTATATCGTCATTTGGAATACACAGATTTCATGTGTGATCCGTGTCTACAACAATCTGGATAAATGTAGGATGACAGGAAATGCAAGGCAAGAAATGCTGAACACATACCTAAAAGAGAATATTTTTCATTTTATAGTAAAAATTAATGTGTGAAGACTGAAGTCCAAATATCAAACACTTTCACAAAAGGTATAACAAAACAAGTGTGCCTTTATTCAAAAATATAACCAAAGAAAAAGTTATTATTCAATTTACATGTTGCTGTCAATATGTAAAAACCAAAGCCCATTCACCAATTGCATGGGTGGGTTAGAAGTAAGAACGGCTGCTTCTAAATCAAGAGGTTGCAGGTTTGATCCCAGGTTGCTGTTTAGGTATGTGGTCAGCATTTCTTGCCTTGCATTTCCTGCAGAACACACATGCAATGCATGTGTTCTAAATAACGATACATTATTTACTCCAAGCACCTCACACCCAGATAAACAGACTTGATCTGGGAGAACTTCAGCTGCATGAAGACTGAAGAGGTCACTAGGGCACATGCCAGTCAGGATTTTAAAATCAGAGAACAAGAAGTAAATTTAGACTAATTTACTATGGTTGACAGTGGCATGCTCAACTCCATCAAATGTTGATGCATAAACATGTATTAAAAATGTAAAACAGAAAGGTATGTTTTAATCAGGCTGACTTAGGCTATGTCCAGACTACTACACTTTCATTTAAAAATGGTGCTTTGATTTCCACAATAAAACGACAAACAATGCATATGACTTAGCTGTTTGCCTACAACAGGCATGCACACTTACTTGGAAACAGGAAGAGGAAGCGTCCTCCTTAAAGGGAGAGTTATGCAGCTGGTCACAGGATTTATCACAAAATCATAGCTGCTGGTAAATTTGCCTTTTGCACACGCGTGCAGCACTCAGTGTAAGCAACACAACAGGCACCATAAAAAGCAACTTCTCTATGTCCACCATGTTGGAATAGATTTTTCTTCTGGGAATGGTGGCCAATCAGTCAATGAGCAGGATCCAGGCATGATCACAGCACAATGTGAGTTGGCTCACATTATTAACGCTGAATTTTCGTAGAAATACACAGCTGCGAAGAGCATTTTCAGAAGTCTCTGTTTTTGAATGCTAAAAACTCCAGGGGTGTAGACAAAAGGCAAATACAAAAACTAATATGTGTTTTTAAGTAATAATGCAAGATTGGAGCTTCAGAGATTAAAGGCAGACTAGACTAGAGTAAATCATTCTGGTGTAGTCTAAGAACAGACAGTGAAAAATGAATTATATACAGGTTAAAAAATAAATGGAAAACACCATCATCACCATCAGGATTTTTGACATATATCAACAATGAAAAATGCTTTGTTTTTAAGTTTCATTTCATTTTTCAGTCCAAAATAAACCTGTTTTTCTTTTTGCAGATGCACACTAATTCTGCCATTCTCTAACAAGACTAGAAAGACGATCAAATGCAGAGGAAATCTAAAACAGAAAGCTATAGCTGCTGCGTAATTAACAATAATCAGAAAACAAAGACAGATAAAGACTTTCAAATGGGTCATATGGAAAGGACGAGTTAAATTATGACCAGGTTGTTATCCTGACCTAAGAGATCACCACAATCAGATGTGTGCAGAACTGTCTGTCATTATTCTTCATTATTGATTATCACTAGCAATTGCCACAAACCCTAAATCGGCATGCCTGTGTAATGATCACCTGTGGAGAAGCAGGTGCTCAGAGATATTTCCTTTTTTATTATTATGAGCAACTGAAATGTCAGGAAATTGAGCAAGCTAGCCAAAGTAAAAACCAAAGAACTGTCAGAGTTAATTGACAAAACCAAAACATTACAGCCAAAAGTATATTTAGAAGAGACACAGCAGTTGTTTTTTTTCTTTAATCCAGTAATCAAATAAACTGTAGGGTGCAGCCATATTAAAGTTGTGTGTGATGACATAACTGATCATATGATTAGCAACAAGAGTATTCAGACAAGGCCATGAAGCAAACATTACAAAATGGTGGTGACACTAGAACAACAATAAAATGAACAAACAGAGAAGAAAATCAGTAGCAAGTCCAAAAATGTCACAAATTGAACCAGAGATGTTCACAACGTGGAACGATAGCCACCAATGTTTCACAACAATATCCTACTAAAGCAGTCCGCTCTTTCTGGGAAGGGATCATGGTGGTTAACTGGTGGGCTCTGTTTTGCAGCTCCTAGAACCCCAGTTCAATTCATTGCCCAGTCACTGGCCATGCAGTCCACGTCAAGCTTTTGTGGGTTACTTCATTCCATGTTAATTTCATACTCAGCGTGACTAAGTGTGCCAACAGTGTGGACTGGCATGTTGCCATGCTCTTCAAGGTCACTTCCTGCTCTCTGAGACACTTCTCTGCACCGGCTGTTTCCAGTAAACTGAATTTGTTGTAATTAGTTCCAATAAAGCACATTTATAGTTAAAAGTACCTCACACATTTATTAACATAGTATACTTAAACTACAAATAACAGGCACAACACACAGAAACAGCTTGCTGAACACAACATCTCCATGCAATATACAGGAATATGAGTAGACATACCAGTAACAGAAAAAGGTCAGATGAATAAACTAATGCCTAAAATACAAGCATTCATTATTTCCTTTGTAATGAGTATGGTCAAGTTGCTTTGCAGCCTCATTACCTTAATAACGTCTTTAAAATTCAAATGAATCCTCTGGTAACTCTATGACACAAGATATTAAATGAACAGTAAAGTGTTACCGTTGTGTGCCCATGAAATAACTATCTGGCATGTATTAACTTATCTGGGCAGACTTTACAAATTAGCTGACATTCATGGCTACGTCATTAAGGCATACAGACAACGAACATTTGTTAATATTGTGGGAAGCCATGCTGGGCAAAAACTCTAGGTAGCTTTGTGCTTGTTTTTATGATGGCACAGCAGTGGAGCATTTAGGGTGTTTTAAACTATAAAAGCATAAAGAACGCTGGTTCAAGTTGTACTACCCAGTTACTGTGTAACATCGAGGGAGTACCTCGACAAACACATCTGACAACAACTTAATGTCTTGTGATGTTGTAGTTCTCCTGGGGTGAGAGTAAACATGCAATAATACAAAACAACAGAGAATTAATTTCACTGAAAGTGCCTCATTTCAGTTCTTATTAAGACATATGCATTGGATTGTCAGGCAAAAACTGATTGTATTTTTGAATTTTATTAAATAGTTTTTGGGGAAGGAGCATTTCTGGTTATACTTGCATTATTTTAATGTCAATGTGAATTAGTAATATCATTTCTATCCTCAACGTGGAAAACAGTTCGATAATCTATTTTTTAATGTTTAAAACATTACTAAAAATCTGTGATCTGTTTTGACTCAGGAGGTGTGTAAATTAAAAATTAATGATTAACCTGTAAAAAAACATTCAGGTCCAAATTTTGTTTTGTCATGTGGACAAATTTCAATTAAATCCTCATGTGCGTGTCTCCCACTGATTAGCAGAACATCAACAATGGGCAAACACACACAAAGCCACACCATAAACACAACAGAAGACACGCACATCAGGTTCATGCACGTAGCTTTCAGTATGAGTGGCTGTTGAATGGCTTTGTGACCCAATGATAAAAACTGTCCCCGGATATGGCAGTGTAAGTGGAAAAGAAAGAAAAGTGACTGTGCAGGATGACAAAAGTCCTTCATAATACTACCTGCGTATTATCAGTTTGAGGAGTTTGAATATTGCAGAATTTCTTTCAGTTTGTTTCTCTCCTGTCATTTTTCATTTACCATTTTGTTATTTTTTTGTTGTTTTCTTGTTACCATTTGGATGTTCATGTATGTCACCACTTCGTGTGTCAGAAGCATTACTGTTGCTGTTAATGACAGCCAGAGGTCGTGAGGTGTGACACCCTTACTGTGATGATATTTATGCAGGTGTTGTGGTAGTGAGACAACCCAAGATTGTGCGCATTGTGAGGAAACCTTCTGTGGCATCAGTTAGATCAAAATCTATTCAGGGAGTCAGGGCTTTGCCCATTTTCTAGTATGATTGTTGGGTTGCATATTAGGCTTTGATAATTGGGTTCACTTTAATTTTGGGGGGGGGGGGGGGGGGCTGTACTGTTGCAAGTTTTTATTTTGGATCTTTATTTCCCAGTCTTTCTTAAACTTTACTCTTGCCGTTTTCACTTAGGCAGAACACAGCAATTTACAAGATGGTTTAGATACTGTATGTCCTGTACTGCTGTTTGCTTCTAATGAGGTGTGTAAAACTTATCAATACAAAAACAAAGGAAAGTAGGCTGAAAATAAACTGTTAGTAAGAAATGATAACAGAGAAACTTTCTACAGCCAAATAACAAACATTTTTGACCCAGTAACTAAAATAAGAAATGTCAATTGTTGTGTCTAAAGGACAATAGGACCAATCTGAGGGCGCAAATATCAGGAAAAGAAGAACACAAAAACTAAAGAGGGGATTAATGCCAAAACAAAATCTGGAACTGCATTTAGAAAGGAGGCAAGCAAGAGGTCCTAACTTTAACTGCTCATCCTTTTCTTTCATAACTACCACAGCACCCCCTATTATAATGATGGCACAATGACAACAGTCATCATAGTGTTGATAATCTTACTACTTACCCAAGAATGGCGTTAACATCCGGGATACCGTCAAGAAAAAGGCAAGTGCCATGGTTTGACCATTCCTCTGTCCCTTTCTTTAGTTTATTTATTTTGCTAATTTTCATGAATTCTTAAGTAACCAAATTTTTCCTTCCATTTTGCATTGTTTTCATTGAGTATTATCTCAATTCTTAACCTTCTTGGCATTAATGCCAAGCGTGACTTGGGCTCAATAGTCTGTGCAATTAACACTAGAATTCCTGAAGCCTACGAAAAAACATGTAATCCCGGCCCACCTTAAATTCCTTCAAACCTCTCAATCAACATCTTTTGTCCTGTAAATATATCAATCAGCACATGCAGCAAGCAGCCTGCTGTCCCAACCCCCCTTGACGGCGCTCACTTGGGCAAAAAGTTCTCTTGGTGCCTGGAGTTGTATAGGGTAAATAATACAGTATATCATTAGAAAAACGATGACCACAATTGGTACTGTGCTTCTGCTCAGAACTATCTGTTGTACCGGCAATCAAATATACGATGTCCTGTGACCACTATCAGACTAGACAAAGGCAGGAATGTAACAACAGACATCCATCTACGAAGGAATTTATGGTGGGCCGGGATTACAAATTTTTTCTTAGGCTTCAGTGATTCTAGTGTTAAAACTGAGACAGACTTAGGGTGACATATAATGATACATTTTATTTTGTTAAGCCTGAATAAGATTCAGAACAGTAGTTTCCTCCATCTAGTGGATGAAATAACATAAAAAATAAAAGAATACTACTATGCTTTCTGCCACTTTATGGTAAATCTAATATAACTCATTAATATTCATGAGTGGGGCGGAGCCTCCAACACACAACACAATGGCCTACAAAAGCCATAAGGGCAAATTTAAAACTAACCGAAACAGAATAGTTGCTTAAATCAAGTGACAGTGCTGACAATGTGAACTGGTGATCAGGGGTTGACACAGAAAGCAAAACTGATGCATTATATACAGCAAATGTACAAATGAATCACTGTGGCATGCCTAGTGAACTTAGTTGCGTGAAGCTTCACCATGGTGTGACAGTAGCTGTGTGACAAACAGCAAACTGATTGTGATCAAGTGGAAGGACAAAAAAAAAAAAAAAGATGTTAGGCCTCTAAGCTCAAAGACCGTGTCCTGGGAAATGTGGAAGTCACTAAGCCTTGTGCTGTGGTAGACAACAACAATACAAGGGGCACATCAATTGTACAAATCAGAAACTGACATTCTATTTTCTCATGCTCAAGAAATGAAAAATATTAGGAAAAGGGTGTCAAGAAACATGCATCTACTGTCCTGATTGTGAAGTCCGGTTGTGTGTTGGTGACTGTCTCAAAACATGTAACATGATGGAAGTATACTAAATTTGCATTTGTATAGCAGTGGACACTGGACAGATCTTTCTACCGGATTTATATGACATTTTCATATTTATATCTTTCTGTTACAAATAACATTTTTTTCTTGTTGAAAAATTTCTGTGTTTTTGGCTCATTTTTTCCCTGGGTAAACATAACACTTAGGAGGGTAATCACTTTGTATTGTCTTCTTATACTACTTATTGTAACCGTGTTTCATATGTTGAGCCAAAGGGTAGAAGGTCCCCAAACACTGCAAATGTGGGACTGAATTTGCCAATATAAGGCCTGTGACACCTCAGGTTTTGTATTAGCTGTTCTGCTCTTGTTCTTTGGCTCTCATATTTATTAAAATGATTTATGAAAATCTCTAGGTGTTGCTGATCTTTTGACCTTTGTCTTCATCTTTACAAACGTTTTTAGTTGCCTTTTTAGAAGACGTATTTTACTCTCTAAATTATTTGTGGTTAATTTTGTGAGTTTTGAATATATGAATCTTTGGACTTTATTTTTTGAATTATTGGTTTTTGAACTTTATTTTTTTTCTAGAAACTTGTTTTGTTCTTGGGCCATGGGTTTTCGAGTTCTTCTCTCCTGTTTGTAATTTATAGGCTTGGTCTGTGGTCTGTCAAAGTGAATCAAATCTTAACCCTGGAGACATTGTGTAACCAGGCATTTATTTTGGATGGGAAGTCACCAATCAATCCAAACATAAGACTTTAGGCTTAAATGTTCTGACAAATCTATCATTGTTATCAACAAATGCATGATTAACTCCTATGATCTCAACAACAATACAAATCTTTGCTAATGTTTCTTTTGAGATAGCTGTAGTTTACCCCACCCTACTAACAGATACGCAAGGAGAAGAATTATACAAAAGATGTTTCTTACAGCTCCAATGATATATTGGATTGGCTAAGGAAAAACACGACTGAGGAAAGGAGTATCACCCCTCACAAACATAAGTAGTACAAGCAGCCTCCATGCAGAAGGGCACTCTGCCTTCATAACAACCTTTATTATATAGCACTCATCATTCATGAGCAGCATGGTGGTATGGTGGTTTGAACTGCTACTTTACATTTCTGGAGTCACAGGGTTGATTCTGGGCCTAGTCCCTGTCTGTCTGTGCATGGCTTTACCCCGGGTACTAATGTTTCCAATGACATACATTTTAGCTTTGTTGTTCAGTTTAATTTTGCCCAATAGTGTGTGCTGATATAAATGTGCTCTAATAATAAGCAGCATCCCATCTGGTAATGGTTAACACCTAAGACAAGAAATCCCATAATCACAAACAATGGATGATCAAATGCATAAACAATGTATTACCAATAAATTCAGCAAAAGAAACATTATTAAAAATTGTCAATTATTTAAAGTTGTTCAAGTGTAAAAATGGCATGTCAAAGCAACAATTACTGGGAGATTTTCAAACCTGCTTAAATCAGCTGAAGAAGCAGCTGCCTAGGTCACTGGAATATGAGCATGTCTGTTACAGGGCCTCTGACGCTCTTGTGTCCGATTTGAAATCGTCAAGCAACACAATACGTGCCTTTCTGAAAAGAGGAGTGGAGGTGGCAAGTGGAGCATTAGAAAGGAAGACTTGTGCAATAAAATCTGTTCAATGACCACATTTACTAGGAAGCCACCATGCTGCAGCAAGAACTTGACTGTACCAACTCAAATTCCATAAAAGGCCAAGTTAACTCTTAAGATTTACTTTTCTTACTAACAAAAAAACTTTGTCAAATCTTTTGTAATACAGGCATGAAATTTTATAACGTGAATACACAATTGCCATCAACTTAAACCACAATTTGAAGTGTTTCTAGTCCCAAAATGACCCAATTTTTGCTTATGTAATAAAAAAAGAACGTGAAACTTGACAGAATTAGTGTGATAACATTACACATCAAAACAAACTCTAACATGTCATTTTCCCTTTTGTAAATAATGTTAAATAAGACTGCCGTCTTATACTTTATCACAACAAGTTTTACAAAGTAATGGCATTTCAGTCTTTCTTGGGCTTTTCAATCTCTATGAATTAGATAAAGATAAAGTGAGCACCACACTTGTAAAGCACATGAACGCGGCTTCAGCTGTGAGAATGACAGAGACTGAGACTGTGTCTTTCCAACATAAAGACCCAACCTGACGTTGACTTTTCATCACAGTTACAAACCTCATACTGCACAATAAAAGTACCACCATTTCACCTCATTTTGGAAGTAAGTCAACAAAGAGATCATCAAAATAAGCCTATGGATAATGGAAGAACATGAAAGCTCAAAACAAACCGTGACTGGGCAGAGAATTTAATCTACGTTGCAGAAGTATAAGCCACTATGCCAAAATTCCCCTGTTTATGAGGGTTTATGTTGATTGCATCATGGTTCATGTTTTTTTGTATTTAAGACTAGTCTTGGCTTTATTAGAGATATTGTACTTGTAAACTGCATTGTATTATAACATGTTTATATGTTTGCCCCAAATCAGTTAGGAGTAAGTACTCACAAATATTTTCTTATGAAATGTAAACTTAAAAAAAGTTCTCCGTTGGGGTACAAGGATAATTCTCAAATATGCTGCAGCATTTCAACAGCACAACACAAGCCAAGTTTTTAAACTCTAAGAAACAAACCTTTCTACTTTTTGACCCACAAAGATGAACTCATCCTTAAGTGTGGAGCATTTTACAAGTCCCCCATGTGGCACAAAGTTAGTGTTTGGGAACAACAAAGCCCAGTACAGCACATCAGCATAACTTCAGGTAAGGCAGCAAGTCACCTATTACCACAATGAAAAGTCATCTCCATTTCAGTGCTGATGTGGAGCCCTTATATGTGAGGCAATCTGCTACCTGATACCCAAATAAACTACATTCCTTCTGGCATTAAGCAAACATTAACTCTGTCAAAATGCACTCCTCTGCCATAGCTCTTTCTTGTGCTTATAAATCTGTGTAATATTTTCATAGGCACTAACCCAAAAACTGCATGCCACAGAATAAACTGTCTGCAGGCATTTCATGCTGTCATCTCCTTGCCCTCAACTTTTCTTTATCTGGCCTTCTGCTTTGATTCATGGCATATTCACAGGACAGAAAACAGTTCCTTTCAAAAACAAAGCAACAAAAGAAATTATATTTCAAGTAATTTATTTATTTATTGTTAGTTTTAAATGTCATTCAAGTTCAGTGCTGTATTAGTCTTGTGTGATGGGAACTTTTTCAGAAAGAGAGGACCTTATAATGGCTGTAAATCCCACTTGAGTCTTGCTCAGTACCTAACACAGAGCCGTGCCTATCATGAACTACAGTATGTTAAAATGCAAAATGGGCAATATGTCATTGCAATGTTCAATTTCTTGCCCATTGACTTGAATATGTGGAGTTGTTATGCTCTTCTTGTCTTTGTAAGGAGCTTTTCTCCTTGAACTCACAGCTTTGCACTGTTCTGCCAAGTCATGCAATAGTAAATGACTGACATAATCCTGTTTCATACATATATACTTTACCAGAAACGTACAGGTAGAATACTAGGTCAAGAATATATGTGAACAAAAGCTGGAGTCAAACCAGAAAACACAATATGATTCAGAGAAATGTAATATTGGCATTTGTGTCCACAAAGCCAGAAACTGAGTTAAGCAGGTAAAACCTCACCACTACCTTAGCCTAATGCCAGTATGTATACCAATCTTGGTTCTATGGATTTGTTTAATAAGGTGTAGTATTATAATCCTGAAACCAGTATGGCAGTTTTCATAAAAGCACAACACTTCAAGGTTTCCTGGTTTTGCAGCTTTTTGGAAAACATCTAGAAACCAAAAGGACACTGAAAAAAAGATACTATACCTATCTCAACTAAGAAGGACACCACTACAAAATGTTTGAAAATTCTGAAAAAATATGCTCCAATGACAAACTCTGAAACACATATACCATAGTTAGGAAAAAGACAATAGGTTATTTAGTACAAGCAAAGTACGATTCGGGTATATCATGCCTAGAACATCTGATAATTAAACAAATGCAGCACTGGGCTGCTGCTGACTCAACTAACTAATATAATGTGAGTGGTCACAGAACATTGAAACTACTTTGAGAATCCTCTCCACTATATTTGAGAATATAATGTCGGAATGCCATCAGACCTGAAATAAAAAGTGTTTTCTCACTAAGTGTTCAGCTATATTATTGACTAGACCAGAGGGTCTCATTGAATGTCAGGATACACATCAGTATAGCTACCAAGGTAGCAGACACACACCTTTTTGCCAGACTTTGCTACATGGATGGCTCCTGTCAGTACATCATCTGCTTTGCTCATCAAGATTCTTACCTTTGGTTTGCTCTGTTTGCCCAAGGCATGTTTCCGGTATTACACACTGACATTTCTATGTAGCCTATGGCTGCTGTTTAGGGCCTGTTCTCTTTAAGTACTTACAGTAACAAATTCATTTATTCAATCATATTATAACTTGCAAAATGCAGTGAATTTCTCTAAAATAAACATGAAGAGCAATGACAGCCCTTTCTCAAAGGTGATTTTGCTCAAAACTAAGTCCCATAATCCTCCCAAATCACATAATCCCTGTCTGCCCAGCAAATGATACATTCTGTCACCCCTTCACTCCACAAAGAAAGAAATAAAAAACTGGGTCTTACGGAAGGAACTCACTCCTTGTCTCTTTCCTTGCTGACCACCTCCATTTGTGCTGCCTGTAGAAGGAAGGAAGAAACAAGAACATCAGCAGCTGAAATGCTGGTAAAAAAGGGACTGCAGTGTTGTTGTGGGTTTTTGTCGCCTTGTTTTGAAACTGCTATGCATTTCGGTTTCCAGGTATCAAAAGACAAAGCATGATATCTAAATTAGTCAAAATTAATTATATTCTAAGAGAAGAAGACAAGTGACAACAAATATAGGTAATGTTGAAGGCTGCTTCTCTTATATCAAAAGGATGTGTGGCGGACGGCCGGGACCCATTTCCCGGTCGGGATGCCCCTTTGTCACTACACCCAGGGGAGCAGCCATGGGAGCCACGCTACGTCCCTCAGAAACTTTGTTGGCAGCCCCCCTGGGTTGTGTCGGGGCCACTTTCGTGGAACACCGGAGCTCATCTTGGTTGGGCTCCGTGGCCTCCGCCAAGGGGGAGCTGCATAGAGCTGCACGGCTTAACGAGCCCATCTGGGCGGGAGCACAGCCACACCCATAAGTGCAGCCAGAAGCAGGTCAACGAGCACCTGCAGCACTTCCGGGTGGGTTAAAAGAGGAGCCTGCAGCCACTACTCAGGGCGCCAGAGTCGGGAGGAGAAGGACGAAGCTGCCTGGGAGGAGTAGTGGAGGAAGATGACGAAGAGTGTGATTTGGGGTGATTTTTCTTTGTGTGTTTTGGGGACTGTGTTAGGGCCGGTGGGACATGGAGAAGACACAGCTGTCCCACAGTTAAAGAAAAAATAAAACTTTTTGCTTATTTTGTCCATGCCTCTGGTGTCAGTCTGTCGGGTCGGCGCCAACCAAGCGTTAATATCACAGATGGTACACTGAAATGTAAAGTTGCATCAAATAAACAATTAGATGTTTCCTAATTCTAATTTTTACCTGGGTATCCAAAACTGAGGAGTGCATGAAGAACTTTAATAAATGGCTTATAAACTTACCTTAAATATCTGTATTGGATAAAAGGTTCTCCATAAGGCATTGAACTTATTGATAAGAAAAGTAGTTGCTATACCCTGTTGCTAGCTGTCTGCCATTTAATTAAAAATTCCACCCAGTCTTGTTCCAAACCAACCCACCAGTACACAGATGTACACACAAAAATTCCGAAACAGAAAAGAAATCCATTTATGTTCCTGTTGACATATAGATGAATCTTCTGATAATGATGATATGCTTGTTGTCTCTAGGTCTGTTTGTGCCTGTAACATTATATTGACATTAAAACTCAAGCTAAGTGCTATTTTTAACTATAACAAAAATTTTAGTGTTTTGTCATTCAGGGCCCCATTTGTATGTGTTTGTAGGATTGCAGTTGGGTATAAATAAAACAGCCTATGCTTTGGGGAATGTGTGCACCCTGAAAAATACACAGATATGTACAAACACAGGTGTATTGGAGATTTTAACAGCCTACTAGGCAGAAGATCTCCAAAGTGCTTTGGCAAAAAGAGGTGGAAAAGAAAACTGGAGAATGTTAGTGATGATGTCAGAAAATGGAACAATTCTATACTTTGAAAGAAGGAAAAAAACCAACAAGAGCAATTACCATCAAGCTTACAGCATGTAATTTATAATAATGGCTTACCTATTTATCACAAGACACTGGATTAGTCAAAGTACAACACCAAACTGACATTGCAGAGTCATTTCCTACTACACTTGAGTTTCCGGAGACATGTTGTTGCTATTCTAAATATAAAGAAATTTGTCTTGCTGTTCATTGCCTAAACATACTCACAAACACAGATATATACACCATGAATTTTGAATACTGGAAGACATGAGAAGGTAGTCAGCATGTTGACTGGCAATTCTTTGCTCACTCACCGTCCACATGTCTGTATATCCAGCTACCCATAAACAAACCACTTTTTTCTGGACTTCCTTTAAAGCTGCTGTCTTTTTTCACAAAATGAACATGAAAACTGTACATAAAACACATCATCCTCACAAATGTATTGCATTGTCTTGTACTCTACACACTATACTAGATAACCCGCCATCCCGTTAACCTTCCGTTTCTACCATTTTGGTTTTGTTTAAACTCTACCACTGAGATTGACAAAAAATCACCAATGTAATGACCTTTCATAATTGTTCTATCACCAGTTCTGATACTGTCCACTGCAGCCTGTATTTTTGTAGTAAGACCATGTCCTCTTCTTACACCCTAAAAGGATTAAGCTCCTTTAATTTTAACAAGAAAAAGCAATACATGGTCACAGTACAAAATTCAAAAGTATCTGCTCTGCCTGCTTATAATAAACTGCTAAATAGGAAAGACTTCAGGGGAAAGACTAAGAATTATAAATGCCAGAACTCAATTCAGATCTCAGAACGGCTACAAGAAATTCAGGGAGCTAAACTCTGTTCAAAAAGGTAAAATCACCTTCAGAGCATCACCTCTTCTGTTTACACTTGCCAATAAACAAAATGGACTCCTAGTGAACGCTGCATTGATAAAGAAGCATTCTTTCATTTACATACTAAATTGTAATATTGACAACACCTAAAACCATAAAGCAGGACATGCAATCAAAAAGGAAGTCAAGAAAAAAGTCTTTACACTAAAGGTGTTGGAAATCTCCAAGAAACTACCAAGTCATTTAGTTAAAGCAGCAAAATATCTGAGTGACATGTAAAAATTACTTAGGTATTCGCCAACCAAATCAGAGTGATGGAATGAATAGTCCCGTCTCATTGGTAGAACTTCCCGTTCATATTTATTTTTGTGTTTAAATAGAAAATAGTTCATATAAAAATTCTTACATGTCTCCTCAGAGAAATACCAATAATATGATACCAACAAAGACACACAGACACAAAAATTAAACATATCATGCGTTTACTAGAGGTTTTTACAAATTTATTAAAAATAAAAAAACTGAGAAAACATATGTACATAAGTATTCACAGCCTTTGCTCAATACTTTGTCGATGCACCTTTGGCAGCAATTACAGCCTCAAGTCTTTTTGAATATGATGCCAGAAGCTTGGCACACCTATCCTTGGCCAGTTTCGCCCATTCCTCTTTGCAGCACCTCTCAAGCTCCATCAGGTTGGATGGGAAGCTTTGATGCACAGCCATTTTAAGATCTCTCCAGAGATGTTCAATCGGATTCAAGTCTGGGCTCTGGCTGGGTCACTCAAGGACATTCACAGAGTTGTCCTGAAGCCACTCCTTTGATATCTTGGCTGTGTGCTTAGGGTCGTTGTCCTGCTGAAAGATGAACCGTCGCCCCAGTCTAAGGTCAAGAGCGCTCTGGAGCAGGTTTTCATCCAGGATGTCTCTGTACATTGCTGCAGTCATCTTTCCCTTTATCCTGACTAGTCTCCCAGTTCCTGCCGCTGAAAAACATCCCCACAGCATGATGCTGCCACCACCATGCTTCACTGTAGGGATGGTATTGGCCTGGTGATGAGCGGTGCCTGGTTTCCTCCAAACGTGACGCCTGGCATTCACACCAAAGAGTTCAATCTTTGTCTCATCAAACCAGAGAATTTTGTTTCTCATGGTCTGAGAGTCCTTCAGGTGCCTTTTGGCAAACTCCAGGTGGGCTGCCATGTGCCTTTTACTAAGGAGTGGCTTCTGTCTGGCCACTCTACCATACAAGCCTGATTGGTGGATTGCTGCAGAGATGGTTATCCTTCTGGAACGTTCTCCTCTCTCCACAGAGGACCTCTGGAGCTCTGACAGAGTGACCATTGGGTTCCTGGTCACCTCCCTGACTAAGGCCCTTCTCCCCCGATCGCTCAGTTTAGATGGCCGACCAGCTCTAGGAAGAGTCCTGGTTGTTTTGAACTTCTTCCACTTACGGATGATGGAGGCCACTGTGCTCATTGGGACCTTCAAAGCAGCAGAAATTTCTCTGTAACCTTCCCCAGATTTGTGCCTCGAGACAATCCTGTCTTGGAGGTCTACAGACAATTCCTTTGACTTCATGCTTGGTTTGTGCTCTGACATAAACTGTCAACTGTGGGACCTTATATAGACAAGTGTGTGCCTTTCCAAATCATGTCCAATCAACTAAATTTACCACAGGTGGACTCCAATTAAGCTGCAGAAACATCTCAAGGATGATCAGGGGAAACGGGATGCACCTGAGCTCAATTTAGAGCTTCATGGCAAAGGCTGTGAATACTTATGTACATGTGAATTCTCAGTTTTTTATTTTTAATAAATTTGCAAAAACCTCTAGTAATTTTTTTTTTACCTTGTCATTATGGAGTGTTGTGTGTAGAATTCTGAGGAAAAAAATGAATTTAATCCATTTTGGAATAAGACTGTAACATAACAAAATGTGGAAAAAGTGATGCGCTGTGAATACTTTCCGGATGCACTATACACACAGACACACACATGCACATTAATGTATAAGATGGGCTAACTTGCCCTAAGTGTGTTCTGTGACCTTCTTACAGAAGGCTGTTCCGTCTGACAAATGTACATCCTTTGGTACTTAATGATCACAAGAATGACAGGGTATTCTAATTTTTACTCCTTGTATCTTTCTTCACTTCTGAATAAAAATGTATTATTTGCTTTGCTTTAGGAGTATATGCCCTTTGATTTCTTTGATTTTTATTTTGTTACTGCTGTGATAGACTCCTGCTTTAGGCTCCTTCGCTAGCTGTCTTTAAATCCTATTTAAAAACACATTTTTACTCTCTGGCTTTTAACCCAGTATGGCTATCATGTATGGCTAGTATGGCATTCATTCTTTTTATTAAGAACCTCTTCAGTTCTTATGTGTTTATGTGTTTCTGTTTCATTTACCCTTTCGTTTTGTGTGTCTGATATGTTGGGTTTTCTTTTTTTTTTGTACAGCACTTTGGTCAGCCTTGATGTTGTTTTTAAAGTGCTTTATAAATAAATATATAAATAGACAGCTGGCAGCTCAATCCGGCCGGGATGTCCTAGAACTGGAAAAGTGGAGAAGGGCAGCTTTTCCAGGACACTGCCTCCCCCAGGACGTACGTATGTCATAAACGTCTGTCTGTTGGGTTTCACGGGGCAACAGCGCCTCCTAGCGTCCACACTGCCCAATCTGGAAAATGTGCTTCTGCAATGTCCCTAAATTGGCCTCATATGAGTATTGCCAATGAAGAATTGGCATCTCATCCAAAGTTAATTCTTGCCTTACTCTTGAGGATACCAGAAAGGGCTTCAATGCACAGTGACTGTAATAAAAAGGCAGTGTCAAACATTTTTGTTCTTTATTTCGCCTTATACAATTTCTTGTATTAGGAACTTGTTAGTTTTCACATACCCCTTGGGGTCAGCCATTGTACAGCACCCCTGTAGCAAGTACAGGTTAAGGGCCTTGCTCAAGGGCCCAGCAGAGTAGGATCTCTTTTGGCAGTGACAGGGATTCGAACTGGCAACCTTCTGGATACCAGCACAGATCCTTAGCCTCAGAGCCACCACATTTGTACATGAGTTAAAAGTATTACAAAAAGGTGGCAAATGGTCCTTTAAGTCTTAATGACTGCTAATTTCTAGTAAGTCACACAATCTCATGCAGATTTATGTGTTATTTTACAGGTGCTAGAGGCTCTACTTCAAGTATATCACTCAATAGCTTGCATCAGAATTCCTATGTCCCATTGTTTAAAGATCTGCATAATAACATCTCTCATTTTCTATTAGGTATCTTTCAATAGTTTCAGTATTTAACAGAACCAATATTGCCTAATTAGCCTTAGTGATGCTTTTAATAATCTTAAAGACTTGGATGAGGTGCTTGAGTATACTTATTTAACACTAAACAGGTCCAGAACCCACCAAGCACTAGATACATGACATGCTTTTTACTTTGAGTTGCTATTCCATGCACAGAAATGTAATCAAAGGTCAGTTTGACTTCAATTTCTCTGTGGTACTTAGCATTAAATTCAGAAAAATGCTTTAACTGGAGGAATATCTTGCTAAACGTTTGCAGTTTGCTCTGTGGAGCCACCTATGAATCTGATCCATGTTAGAATCCCAGGTATCACTACTACAGTATGTCTCAACGTTAGGGTTTTTTGATCCTCTGAATATAACTTTCTAAATCTGGCAAGTTTCCTTCTGTGGTAGTTGTTCACTTTTGAGTGTCTTATTTTTTAGACCTTGTGTTAAATTTCAAAGTGCCAATCTAGCTCTTTTCTATTGCACTCAGAAATTACACTGCATTACTTCTTTGAGATTAACTGGGAGCACAGCTGAATGTCTTCAGCTGCTCTGATAGACATTTTTCATTCAACTTTGAACCATATTAGTTTTACTCAAAGCCATTGTTAGGGAATTCTGTTTAGATCAATATCTGTTATGAGGTGGGAGTAAAAATATTTTTCATGGAGAAGCCCCCTCCTTGGCGACAGGGACAGCTAATTACATGCCTCTGGAACTCTCCTACACTGACATGCATTTGGCTCTGCCTCTTTCATGCATGTCTTTCTGCTCATTTTCATTTGTACATCAATTTGTGAATAATGGGGAGTGAAGTCGTCAAGGCGAGAGACAGAGTCATACACTGCCCACAGTGTTTTAATGGGTCAGTTGCTTTTTTTGGCTCACTGGGATGGAACAACTTCCTTGGCTCCCTCAGTTTACTGGCTGACAAACTACTGTAGTAGGTGTGTCCTTATTTTCAGGTTGATTTACGTTGCAATTCCTTACTTCATGATTTAATGTCTGCACCCCCTTCATGATTTAATGTGTGTAATCCCCATCCAGCACCTATAATCAGGTGAGCCTGCTTTATATCGCCTGCACTTTCCATACTGAAGAACTGCTTTGCTGTGGTGGTGGATCATCTGCAGAACAGTGAAGTGATGAACATTCAAACTGTCAGAGATCAGTCATAAATTTAAAGGCATATGTTGTTATATATTAATTCATATTACAGGCAACTCACCTCCATCCTTGCTCACACCCAGGCATCCTTTCAGTTCCATCAGAGAGATGGCTTTGTCCTTGTTCAAATCACAGTAGTCTATGAATTTGCGAGCACATTTCTTTGGCTTGGCTTTCTTCTTGACATAACGTTTGAAAGGCTTCAGCTCCTTTTTGTTGATGTCTTGACTGCCATTGATGTCGAGCTGCCGGAAATACCAAAACACCACTCTCTCTTCAAGTGTGTGGCTGGGATCTGGCTCATAGAACCTGGCAAAAGGATGAGCAGAAGGGAAAGAGTAAATGTTATTGGAATTCTGACTAACTGGCTTTCCCTACCTCAGTCGCCAAGAAGCATCAATTTTGAATTGTGTTCTATGCGGGGAGATGATATGCGTGACCTATGACAAAATCTTTACATTAACAAATTTATTTTTAGATTTGTTTTCTGATTGGTAGAGGCTTCAAACACATAACCAGAAGCTGAGACCTAAAGACAAGTGTGGTGGTCGATTGATCAGTTGATTGATAAGTTTTACAAAGGACCCAAGGCAAAAATCATAATAAATACTTAACTTAGGAAACTGGAATTCTAACTTTACATTTTTACAATAGGAATTTAAAATTTTTGCAGTAACAGATGACAACTTCTCATCCTTAAATAAAATTAAACCTATCATGTCAGCAGCAGAGCCACAACGAAAAAACTACAAACTACCACAATGCTAAGATGAAGTGATATCAACAACATGATAAAAAATAATTGTTACAATATTATGACTTTTAAGAAATCAAAACAAGGAAAAAAATCCAAGATTCTTCAAAATGATTTGAAAACTAAACTGTAGAAGATCCCAACAGAACAAACTGTAACTGCCTTTACTTTATGAATAATGAATACAGGAATGTGAAAAACTGCTAAAATTATTAAAGAGCAAGTGACAAGTCTGGAGTTGAGAGGAAATAATGCAAACTTGTGGCAGATATGATAAAAAAACAAACAAACAAACAAACGATTGAACAACTAAGCAGCTATCACCACAACTCTCAGCAAAAGGCATCACTTGTCTGTTAGGAACACAAGGGACAGGAGTATTAAATGAAAAAAGGACTGAAACTAAGGAGTCCAAAGACACTTTTACAGAAGCCAAAATGTTAAATCAGAAATTACAGTCAAGTGTAGAAATGTGTTGCAACCAGTAACACTGTTAGAGACATGCATGTGCATTTTAGTTTTGCAGGTCTGAACCCCAAGTCATGGAAAAGGAGTCCAGCATTGCGCCAGCATTTAAACTGTTGTGAAATTGATGTCAGACACTGCACTGTAGGAGTCACTGTAGAGAAACTAGGAGCAGCGTCCTAGCAAAAGAGTTCACAAAATGACGGAGTCCACAAAATAAACAAAAAGGTGTTTGCAAAAAAGTAAAATATATAAAAATGTAACCCAGTATATTTTTTACTAGAACACACAAAAATAAACCAGGTTTGAAATATTCTGAGACAGAACACAAAAATATCCATTACTCGCAGAGTTCACCATAAACTGGGGCAACACAGAAAATAAAATAAAAAAATTATTTAATAAATAATACGTCTGTCACTCTTAACAATTCTGAGCAGATTCTTGCCTCTTAGTCACTGCTTTATCTAATTCATTTGTATTTTCATCTTCTTGTTTACTCTCCGTGTTGCAATCTCTAACTCAAAACTGGGATTTTTTCTCTTGCTTCTTCAAATTTTCTGTTTGTTCATATTTTGAACCATTTTCAATCTGCGCCCACAGAAGAACAGCCGATAGACCCATATATTTATGAATTTTTAATAATAAAAAACTACTCTTGTAAAGAAAAGAAAAAAAAAAACATTTTTGTGAATTTCCAAAGAAATGAAGAGAAAACTTTGGAACAAGTATGGTTGCTATACATTTTCTGCTCTGACTGGTTAGTTGGTGCTGGCACTAACTCCAAATGACCTTAGATGGAAGCTTGTGCTTGTGTCCAAAGTTGTCAAAGTAGATTGTTGATAATTACAAAGGAGACAATATATTTTTTGAAAAATGACAGTATGGATACTCAAAAATGGTTGAAAGCCCTCACTGCTACTAATCTCTCCAATAGAAAATGCAGCAAAAATCTCACGCCCTGTAAGAAGCAGCAACCACAAAGAAAGCACTGTGCAGAATGGATTATGTGCCATTTTCATTCACGGTTGATGGCAATGGCACAGACAATCATAAATAAGTTATAATGAACAAAGATTGATGCCACTCCACTCAGGGAAAATGAATATTTTCATCTTCATCACCACTTTGGTGTGTGAGTACTTGTCCTAAACCTAACATAGTGTTTCTGTTACTTGTATCATATGTACATATGTTGTCTGCCCCAGTGCAGCTCTGTTCTGGTGTTGAGTACATATATTTTTATATTATGTCTACAGCACACACCATTAAGTCCAAAGCTTTTAGTGCATTTGTTGGTCAGCTGAGTTTTTCTTTTGCTGGTTTGGGCTTAGTGCTGTTTGTAAGTTAAACTTACTTTTTCTTCCCACCAAGAGGCCTCTGTTTTGATACAAGTTCTTTTGCTGGAGTGTTGGATGTAGGGTTGCACCCTATATCAGTACTGAAAAAGTACAGAAAAACCTAATTTGTAAAATATTAGGTTTAGCATTTCGGTATCTGAAGTAAAGAGTACTTTTGAAAGACCTTGTGCTCAGCTCTTTGTTCTTCTGCTCTCCAGTGCACTGTAGACTTTTTGGGGTACAAACCCTCCACTTGACCCTTCAGATGTGCTAGGTGAGAGTTTCTTAAATTTTGGCTTACCACATAATTGTGTGAAAAATTAGAAAAGTTATAGCAATTGTCCAAATCTGTGCTGAGTGATATGCTTGCAATTTATCGTGGTAGTATGTGAAATAAAACCACTGACACATCAGATAGCTTTTATTTCTGTGGCACAAAAACCTAATAGGTGTTCCTCAACTCCAATCTCAACACCTAATAAGCATTCAATTTGAGTAGACTGACAGCAAAGATGTGTATAAGAAAGGGATAGACAGGAGTAACAGACTGATGGGCTTGTGAGGTGAAAAGACTATGGCGCTAGACTGATAATGAAGGAAACATTTTTTAACATAACAGGCATAAAAGAGTTACTTTCCATGGAGCTCGTTGTGCTTCTTACCTGTATACATCTAGACTGCATTTTGTGAAAACTGAATGCTATATACATGCATAAAACACTGTTTATCGGGCAGTACAATTTTCTGATAAATCCCATGGATTGTGGCATTACAGCTGAAGAGAAAAATTCAGAGCTCCATAAAAATCAGATTATAAAAAATTCAGTTGATTGCTTCTAATCAATGTTCATTACATAACAGAGGGAGACCCAAAAGCACAGTACAGTAAAGATATATAAGATATAGACACACACAGTCATTTATTTATTTGTGCTTTCCGATTTAGTTAGTTTTACAAATATTTGGTACATGTGGAATGCCTGTCAATCTTCTAACAAATAAACATTGATCTAAACATTAAGTGCCACATTTTCAGTATTTTCATTTAATACAAGACAATCGGCACCAGTTCTGAAGATTGTTACTTTCAACTCTAATCAGCACAATAATATGACATGGGCGGTAATTCACCGCTGCAATATAAAGAATTTGCTTCTCTGCTGTGAATGTGCTATCAGAGTCCTGCCACGCAGATAATTTTAAAAGCACATAAAACACATGGGAATGTGATTTTGACATGGCTCTGAAATTTTCACTATGCAGTCCCTTCACAGAGTTTGCTTCAGATGCCTGAATGAACAGTGTGGATCAATTTCTATGTCATTTTCCTTTTCAGGAATATTAGTATGGACAGGAACCCTTTTGAAAACAATGCTAACAACCAGTGTGGATGGATATAGTTTTTAAATCTAAGCACGGTAGCTCAGTGTGGGGCAATCCCTCTAAACCACCGCTAAGTCTAAAGCATGTCAAACCACCACCCACACCCTCCTTTCTCTCTGACATCTTGTGGACTCTGCAGGGGACAACAAATTCTGACGTACTGAAAAATTCAAAGAGAAACCATAGCTTGGAGGGAAACAGGGAGGCACACTTTTATGTGCCACAACAGGGGCAATGTAATGTTTGGGGGCGATGTTTAGGATGTGGTTATTGAGAGTTAGCAGTTATGTGATTCAGTGTCCTCTCAGCACTGGTACTTAGATCCGAATGCTGGATACCAAGCTAAAATTTTAGTATTGATTAGGGCTGGGGCAATGGTCGATGATATGGTTTATCACCTAATGGGTGACCACATTGTTGATGTAGATAAAAATTGATGATTGGCTCCAAACATTTGCAGAAATTTTTTCCAAGTGTCAAACTGCAGCTGTCACCTTTTGTTTTATTATTTTTTTTAATCATGTCTGCCTTGCAAAAAAGCTTTGAAGAAGTCATAATCACAGCAGAAGGTGTGCAAGTTTCACGTGCTGTGCATCCTGGCCTTCCCAACTCCAAACTCCCCACCTGTAGTGAATGGAGGGCAAGAGTAGCAAAAGACTCATATAGTGACATGGGACTGGCCGAGATATTCCTTACACAGACGCCCAGTCTGAGAAGTCATGAATTTCTAGTTCACAGCCACAGCTCTGCGATTTAAGGTGACTTTTCTCTGTCTTGAGGAGTCATTTATATTTTGTTTGTAGGAGTATGTAACAGGAATCAGAGCACAAACCGCAGATCTGGGGGCCACCCAGCCAAGGTTACGTTTAACTTAATATCAATGATGGGCCAGCAATTTGAACACAATTGAATTTGTTTTTCTTCATAAAAATAATTGCGAAATTATGCCATGAAGAGGCCAATTAAATTTATACCACAGAGACAGGAAGGATCATTTTTAAGATGAGGGATGCACCAATACAGGAATTCTTGGCCAATGCCAATATCCGATAATATCTATATACTTATCTGCCGAAACCGATGCCAATATACAGACTTATAAGACAAAGGGAAGAATGAGACTTGATCTCCCTGGATGAAAATTACAGAGAAATGTAACATATAACAGTTTCACAGAACAAGTTTAATCATAAAAAATAAATGACATCTTCCACATTTGGCTGGCCACCTTTTGGTTATATGGGAAATAGTTCTGTAGGCTGTTGCCTTAAATAACACTTTTCTCTTTCTTTTTAATGGAACAAATTCACAATAATTGAAAAAATGTAAATTGAAAATGGGTAAAATAACACAATGATGATGGAATAAGCAATACCATTTAAGAATAACAATAATGTTTGAAGGTTATTTGCAATCATTAAATAAATAGCTTCTGCTCCACCATATTTAGCTGGCTATTTGTTATATAATGCTGAAGTTAGTGCGAAGTAAAACCTGTAAAACTTTTACATTTGATTGCTGTTGTTTTTTTCCTTGATTTCCAAGATTTTTTATACATTCAAAATATATTATAATAATGATATTCCTTCTGACAGCTATAGTTATTACTTATTACTTACTATAATAATGCTGTATAAAGATTTACCCAGAGCTATTTACCTTTTTTAACCTGCCTGTTTTCCCGAGGCTGTCAATGTGCTCTCTTCAAGAAAATCACTGTACATGCACATCCCCTCGTCATTTATCTTGGCCCTTTTCTGTTGTGGACAATCTACAACTGCTTGTGTGCATTTTGCTCAATGCAAGTTCCATCTGAGCTTGCAACATTGAGTGCCAGTGATTTTACCTTTGCATCGAAATAGTGGTCCTTGTATCTCTGGTCAACAATAGCGGCACAGAGCAACACAGCAAAAACATGGGTTCTGTGTGAATGTCAATGAAATGATTGTTTACAGCCTCCAGAAGAGTGCTTTTGGTGGTTTGACTCTGAAGTCGGTATGAACGCCATTAGTCAACAGTTGTTTTAATGCACAAGCAGAGGAAATAACTTTAGAAGGCAAGGCTTCAATTTGGCAAATTTCTTTTGTTAGTTGTTCAAATGGAACAAGGAGCGTGACTATGTTTTCCACCAAACCCCACTGAGTAGGCATTAGATTTTCAATTAACTCAAAATTGGAGTTATCAGCCCCAAGGGCTCTTTTCTGCTCCAGCAAGCTTTGCTGCACATACAGTAGAATGCTCAATTCCATCTAGTCGAATTGTCTTGTTGGAGTATTTTTAACTGCATACCAAGTTCAGCTTGTATAGTTTTGAGAAAAGAGTTGGCAAATTGTGAATGTTTAAAATGTCAGACTATTTTTCTGTCGATTACTATTATATCCAAGACACTACGCTGGGAGAATACACTGTTAAGAATAGCTGTTAAGGATGAGCGATACATGGCAAACTTGGGAACCTGGCATTCCTCCAAAACAGGATCAAAGCCCACTTTTCAAAGAGTGATTCGATAGCGCCCCCCCTTGGGTGAATTATACTATACAACAGTATATATTGAAAAACAAGGGCAGATTTTAAAAATTATTTTACTAGAAGATATTAACAATATTGGTGTATTGCTCAAAGTATGATTAAAAAAATATATTATTAAAAAATGAATATAATATTATTAGTGAGAGGGCTGAGCTTGGTGTGATGACACTGATTTTTCAATGTTTGGTGCCATTTTGTCATCAGCAATCTTAAATTGCCGCATTCCACTACTGACAATCTGTTTCTTTTCTTTGTTAATACATTGTTGACCATACTAAATCCTCTTTCGGCTAAATATGATGATGGGAGACTTGTACATGGTCTAATTCGTGTTGCCATCAGGGAAATGTAGTGTTTCTTCAAAATGAAGAGGCGTTTCCGTGAGAATTAAAAAATTTGTTGTTTGGTGAAAGTGAAATCCATATATGTGAGTGGGAGAGACGGAAAGTGGCTGGTGCGTTGCACAGGCTGGGGGGGTTGGCGAGCAAAGCGAGCAGGGGACGAAGTTTTTAATAAGTAGGTCCATGTAAGTTTTCCTTTGAATATGATTTGTAGGTACCGCACTGCAATTTTAGGTTTACATTTGCTCTGAAGGAATTCCGAAACAATCAGGTATTGATAAAAAACTTCTCACGTATTTATTGTAATGTTCAAACAACCCATCAAAACATGCATAGATTCAGTCCTCTGCACATGCGTTAATCTTGTAAGGACTTGCATTATTTCAGAATGCATGACTTGTGTAAACTTGTAAATACAATGTACCAATACCTACTATTTAATACGGACAGGTCTTTCTTAATGGACATTTGGAATAATTGGCTGAAACATGTGTTAGATGATTTTTAGTATTAATCAAACTTTTCAGCAGATTCTTGCGAGTACTGTACAAGGGGGCGGCAGCTGGTCCTCAACACCCCCTTAATATGTCTTGGACCAAAAATGTCCCCTTATATTTCTTCAGCGCTCACCAGTGGGTGGTACTGCCCCTGTTGGGAACCTTAGCTCCATAGCCTTTGCAGTATGACACATACTGTCTCATAGTACCACATAAACATTCTCTTTGGGTATTTCCCATGTTTCAAGCCTTCTTTTGAACATCACAGAGAGTGTAGCACCCGTGTGTGATCCAGAGCATTCTTGGGTGTGCAAGATTGCTTTCTGTAATTCAAACTTGTGGTTGATCCACTGAGCAATTAAACTAAGCATACTCATAGGACTCATATCAGATGTCCATATATAAGTGGCAAAATCTATGGCGGTGACATCGTCAACAAGGAGTTTGTGCACAGAACTTTTCATAATATTATGTAGCTCAGAGAAATAACGACGATTGGCTTTGAAATCCTGTATCTTCTACAATAGAAAATGGCTGATTGTCTAGAGTAATAACTTCCATCATACAATAATTGTTTCAGCTTCAGGGTTATCTTTATCAAATTTCTTTGATTTTTCAAGAAGCTGATCAACAGGCCGAGCAACTGCAGTTTATGATTTTGTGTATGATGGCATAGGATTCTGCTCTTTTGCTCTGAGGAATTCTTTATATTTGTCAGGATGGCAAGTCTTCAAGTGTGAAATTAAGTTGGTGGTACTGAAATTTCACACTTTGGTCCCTCCGCACAAGACATTAGTTGAACAAGTGTTACAAATGGTATTTTTTATGAAAACTTCCAAAATGCAAACATTTTCATGCAGTAGCTCAACGTTGCCTTGCTTGCTTGCTCATCTGGAGCACAGTGAATGCGTCATCAAATATTGGTTTAAATTATCAGTCAAATCTAGTCATTTGTCTGATACAGATACTATTATTTGAACCCATTATCTGCAGACACAGATATTAATCCGATATCACTGTGCATACCTATTTAATATATATAAAATCTTTTAAGGACAAGGGGATACACTTCTCACCAAGCAGCAGGAGTGTTCTCTGCAGTCTTATCAGTGTGTCACTCACAATGTTTCAATGGGAGGAGCGCTGGCATATTTATGATGCCGCTACGCTTTGGTGCTCAGAGGCTCTGGAAACTTCTTTCAATTTGCATCGCTCTTTTAGGTAGCTCACTGTCCTTAAAATGACTGTTTGCTCTAAAGCTAGTCATTTGCATTATGAAATACCAGCTCAAATTGTGGATCACTGATCCCCAGCCTAATGATACTTGTCAGCAACATTACGTTTTTTTGCAGCATGTCGTTTGCATACACAATTAGAAAAGGCAACATATGTGCTAACAAGCCATGATGAAACAGAATAAAGTATGCATCCCAAGCTTTTTACAGTACTTGGGTAGAGTAGCTAACTATTGTTAATCCACAACCTTCTCTCCATTGCCAGATCCCCTGACTCCATCAAAGGCTATGGCATCATTTATTGCCGATGTTTTGAAATGATGATGTGAACATTTAAATAGCCCTAGTACAGATCCAGCACTAGGTGGATATCGTCTCATGGTGACACTGACCTCTTTTTATGAGTTCTCTCTTCAATCTATTGCTTGATCATCTACAACATAAGGATGTGTGTTGTTCCTTTTAATTGTTTTGATCTTAATGCTTTATTGAAATAGTTTACATACCCAAGACCAGGATTAATTCAACTTTACATTGGAAATTCACACTGACTAGTGCTTGCCTCAAGATTTGGTTTGGGAAAATGGATTTGCTTCTTTCTAATATGTTTCTTTATATCACAAAGTTTGTCCATTTGATATTTTCACTTTTCCTTATACATTGATATGCTTTCACATCAGTTTTGCAAAGCTGAAACTACATCCCCTGTAGATTTCATCATCCTACATCTGAAGCTCCAACATCAACATGCAGCACAAGTTTGCTTTTGAAAAGGTTATATGAGGAAATGATATGGCATTGTCAGGGAGCTTAACTTAGGGCTAACTGTCTGTTGATGACAATGTTTTTCAAAAGGAACTTGGTCAGAATGGATTACACTATCATTGTCCAGCTAAATTATTCAAACATCATCTAAGTGTTACTCAACAGACACAACAGTGAACACTAGAAGTAGACACTAACTGTGCCAACCCACACAGTTGCAAGGTGGCAGCCATAATAAATAATTTCACATGACACGCCGTCACATTACATTTTAAAAAGCAAACCAGAATACAACACAGAAAGGTTTAGTGGGATGAGACTAGTAGTTTTGTACCTGCTGAGTCACTTTATAGTAAATGCCCCAGACAAGAGCTCACACATCACTGTGAAAACTGTTCAAATTTACAGTAAACTTTTCTCTTACTGGTCTCTCTTATGTAAAAGGTGAATATAGTAGGACCACTTTGGGGCGGGGGTATCCATTCCCTTTGAGCTTATATCATGGCACATGCTGGCTGTACAATTATGATAATACATTAAATCAATGCAGGTTATGATGGTGGCAGGAAGGCTCTTAGGCTGGCCCAGAAATTTCTGAGATGCCCAGAGGGCTGACACCTTGTGATGACAAGAAAATTGCAGCTACAGAAAGAGAGCTTCAAGTTGTGGCCAAGCCACTATATGAGCATCCAGCAAATTTACATACATATCCAAAAAGTTATGTACTTTAGAATATTTAAATGAGGGTCTGTGTTGCTTCATGCCTTGCACCTGATCCTACCAGGTTTACAGAAATGCTTTTTGAGGCTTTGAGATGTACAATTTACACACACCAGAGTACTCAGAAAAACTCACATGGACCCAAGAAAGTATGCAGGCTTCACACTCCTAGATGAGGCATTAACACTAATCACTGTGCCACCATGCTACACATCTCCTGCCTATGCCATTTCTCATATGACAAGGTGTCCCCTAATGACTTTTGCTGCAGTTACTTAAATAGTTTCTAAATGCATAAAGAGCAATCAAATATATGTGATATAATAGTAAACAAACCTTATCTGTCAGGTTAAATCATGTGCTTTCTATTCATTTTTCAACAGTGTATGTCAAGCCAATATTTTAGAATTTCAGTTTGCTCCATTTGTATGGCTGTATGATGTTTCACTTTTATATTTTTTCATTGCCGCCAGGATGTTTTTCTCCTTTGAATATTTTCCTTGACTGAAAACAATCTTCTTCAGTTACTGAAAATCTTAAAAAAAAAATAAATAAATAATGAAGAGTAGATGTTTCAGTTACCCACTGAGCCCACTTGCTTTCAGGACCTAGCAATTCCCTAAAGACAGCAACATTTATCTGTGATTAGATCCCTGCACATTGTGGGACAGAGCTGAAAGCAAGCAAATTGGAGTGAATTATGCACCGAAATGCTCAAATATCAGTTTAGAGGGAAGATGTATCTTGCCCCCCACTGAGTTTTTGATTTGAGAAGGTGAAGACAATACCACCAAGACCTTTGCAGGTGGCAGCTGTGTTTTTGCAGCTGGTAATGTTATAAATTAACTGCTTTGCTCTGTCCAGCAGGCAACAGGTCAGCCAAGGAACTGGACGCACCTTGCAGTGGGTTAGC
The DNA here is from genome assembly GCA_026402145.1 of Polypterus bichir lapradei. NCBI lineage: Eukaryota > Metazoa > Chordata > Cladistia > Polypteriformes > Polypteridae > Polypterus > Polypterus bichir. The sequence goes on from JANRMT010062798.1 coordinate 21,063,502, forward strand.
ATTCCTCAGTTTCTTCAAGGAGTTATTCCAAGTTGCTTAAAAGTAGTACTGCAGAATTATCCGTAACCTTACGGGGGAAAATGAAGGAAAACTAGAAGCATTTATGAAGCTGTTATGTAGGTGTGATATGGTTTTCATTTTAACAGAACAAACATTTTGTCACAGCCTTTGAAAGAGAAGCATAGAAAAAATAGGTATAAGGATCTAGGAGGGCTACCCTTTAAAAGAAGCACTAATGTTTTACGGAGTATTGTAAGCAGTCATTTAGCAAACATAAAGTAGTAAGTACTCTAACAATGTAGGACTTTGTGCTCATAGGCGAGGTGTGTATTTGCACCTCTGTTTGACCTTTACTTTTGAATGGATCTTCACAGGAGAGAAGCTTCAAAAGCCTGCATGGGATGCAAGCAGGGAATAGCTGACCTAAACCTAACCTAATGAAATTTAGATTCAAGTATGTCCATTACGAAGAGTTCCAGTAGCTAGAATAGACATTTGTCAGGTTGCTTGTTGCAGGCCATTTCTTTTATCACATTATATGAATGCCTTTATGGACAGCCCAAAAACTCCTGCTCCAGTCCCCATTTGACTTCATATAAGTGAGTTTCGATTAAATGAAGTTGTAAATTTCACATTCAAAGGAAGTCATGATGGCCTAAAATATTATAGGGCTACCCCCTGCGCACACTGCATTTCTAATACCTGGCTATGTCATGTGGTAGTGGTATTATCTGACCAGTGCTGCTGCTGAGGCCTGCTGCTGAGCCTACCAAGGTGGTAGACACCTATCCTTTGAACGGGGCATATATGCATATTCACAAATGAACATTAAACCACCAACCTGATAAGTTATCTTTAAATTGGAAACCATGGAGGGCAGTCAGAGCCCACACAAGTGGTATGTAAATTTAAAATGCCTCCTTTGAAATAATGAATTAAAAAGTCCTATATTTACATAACATTCATCCATCTATCCATCTATTTCTTACATCTGCATAGTATTTGATGGAGCCAATCCCAGCAAGCACTGGGCACAAGTCAGAAACAATCCTTTGACATCATTCCAGTCCATTGCATACACACACATATGTCAATTTAGCAACAACAATTCATCTAACCTGAATGCCCTTGGACTGCGCAAGGAAACCAGTGCACCCGAAAGGACAACCATTGAGACATGTGGAAAAGACACAAACTCCACGCAGGAAGCACCCAGAACCTTAAACCTAGCGTTGTAGTTCACAGGAAACAGCATAACCACTTCATCACTGCACCAGCGTGCCATCTATTTACATAGCAATTATGAATTAAAATATCAAAACTGCATGCCTTTGTTACACAATCATATTTGCATAATTTATTCCATTGAAGTGCATATAGAGATGTTTGTTAAGGCTAAATCCTTACATGTAACATGGTGAATAATCTTTCATTGCATTTTTTTCTGCACTGTATAAGTAGAGAGATGCATTATCACTGTTCACTGACACTGTAACTGGAGCACTGAGGGCCTGGCAATTTGCCCAGAGTCAGGTGGATTCTGAGCAGGAAGACTTTTGGTTTAACGGTCCATTTGCTTGGCCACATGGGGGCCACAGTGCCTAGTATATTAAAAGCTCTGGGTGATCACTAAGAAATCTTTAATAAAAAGATATAGGAATAATAATTTATTTATACTGTGGTCCAATGTGCTTCACACAAAAGCTCAATACCAGTAACCTTAAGCCAATGGTTCTCAGGAGAAGAGGGCTTTGCATTCTGTTTTCAACTTGTAATAATAACAATAATTTAAAAAAAAACCAAAAAGAAACTGCAGGGTTTTACCACCTCCCTTATTAAAGCAAGCTGTTATTCGATTTCCCAGTTTCTATGTTTTGGTGTCAATCCTAACAAAACTGTGTTTGCCAATTTTTTATTACAGCATATTTATGCACATTACATACAGTGTAATCATCACCATGATTTTCATTCCACTTTTCCTGGTGTTGTTAGCCCTTATTTGCTATTGAGCCCGGTGGTAGACATGGCAAGCAATATTCTAATTTGTTTGCCCACGATGTCACTCTTCTCCTTTTTAATTGTCATCATCACTGACCTTGAATTGGATTAAGCGGCTTCACAAATGCTGTGTGATGTGATATGATAGTGAGCTACTGTTTTTACATGGTATTAAAAAACTTTCATTTTTTCAACATTAGTACTATTTTTTTTTAGATCAAAGTGCTATTCCATCTCACATGATTCATGTACACATTTATATTGGTATTTAGCTCTTCAATTACCTGCTATATTGATAAGTAAGAACTTTTTTATTTTACTTAATTGCCTTTGCACTCGCTGACTGAAATGCAGTATCTTCACTATTCTTTCATCTCAATTCAATTTTATGCAATGTGAACACAGCATGAAGGCAAAACAAATTTTAATTCATGATCCATTTTAATCTGTGTTACACTGAGATAGGACAGAAGACACAGTTCTTTTCAGGAAAGCAAAATCATTTACTGTACACTACCATGAACGGTAAGCACTATGGACCAAACTGTGACAAGCAGTTCTGATCTGTTGGGTTGAGTATTCATTTAATATATATTCATTTATTTTAGCAATGCTTCACAAGTGAATTTCAGCTAATTGGTGCCTGTACTAATTCTAGTTAAAATTAGTATAAGCATTGTGGTGTGCGGCTGGGGGCTGTACCCAGCCGGGATGCCTGGAAGGACCGGGAGAAGGGCTACGCCTCTTCTGGACCAAGAGAGGGCAGCTGCCCTAGTTGGTATGGGGGCCACGGGAACGGAGCATGGAAGCCCAACCCTATAGGGGCTCATGATCACCAGCAGGGGGCACCTAGATGCCTGAAAAGCTCTGGACGTCAGCACTTCCGCCACACCCGGAGGTGCTGGGGGAAGGAAAACCAGGGACACCCCGAGTGCATCCGGGTGCTTGTGCGGCACTTCCGCCACAGCAAGAAATGCCGCCGGAAGCTCATCAGGAGGCATCTAGAGCATGGCCGGGAGTGGGGTGGAAGTGGATGTAGCTCAGAGGAGTGGAGTGGAGGCGGTGAAGACAGAGGCATTTGTGAGAGGCCTGGACTGAGGGTGATTGGGGCAGCAGCACTGGGTTGTGTGCACTTGTAAATAGAAGAATATGTACAATAAACGTGTGTGTGGTTTGAGTGTCTGCCTGTCTGTGTCCGGGCTGCTCTCCACAGCATATAATGAATATTTTTTTATTATATCCATATACTACATATACACTTTTTAGTATAGGGTTTTCCAGCTGCTAAGGAGTTGACAGGGCATTCACATCACCAAAGTGGCATAAGCCAAGGCCAAGTCCTTCATAAGGCCTTTGCAGCAGCAGGAAAAGTCATAAACACAAACGTATGGTACAGTATGGGCAACTAGACATCTGTAACCTACTTAGAAATGGGGCACTAGTACAGGAGAGGGAGACGTGACATGGCATTACACAGACAAGATTACTCTGCGTCGGCATTATGAACCAGGGGTTTTAGGTTTCCTTTCATCCTATGAATTTTTCAGCTTAAAATCTTTCCACTGTTAGATGGGCCTTTACAGGGTGAAAGTCTCCTTTTGGATCGAGGTTGAAGCATCCATTTCTTAATTTTGAGAGCTGGGCAAGTCATAATAAAATGTGCACTTTTGGAACACCTTGTATACTTTCAGAGTATACACAGTCATTGGCCCTAATGTCTCAGTTTGGAATGAGATATAACAATAGATTAGATTTAAACCTGTAAATTAAAAGAGTGCTGCTGAAATGCACTTTTCAGAACATGCATTACTAACCTCCCAGAACCCGAAGGCGCAGGTGAGTTTACAGCTTGTACCATATCAGTAGTAAGGGCGTCCAGTAGGCTTGTGATAAACTCATTTTTCTTTCCATCCTGACAACCTAAAAGGGTATATAAAAGTCATGAGTTAGAACATGTGCTTTTCTTTCATCCACTTCTCTAAATACTGAAACAAGTCAGGCAACTGGAAGAAATAAAAGACAATGAACTAAAAGGTAAGAGTTTTCTTCTTAGAAACTCAATTTAATTGCAGGCCAAACACAAAGCATATAAAACATATAAACATCACACTGTACCTATAGTGGTACATAACAGTTAAATGTGGACAACTCAAAACAAATCCTAGAATGCAGTAAGTAGTCCTACAAACTGAAAATGCAGCTGAAATGTTAAAGAGTGCAAGAGCACCTCTAGATCCTCCCTCTAAACATTAAGAAGAAAGCAACGCTAGACCACCATCTAGAGAGCTGCTGGTTTTAACCTCATGAAGTGTAATGGGTGATGGACTGAATGGCAAATGAAAATCAACAGACTTGGTTTTGCTAAAGTCCTAATTCAGAGTACCAAGTCAAGAGTTCCCACTTAAACAAATCCTTGTGCTTTGGTCCTGTTCCTCCTGTTTAGAAATATTTTGTCATGGGGTGATGTAAACAAATAAAATACAACACATTTAAAAATGTGGATTTTTAATACAAAGTCTGTTCATTCAGCTGGGAAAAGTACATTTGCATGTTTACATCTTTATCATTAATTCTATACATATCAATTTACATTGTAAATTACAAGAAAGAAGGAAAAATTATATTAATATTAATTCATATTATTATTATTTCATGTATTATTCATTTTTCTTCTGTCTTGCACCCACAGATTAATTGCAGTGGCCTATGAGATCGGGACGATCCCCTGCTGATCTGGTCTCAGTGCACATTCCCAGTAACAAGATGAAGTTTCAGGATTAGCGGTATTGCAGTATGCCCCAGTGCTGTGGACTAGCAGTGGGCTGCTTGGAGTCAGAGTACAGTAGCAAATCTGTGTACTAACCTGGACCACTTTATCAGAAGGTTTAAAGGACTTGGTGAGGTAGGTAATGTGGTTATGTGACAAAATGAATTCTGAATGCATCAGAGAGACTGTTATGGACATGAAAAATAACTTGTATGTCCTTAAAAAATAATGGAAGCCATATTTTACATTTATATCAGCTATTTTACCCATCTTCACCCAGGGAATTTCTTACTTTTCTGTAAACAATTCTTTTTGTCTCCCCACCGGGGCTATTATTAGTTCACTGGAGCTTCTTACTCTTGAATATGCTACATACACTTGGCCATGAGTAAAACGTTACTTTTATAGAACAATTGACTTGGACTTTGCTGATGGTCATTGCAAAACACAACTTTACAGTAAACTGTATTCATTTGAATTCAAATAGGTAATCAGTAGGAATAATGGGAATTCTGTGTAGAAATATAATTTCACTCTGTAGCACATCCTGTAAAAAACAGTAGCTTCAATCAGATTTGAATGTAACACTTTCATTTGTAAACTTGCACCATTATAAAATTTTGGAGGGGTTAGATTAAAAGCAGTATACACTGAATTGTGGTTTACTTTAACTTATTAGATACAGCTTTGATGTTTATAGACTGCACATTTGTGTGGGCCAGGTTAATAATTAAACTTTTTAAGCACTGTTCAGGTATTTCAGGCTTTTAACAGATCAATGGAAAAACTCACAAGCTCTATCAGTAACAATAATAATAACTGTTAGTAGGTGACTCTAATTCGGCCCCAGGTAAGTGGCCAGAAAGTTCTTGCCTTGCACCCCAGCAATATTAACCATTTTAGATTTGCCAGTTCACCTCCCTAGCGGAAGCTTGAAAAGCACAAGCCTCTTTATTTTATATATATTTTATTGTAGTTTGAGGTTGTGGGAGGTAAACTCTGCTTTCCTCCCACATTCCAAAGACAAAAAATGTTATATAAAATAAAAAAGAAGCTTGTGTTTGAGAAGCCTCAGCTGTCTGCACTCTTGACATATGAAGCGGCACTTCTGTTCAACCCTGCGGCATTTTCAGCCAAACAGGATGGAGCACAGTTATGATTTACACTGCTCTACTCTCAAAGGACATCACCCATACTGCTGATTCAGCAAATAAATTCGGAGGAAAAAAATAACATGCATAACACTACAAGGTGACATCAAGAGGCTCTAGCTAAAGGTACACAGGGCTTTAACTTTTACGATTTGTGACACTGAACACCTACACTAGCACCTTTTAAGTGTCCAGATGGGAGGCTTTAACAGGCAGGTGAGAATTCAACCAGTGAATTTTTCTGCTCTAATTGTGTCGGCAAATAAGAACTTCAAAAGGCACAATCTAATAAGCTCAATCTCACTTCTCAAGTTTGGCTCACGGTGAGTGGAAGAAGGGTCTGTGGGACACCAGGTGAATGCAATTAGTGCTGCTGATACAGCAGATGCCTACAATGACTGTGTCACTGCATCTGCAATTGAGTGTTAAACTTGATATCCTTACGTGGAAATGCTCAAACATTCCCAGCTCCAAATGTTTGTGCAGGGAGCTGAAACATTCTCAGCCTTTGATTTGCCTTAAATTGAGGTTACGAACATCTATTGAATGGGCCACTTAAAAATAAGAAGGATTGGCCTACCAGCCATCCATCAGTAGAGTCTGAAACAGTCAAAAGACGGCAGTCTAAAATGCATAAGCAGTAAAACCTATGATGGGCAGTGTGCTTATGATTTTTACTCCTTGAGTGGCAAAGTAAAAGAAAAAAATGAAGGCTGGCGTCTGGCCAGAAGGCAAAAGAGGAAAACTCTTTATGAACTCAGCAGTTCAGACTTCAGAGCAGTATTTTTACTTTACAAGCAGTTTTATACTCTGAGAGGTAGCCATTGTGCTATAACTGTAATTCTATAATTACTTTCAATCTTTCCAAATTTTCCTTGTAAATTTTTACCAAATTTAGGAGAACCATGTAAATTGTAAGGAAAGCACCAGTTTTGAAAACTAATTTATGATACTTTTTTTAATGAATAACCTAAATACCTGGCAGCATGGTGGCGCAGTGGTAGTGCTGCTGCCTCACAGTTAGGAGACCCGGGTTCGCTTCCCGGGTCGTCAATGCGTGGAGTTTGCATGTTCTCCCTGTGTCTGCATGAGTTTCCTCCAGGTGCTCTGGTTTCCTCCCACAGTCCAAAGACATGCAGGTTAGGTGCATTGGCAATCCTAAATTGTCCCTAGTAGGTGTGTGTTCCCTGTGGTGAGCTGGCACCCTGCCTGGGGTTTGTTCCTGCCTTGCGCCCTGTGCTGGCTGGGATTGGCTCCAGCAGACCCCCATGATCCTGTGTTAGGATATAGTGGGTTGGAGAATGACTGACCTAAATATCCTCAGAGTATGATTTTAATCATACTTCACTGAAAGTATTGCTGCACAAAATTAACAAAATAAAAGGAACCACAGAGAGGGGTGCAAACTTAACTGAAGCAGGCACTTCTGTAATGATATGGTTGTTGATGGGATGTTGCTAACCTTAGCTTCTCATGTTTAAGGTAATGTGTAGAAATGCTGGACAGCCCCTTATGTTCACTACAATATTAATCAGCAAGAGATCATTCTGAGAGCTTATGTTCATATGGTTTGATTAAGAGGCAAAGGGCAACCTAGATATATAACTAAAACAAAAAGGCAGAGACAGATTCACAGTTAGTAGCCTTGCAAAGGTCAGATACAAAAATATCATTTTTACTGGGTACCAAAGCCAAAACGCAAGCTAGAAGGCATAATTCAGATAAGATGACACTGCAACCATCAATGGGCACTGTAAAGACATTTACAAAATTTCAGTGAATAAGAAAAAAGGCTTCATCAAAACAACAATAAAAGAAAAAAGCAGCTGACACAAACATACAAAATTTTCAGAAAATTACATTTGGAATCCATCACAAAATGAGAGCTGAATGTTGAGTCAAGCGTGTCAGAATTCTCAGAGTTATGTTTTATGAGGCAACCATGAGATTTGCTGGGGAGTGAGATGCAAAGACATTGTTAGCTGGGGCTACTGTGAATGAAAGTGCAAACTCACTGAAAGTTAAGTCTGTGCTGCCCTGATTCAACTTGTAAGGAAAGTAAGACAAACAACTCTGGATCCACTAAACTCAAATGTTAACTTTAGGAGGGAGCAGTAAGTGGACACTCCATTAAGCTTTGCCAAGGATACTATGGCTGGGTTGTAGTGTATAAAGCTCTTACTGGACCTAAAAGAGCAGTATTCAAGATAAGATGGTGCAAACAGAGCGGATAGCCTCAGAAGGTGAGGTAAACACCAAAATATACACAAATTGCTTTCATCCTCTGGTGAAGAACTTTTTTTCTTGGTAGAAGTTGAACCTTTTCAGGATGAAAAGGGCATAAGTGGGCAGTGGGCTAAACAAACGAGTGATGAAAACCACAAACTATTTTTAAAGCAATTTAAACTAGCTCAGCACTTATGACTGACCTAGTGACAGTGTTTGACACAACATGCTCAACTGTTTTATTCAAAATAGCTCATTTCTAATGGGAGAAGTATGCTCTACTCCTTTGACACCGTGTTAAGAATCTTGACAAACACCCACTATGACAGTTTACAAAGGTGTTTCCTTTATTTGGTTAGATACCTGAATATCACAGTGCGACAACTGACAGACACTTTTAATATCAGCTTCTGCCTGACTGGGCCCTTCTCTGTGATGCTGCCTCAGCATCCTATCTGATAAAATGATTAATCACAAGTCAAGGGACATCCCAGAGATCGCTCTCCTGGCTACCATCTAATTACCTAAACACAAACAAAGAGCTGTAACTCAAAGGCTGGCAGCCTTGATGGACAAAATGAACAGGCTTATGTACACATAAGAAGCCAATGGCAAAACCTCTCTTTCTTCCTTTAACACTAGAATTACCAAAGCCTACGAAAAAACTCGTAATCCCAGGCCACCTTAAATCCCTTCACACCTCTCCGTCAGTATCTTTTGTGTTGTAAATGTGTTGATCAGCAAAAGCAGCCTGCTATCCCATCTCCCCACCAACACAGAAAGGGCAGAAAGTTCTCTCAGCTCAGGACTGTTTAACTGCATGTGAGTTGCCTGGAGTTGTATAAGGTAAATAATATATCGTTATTTGGAATACATGCATTTCATGTGTGTTCTGGGTCTACAACAATCTATGTAAAAACATTGTTAAAACAGAAACGTTTTTCATATTTTAGTAATAATTGACAAAATGCAGACACGAAGTGTATAATGTCTGAAGCCTGAAGTCCAAATATCAAATCAACACTTTCACAAAAGGTACAAGTATAACAAAACAAGTGCGCTTTTATTCAGGAAGATAACCGAAGAAAAAGAACTCGCATTAGTGTGCGATATTGACACACTCTTAATACGACCGCTTTGGTGGTGCAGCACTAAGAACTACTGACTCGTAATCAAGACGTTCGTGGTTTGATCCCAGCCACCTCAGTTTTGAGAAGTGAACTGCTCTTATTCTTACTATTAGAGAATAAACATATACATTTGATTTAAGTCTGTAAAAGTCGGTATAAATTTATGGTACTTGTAAAGGTTAGTGTTTTGTTTTATTATTCAGTTTTATTCTCTCAGTCACGTTCACCCCGATCTGACACTGCTGTTTTCAAATAAAGACAAGCTATAGCAGAGGTGAATTCAGATGAGGACAAGGTTTCGAATGTCCAGTTACATATAACAACAACACAGCTGCATCTGGCGTAAAGGCAAAAGATGGCACCATTTGGATGTAGCAACAGGTCTGTCCTGCCAGACAGTCTGCCCTACAGGGCTTACAGAGCTCGCCAAGGTATCGTGAAAAGTCCTGTTTGTGATTATGCTTTGTGATGATCTTTATACAAAAAACATTTATATGTTACTTATATAAAAGCCAGATCGAATTGAATGTTATTTACGTTGATTCATTTACTTATCTTCCTACAGCGCAAAGTCACAAGTAAACTGCAGAGCTTCCTCTGTTTGATCAACACGGGCACGCTGACAAAGTACATGCATACTGAAGTGACTTTAGCTGCATAAAATGACACATTGTTAAAGTTCTGATTATATGATTTGGCTTGGTCTCTTGTGTGTCTGGATTGACATTTGCTTGATTTCTTAAAAATCTGAAGATGCAAAAGAGTTTTGGGTGCAAAGTAGGAAAATCCCAAGAATTGGTACTTGAGTACAAAGTTGATATCAAAATTACAAAAATGTAACGGTACTAGCTTTTTTACAATATTAAGGAGTGAAAGTCAGTACTGCATTTATATGTAACTGCAAGTACACAAATTACTCTGGAAAGTATAATAATACATATGTGAGAAAAACCTGAATATGAACTGTATATTAAAATGGCTGATGGTGGTGGTGCTACAGCATTGCATCAACACATGTTAAAAAGAAAAATGCCACGAGTCATGTCTGGACAGGTTTGAGTATGAAGCAGAAGATGTTCAGTGTATGTTGCAGGAATTATGCCTTTTATTTTAAAAAAGTCAGACCCCACACACATACACATAGGCTTTTATCATTGCCATTTTTAAGTCATTATGAAGAGATTTTAAAAACAGATTTGTAAGAGTAAGAGTGCAGAGATTTGAGAGTGCAGTAATGTGACCAAATCAGATGTGAGCAGTAAATAAATCATTTCTGAGTACAGTGTCCTACATAGTATGAAAAAGGGATTGGAGCCTTTGCAGGTTTGGAGTAACAGATTCTATTTTACTTGCCTGGGCAGCATTTTCTGGCAAGTGAAGTGATTTTCAGCTCACTTTTCCTTGTTTGCCTTGGTTGCAGCTTCTGGTTGCAGGTGGAACAGCAGTATTCTCTTTTACATTTTTACATACAATGTCCAAAGTTACTAGCAAAAGTCATCCCTGCTGGGTCAGCCATTGATCAGTCAGTCTTCGCAAAGTGAACTTGAGGCTTTTATGTACACTCTCTCTCTCTCTCTCTCTCTCTCTCTCTCTCACTCTCTCTCTCTCATTCACTCACTCACTCACTCTCTATGCTTTTGCAGTTGCTTACCTTACCAAGGAAAGACTATGGCAGAGATGTCTTTTCAGAATTCTTAAATGATACAATTTTCAAAAAAGCAAAGCCATCCATTCCACTAGAATATACAACACGAGACACACCTGGAAGCTCTCTTTCCCGGAAGGGATCTTCCATCTCTGGATTCCTAGATCTGGCTGCATTGTCGCACTCAGGGGTTTGGTACCTATGAGAAGAGAATATTACATAAATAGTCTTTCAATAAAACTCTACGTTTTGACACAGGGCTTAGGGTGAACCAGATTTCACTTAAGCCATTTTTGCAGACAACTCCAAAGTCACCAGAAAATAAACGAGCAGTAACTTAATGTGTGTTTAACCTACTTAAAAAGGGTAATTTGTGATGGTTCCACTCTAAATTGAACTAAAAACCTGTATTTTTTGATTAAAACTGCTTCACAATTTGTTTTAAAACAATGCAAGTGTGACTCTGCTCCAAAATCCAACTGCTGAGATGAAGCTTTCAAATACAAATGTTTTCTGTGTGTCTGGCATCCAATACGGATACTTTTAACAAACAGTGTGCTTTCCTAATTAGTTTCTGGGTTTCAATGCTCTTTCCTCTTGATTACTGACAGTGATTTAGCTAAGCATTTTGGTTTTGACTTGATTTATTGATCTCCCGGGTTTTGCATTTTGCATGACTTCTTGACCTCGTGACATCTCCTGGTCCTCTTTTCACTTGCCTGACATATTTTCTGCCTTAAACTGAATGCAACTGCTGCTTGTTCCGTATCTGCCCAGATTCAAAATTATTTGTCAGATCCAATGAGATACTTGTGAGACTGCAAACCACTTCTTGTACATAATTGCCTCATTTTTCCCTACTAAAATAACAAAGAATTTATCTTTTGCCTGGACTATTTTTTTCTGAAGAAACAGGTTTCTCGCTGTATATTTTGAGGTACAACAATTTACATGATTTATGAAATCATGAATATGTGAATTATTCTGGTAGAGGTCAAGCTTTAAATCATTCCTCAGTGATTAGATTCTGGACTTACCGAGTGGAAGTGCCAGGAATTGGCCGGCCAGTGTCTACCAACACACACCAACAGTATCCTGTAGACTGGTGGCACTGAACCGATTGGTACAGGCCACCAGCAGCACATTCAGGTATGAAGATGGCTTCTCGGGGGTTCTGATGTGCTTCATCCAGAGCACTCTGCCTCTCCTGGTCACAAGAGGGAATTTTTTCTAAAATGATAACAAATATTAAATATTTAATGATACAAGATAGTAAACTTTCATATTATGCAACATTTAAATTAACTTTATATATCTTGCATTTTAAGTTATAAGCCACAACTCAAGGTTAGACCTTTTGTAGTTCTTACTATGTGCATTAAATTATCGAAAACAAATGACATCAAAATGACTGTATTCTTTTTTTTTTTTTAAATCAGAACATGGGAATACAAGGAAATAGTCAGAAATCACTTTCTCTCTATAAAATGCATCTTGGCAATAAGCAGCTAAAAATTACACATAGTCCTGTAAAATATTGTATGCTTTTATAGAATTATAGAATATTCATCATCACTTTCATTGTGCTCATCCAGATGAAGGCTTTTGTAACAACAAAAGTTAAAACACTCTCTCTCCAACCAAACTTGTAGCTTCTCACTTCCATTCCAACCAAGGCCTAAATTAGGATAGAAGTCATCAAGTTAATACAAATAGCCAAAACACTTACACTCTCTTTGATCACACTTCTGCCCTACAGACAACTGCTAAAATGAATCAGAATAACAACAACTGCGTATGTCAGGAAATGCACTTCTAATGTTTTAATAAACCAAGAAATAAAGACACTGGCTAATAAGATGCATGGTTAAAGTTTGTTTTATTCTCAAAGCCTGTGATGCATCCCTTTATTCTGGCAACAGAGCAACAGCTATAGCAGCCAGGAGAAACCTCAAATATGGCAACAAAACAGCAAAAAACTACAACATGCAGGTAACAACTGAACTTGGTAACAAACCAGAATCATGGTAAGAGTGGCAAGGCATTTACGTAAAAACAGGCAATATGAGAAAGTTACCTGTGTAGCAGCCCCAGTGTTTTTCTTAAAACCTTCTTTGGAACAAGTTCAGATTGAGCAACACATAAAGGCAGAGGCACCTGCTCAGCCAAATGACTGTGATTCTCAACCTGCCCGGTCCAAGGACAAAGAAAGATTTTGATGAGAGCGAGCGCCTGTAAACAAACCTGCAGGGCTACATGTCGTTCTCAGCTGCACTCAGCGGATATGCCTTTAAACTGGGTAGGCATCTTCTGTGCCTTCATAAGTATCACTGCCTCAGGCTGAAACCCTCACCCACATTATGACAATTGCTCCCGTGCCAAAGGAATTTGTAATCTCACTGTAAATCTGTGGTAGTCACTGTTATTATAATAAATATCAGACACAATGCATTCACCTGAGTTTGCCTACCACAAACAGATCAAAAGTCATGTCAACAGGACTCTAACCGAACCCACTAAAAGAAACACTTGCAAATGATTTTTATAGATTTCAGGTCACCATTTAACAAGCACATCTCTCCCAAAGCAAGCAACAACCTTCAGGAACTCTGGACTAAGCATCTCTGTGTGTAACCAAATCAGGACATCCTTAATGGTAAATCTTAGACGAGCAGGCCTAGCAACTCTCACTCTGAAAACTGTAGCACCCCCCCAAGCCCCGGTGATGTGCCAATTGGACTTTTTCATCTTTAAGCAAGGCTGGGTCACTAAACATGACAAAAATGTATCAAAAAAATGTGTTGACACCACCATGGACGAGAGTCTCTTTATCAACAACAAGCCTTTTCAGTGGAAGTTATACTTCTCAAAGAATGGTATAAGGACAAAAGTTTGTCGCTCAACTAGAACTGGGTGATAAAATGATAAAGAATTATCGCAAAGTAACCTTTACTCAATAGAAACATAAGACATGGTTGATAGAAAGAACTCATTCCACCCATGTTTTGACAGAAAACAAATCTGACGAACCAGTCATGTGGCTGGAACAGAGTTGCAGCCATGTCCGGTTAGGCTGACCCACATAGCATGGAGCGTAACAGCTGGCAATAGCATTTGGGTTGCAGCAGCTGTGCACACCAGCACCTCAGGAGTGGGAGTAAGATAAAAGAGAAAACAGTAGAGTGCACTTCAAATTGTGACAGGTAATCCCACTAATCGTTTCTAGCAGTGCCATCTTTTACAGCACGCACACAAGGCTTTACAGTCCCAGACCCAAGCAAGTGCTGCACTAATGGGGATTTCTTGTGCCTTTCTTATTTTTACCTTGGAGCACAATTAAGTGAACGTGCCAATTTTGTTTATGTTCTGAATGTTGAATTTGTGCTGAGAATACATACAGAGTTTTTTGTCTATTTGTGGGATTGTTTCCCAACCATTTAAAACAGTTTAAGTCTATACAAAGGAAATTATACAGTATATAGTGTGGCAGATTGCCGGGGTCATTACCTGGCTGGGATGCCTGGAGGGACCAAAAAAGGACAATAGTAGCTTCCGGGTCACGAGAGAGCAACTGCCCTGGACTAGTAAAGGACCACGGGAAAGGAGAAAAAGGGTTCTGGCCTGTTTGGACACTTGGTCTCCGCCAGGGGGCGCCTCAAACGTCATCAGACCTGGAGAACTGTCACTTCCGCCACACCAGGCAAGATGGAGGATGAACCTGCCAGGGACTCCCGGAGTGCTTCCGGGGCAAAGGGCAGCACTTCCACCACACCAGGAAGTGCTGCCGGAAGATCGTTTCCAGCCACCTGGAATGCATCCGGGCGGGAATAAAAGGCGCCGCCTCCTAACAGTCAGGGAGCTAGAGTCAGGAGAGGGAGCAGGACGAAGCTCCCAGGAGGAGATTGGCGGCCAAGGACATTGAGAGAACCCCAAGGACAGGAGTGATTAGTGTTGAGTACACTGTGTGTGATTTGGGACTTTATGTTTAATAAACGTGTGACTTTTATAAAGATATGGTTTCCGACTGGTGGTGTCCGGGCAAGTCTCACAATAAGAAGTTTTTTGAGATTTTACTTTGTATTACTATCTACTTTATTTATTTGGAATTGACCAAAGAATTTAGTTGTGCATTTTGTTTGTGTTCTCCTGTAACACTTAAAGTTTTAGGTCAGAATTAAGATTGTTGTTTATTATACACATCTATGTTATTTTTCCGAAAATACAGTTGTATAATTTTCTACAGTACATTTGTCATGTTTAACATCTGACACAATATATATAATATTTAAACCAAAATTAACCTTATGATATCTTCACATTTCACTTAGGAGTAAAAATGAATTATTAAGCTTGACAGAAATAGTGATTTGATATATATTATAACATATATCGATAGACTGATATGAAGAAAATTATTGAGATAAACTTGTTTTTCATATCACCCTGCCCTACCCTCAACATCACCAAAACTAAGGAGGATCATGGTACTCTTCAGGATAACTGGAGAGAGTCATGCACCTATTGGCATAACCGTTCCAAGTTTTGTTACTTTTTTATTGCATTGAGCAGCTTTCGGTTCTTAGAGACACCATTCATGGTCTTTCAACACCACATTTCTGGTTAAGAAAGCACAACAGTCCATTCACTTTTTAAAAGTAAATTTTTCTCAAAAGATTCTCACTAAAATTTGTAAATTAACAGTAAGCCGGATCAAGAATGGTATGACAATTGCAGTGTACCAGAACACAAGACCCTGCAGTGTAATTGGCACTCTATTGCCACTCATAATGAAAAGAGATGCCTGAAGAAAGATTTGCTTTTTTCTTGAAACCAACACACCGCAATAAAAACAGACTGCCTGTAACAAGTGATATCACAGTATTAACTGTGGCCCTAGCAGATGATAACTAAGATTCTGTCTCCAGAGGCGACTGCTCTAAGACAACAAGGGAAGCTCCTCTTCCTATAAAAAGTCACGAAAAAATTTGTCAAATATGTATTGTTGTATTTTCAGTGCAACAAAGCTAGATGTTTATTGAACAAATGCTTCAAAACATCATTTCCAGGGAAGCTCAGCGTCTCTGGGAATAAATGGGGCAGTGGGCTAGCAGGACACTGGGCAGCTGCATGATGATCGGAGGAACTGTCAAAGTGGCTGAACCTCTTTTTGATTGACAGCGTTTTGGCATCGGAGCATTTCATGTTCAGTCCCATGCAGATTTTAGGCAAGTGAAGCTGCTGCTTGTAGTCTGCTATTTGCTAGCGATATTGCCTACTATTTTTATTATTATCCTACTATAAATAAAACCAGTGTTCTTCAGTCTGATTCTTCTTTCAGTTTAGTAAAGTTGGTTCATTTATTTCAAACTAGGTTGTGGATTTTGGACTAGCCCACCAGGAGTAAGCTATGTGATTTCTTGGTATTTTTTACAGACATGGAGTTGGACAGTGCAATGCCTCAGCAATATAAGCTATTGTCTTTAGTGGCAGGAATTGGATGTACATCAGCAGATGTAGAGAAGAGGTACTCCTGCTTAACACTAGAACCTCTGAAACATACGAAAAAAGTTGTAATCCCGGGTCACCTTAAATTCCTTTGCACCTCTCCGTCAGCGTCTTTTGTTTAGCAAATGTGTCGATCAGCACAAGCAGCAAGCAGCCTGGTATCTCATCCTGCCCACATATATATAGTGATTTGGAATACATGCATTTCATGTGCCCAACCTACCTGGAAAGGGGTCTCTGTTTGAACTGCCTTTCCCAAGGTTTCTTTCATTTTTTCCCTACAAGGGTTTTTTGGGAGATTTTTCTTGTCTTCTTAGAGAGTCAAGGTTGGGGAGCTGTCAAGAGGCAGGGCCTGTTAAAGTCCATTGCTGCACTTCTTGTGTGATTTTCGTCTATACAAAAATAAATTGTATTGTATTGTATGTATGTTCCGTGTCTACAGCGATCTATGTAAATGTAGGATGAGAGGAAATGTGAGGCAAGAAATGTTGAACACATACCTAGAAAAGAAACTCTTTTCATGTTATACTACTAATGACAACATTTTGACATGAAGTGTATAATGTGCGAAGACTGAAGTCCAAATATCAAATAAGCACTTTCACAAAAGGTACAAGTATAACAAAACAAGTACGCTTTTATTCAAGAATATAACCGAAGAAAAATAAATCAGACTAGGGTATGAAGCTGACACAACCGCTTGGGTGGTGCAATGGAAAGAACTGCTGGCTCAAAATCAAGAGGTTGCGGATTTGATTCCAGGACCTTCCTAGATTCACCATTTTGAGTAGTGAGTTGCTCTTATTGTTACTATTATAGAATAAAAACATACATTTGATTTGTGTCTGTAACAGCCAGTGTAAATTTATTGTACTTGTAAAGGTTAGCATTTTTTTTTTAATTCAGTTTTATTCTCTCAGTTATGTTCACGTTCCCCCAATCTGTCAATGCTGTTTTCAAATAAAGACGTGCTATAGCAGAGGTGAACTCAGATGAGGATGAGGGTTCTACAGCACAGAAAAAGTACAGAAGCTCTCCCCGCAAGAAACATCCACTCACATATAAGAACAACGCGGCTGCACCAGGCGTAAAGGTGAAAAATGGCACCTTTTGAGGCAGCAACAGGTTGGAGATCATCCTGACAGTGAATCTGACCCACATCTGTCCTTCAACGAAACAGCATGACTTACAGAGCTCGCCAAGGTATTGTGCAAAGTCCAGTTTGTGATTATGTTTTGTGATGGTCTTTATATTAAAAAAACAACACATTTAATGTTACTTATATAAAAGCCACCTTGAATGTTGTTTAGTTATATTTATTTACTTATCTTCCTACAGAGTAAAGTCACAAGTAGACTGCAGAGCTTCCTGTGTTTGATTGACATAGGCATGCTGACAGATCAGTTACGTAAAGTGCAACGGCAGCTTCCACCTGCAGTTATAAACACTTCAGTAAGTGAGCAATTGTACCAAAAATGAAGTCAGACTTCTTTTTTGGACACATACACTGTCAGCATGGCCCTTACCGATCTAAATACTAGCGTAGAGAGTTGCTTGTGTACTGAAGTGTTTATAGCTGCAGGTGGAACAAACTGTTGCACTTTAAAAAAAAAACTGATCTTTTCCTAAATAAGGAGTGGCATTGCACATGTACTTTGTCAGCATACCTAATACCATAACATGAAAAAAGTTTCTGTTTTAAGTATGTGTTCAACATTTCGTGCTATGCATTACCTGTCATCCTACATTTACCCAGATTTTTGCACACACAGAACACACATGAAATGCATGTGTTCCAAATAACAATATATTATTCACCCTATACAACTCCTGGCACCTCACACACAGATAAACAGACATGAGCTGGGAGAACTTTTTGTCTGACTTGAGCTGCAGTGATGGGGAGAAGGGATAGCAGGCTGCTTGTGCTGATTGACACATTTGCAAAACAAAAGATGCTATAGGAGAAGTGCAAAGGAATTTAAGGTGGCCCAGGATTACCACCTTTTTCGTAGTCTTCAGGGATTTTAGTGTTAAAACTAGTCAAGATGCCGCAAAACAATGGGCCAAAACCATTTAAGCAACCTTGCTCTGGTGGCCATTGAGAGGAAACTGATCAAGTCTCTGTAAAAGACTCCTAGTTGGTTTGACAGGGTCACAGACCATTTTCTACAAAAAAAGAAATGAGAGCAGAATGCACATATAAATAACATGATGCAGTAATTAATTTTATGATGTAGACCTAAAATGTGCCTCCCCTGTTAGAAAGACCGCCAACTGCCACTGTTTTGTCTCTGATCTATTATATATTTCTATAGACTCATATATTTCACCTGTGACAAGAACCCATTATATAAGTACCTGCATGACCAATCAATATATACTGATTCAATGCTACAGACAGTCCTCTGCTCTTATTACTTCACTGCCTACTTATTTACCAATTTTATATGGCATATATTTTAATTCTCTTCAGTGTTTATGGATATTTAGGGTTCTTTCTCAAGCTCACTGTAAATCATTTCAAGGCATAAATCTAATAGCACCTGGAGATAACCCCCAAAAATCAAATGCATTCCCATAATTCTCACTCTTTTCAATAAGTGAACTTCCAATACAAACAAAACAGCAGAGTTCTGACCTCATACTTACTATCACAAGCTAGAAAATCCACAAAGAGCGTCCTGAAGTGGTGTCTCAATGAAGGCCTTTGTCCAGAAACCCACAATTTTGTGCCTAAATTTCTGGAGCAGCACTGACGTTGTTGGCTTCAGGCCTGTCATAAAGAATGAAGTCAGACTTTGGTCTCCCAGGGAGCAAGCTCTCACTGGCACAGCACATGGCGCCTTTCTCCTGGACACCGAGTCCTTTTGGTCTGTTCTGCACTCCAACAACCTGTCGATCTCCAATGACGTCTAACCTCTGAAGGCTCAAAGCCAAGAAGGTTGACCAGAGCAACACAAAAACTGTGAAGCTTTAAGTGGCAAAACACAGTAATGGAAAAAAAAATCTAAAACTAAGGGCACTGTGTTCAAGTAATCCCAGCTTGCAGGCCATCCTGAACAGCAGTACAGAATATAGGAGACTCCTATATAGTACCTCTCAATGACTTGTATGCCTGCAAGCTTAGATAGAAGTGAAAAATGAACCTCAATCCACTTCCATGTACAAAAAAGCACCATGAGTACTACTATCTCCCATCACCTGGCTTTCTGTCACTCACAGAAACAACTCCACTGCACCAGAAAGGAGATGACAAAAATATTACCCTCACTCTGCAATATTCCTTCAGCCAGATTCGTATGCAGCCCGGGAGATGATGAGTGTTATTCAAAGTGTGAAGATGCAGAGAATGTAAAAAGCAGATACTATCACCAAAGCGCCTTTAGAGGACAGTTCTGGAACACATCTAAATATTTGCAGAAACTAGGAGTGTTTTTCTGAGACACATAAATAGTAAATAGTACGCATCTGCACCCTCCATATTTGATATAAAGATATCTTCTTTTCACTGTCACTGGCTGACATTTAAAGGGGTGTCCAAAATAGTACACCAGGCCAATTTCTTACCACTGCTTAAGATTGCCTTTAGATAATTTTATTAGCACAGCTGCTGGTCTAAAAAAAGTTAAAGTCAAGCATATTAATATTTTTCTATAAATTATAAATAACTGTGAATAATTTCTAATAAAAATGTTTCAAAATTCACTTGCCTATGCATATTAGATTATTTCAGTTAGTTTATTGAGAAGTTTTGTGCAACAGAACCAATGACCAAAAATCACCACTGGGGGTTGCCCTAATATTTGGGAAAAACAATAAATATAGTTTGGACTGAAGCAATTAAGAGACACCATCAGAGCTCCAATAAGGTAAGCAGCACCACTTCATGCCAAGAGTGGGTTCAGATGCCAACACCTTCTCCTGTTTCCTACTCAGAAGCCTACTGAGGTCACTTCACCTCCCTATACTTTATAAGGCAACCGACCACATGAAGAGGTTTTTCATTCTCGGACCAGAGAGGACACAAGATGAAGCTCATATTCTGTGCATTACATGAGGCAGATGTTGTAGCTGAGGCTACTCAATTCTTCTGAGTTTCACTCTCACAACTCATATTTTGCTTTTCCTTCAATTAAACAGTGTTTCACTGTGGAGATGCCCCATCTCTTCCTTTTTGTTTTGTCTCATAGTGTTACAATATATAATTTAAGGTAAAAGGTCTTATTTTCTTTGGTGTAAAACACAAGAACTCAATGTATGAAATGTACAGACATGAAGCCATACACTTGAAAAACTTCTGTCATATCACAAACCTTGTTAAGTTCCCAACATTGTTCATATGAATTAAATTTCAGACTTAAGATTGTATTACCTGGACTCCTTGAACTTGAACTGTTCTGTTTATTCTCTTTAATGACCAACTGTTTGATCCACAGGGTTGGAGCAGTGATTTCTGGAGAAGAAAAACAAAAACCCTCAAAGTAAGAATGGCTTTTAGAGCTCAGCCTTTTCCACTTGTAGCTAACTACAGTTTGAAAAACAGAATTTGATGTTCTAATTGTCCTTTAGTTTTTGATAATACAAATCCAACCTAGAGGATTTTTGCTGCATTTTGTACAAAATGGATTTTCACTACTAAAATCTACTAAGCTTTCATTATAGCTATGGAGGAAGATACTACACAAGTAAAACTGTGAACTATACACTCATTATGTTCTAATAACAATGAAAACTTTTGGAAAACTACACAAAATAACACAGAACTTTAAAATACCTAAAATTGGAAACCATCTTAAGGGTTTATCCTGTACCAGCTGTAGGTAATCCACCCACAGACTGCAGGCCTGTACACTACAGCCTGTACTGTGAAGTGCAAAAACGAGCCATCTGTCTGCTGGGCTGAATGGATATTCTGTTAATCTAGTAAGCTTTTCTCAATCTTAGGAATAAGGGCTGAAATATCATCACTTAACCATCTTACACGGATCTATTATATGTTATGCACACAACCAGCCAAATTTTCTGAATCCAAGGAATTACCAATCAATGTCAATATAAAGACATCCTGTTATCAAACTCCTGAAATTTCCTTTTTGAGAAGAAAAATAAAACTTGGATTGCACAGTGCTACTGAGAGTGCAAAAAATGCAAAGAATCTCTATCTACCATATATTACCTCCTTTTTCAAGAAGTCTTCACTTCACTCAAAGGAAACTGACAGCAGTACTTTTCCCTAGAAATGATGGCATAAACATGTTCTGTGTTTCAACAGTTTAAACTAATTCTGACTTGAGACCAGGCCCCTAATGACAACTTTAGAAGAAAATACTGTAGTTTCTCACAATTATTTGCAGGAAAGAATGGCAACACTCTTTTAGCATTATTTACACCTGACATGAATCTGACAACTGAACAGCTTTTAAGAAATGTAAAGTGAGTTACATGGCAAGGATGGACGCAATCCCTTAATCATTTCTTGGCAAATATAAAATTTGAGCTGCATGATGATGTAGTAGTTAGTGCTTCTGCCTAAAGGGTCCTGGTTTGCTTTATCTCTGACTTAGTATCACATTCCAAAGACATACACATTAAGTTAATAATGTATATCAAATTGGTTTTGTGATGGATTGAGGGTCCTGTTCTGCACCCACTGCTTCGGTTTGAGTGTTATGTCATTAGAGCCTAATGGCCACACAAACTCAGCAAAGTCAACAGTTTTAAACATAAAAAATAAAATCTGTTAATATCTGCTGCTTTAAAAATAAGCCCAGTGCTTACATTAATGCCAAACAAATGGTAATATATATGGATATACATGTTTGGAGTGACGTAAAAACCATAGTAATGTCCTAAAAATACACAGTGCTTACAGAGCAAGAATAATGTGAGCAGCCCATTACAAAAGCTAATGATGCTTTAAAAGGATCCATATCAAAATAAAAAACACAATTAAAAAAATACCTGAAGTGAGTGTTCATTTTCTGATAAAAAGTGTATCATTAGTATCACACAAAAACACTAATACCCAAAAGTGTTTGTTTAAATGTACATATCCTAAAACATCCAGTTTAAAATAAAACTGGCTGCGCTTGGGTTCTAATTTGGGATCCTCAGGTGGTTTGTCGTGTGGTGGGTGCAGCCACACCCTGTACAAGTGCATGTTCCCAACCATGCAGTATAAAATATATACGTACCTGCTGTGTTTTTAAATTAGGATCATAAAAAATATAATATTTATAAACATGATTGATCAGAGAGATAAAATGGGGTTTTGTATTTTAATATGTTCTTTTTATCACGGTGCCAGAGAGGGGCAGCATGGTGAACATTGGCTGAACATACAGTATAAGTAAGAATTTCACTATACTCTTTACATGTGACAGCAATGACCTTAAAAACAATTACTACTATTACTTTCAATGTACTTTGTCTTTCATAGCTGACTGTTCATCACTTGAATATACAATGTGCTTTAAACTGGAAAAGGGCTGTTTGAATGTACAGTGTAGAGAGAATGGGCAAAACCTAAAGATTTGAGAACTTGAGAGAAAACATTTTATAAGGTTACGGTTTTATAGAAATATTTTAATAAAAATAAACAAGCCTATTGCAGTCCTGTGGACAAAATCTAACTGCTACTGAAAAAAATGAATGGTATTAAGTACAACACTGGTGCTAAAGCAAGACAGTGCAGGTGCAGTAAGTGAATGGTCAATTCATTCCAATTCTTGTTGATTAATGCTGGAGGGAGAACCAAGATATGTTGAAAACTTAGAACTCATGGATCCATTCAGCCTTTTCTTAAATTACATACTCGGTGGTTGTCATTAGCTGAAGCGGGAATTCGTGTCATACATGCATTGGGTCACTTGACCAAACTTTCAATTGCTACAGGATACCTAGATGACAGCAAAGGATACAAGTGGAGTCTTTCTGTTAACAGAAGAGGGAAGGAAGACTGCAAACAGTAAAGGTATCTGTGTAATTTCTCAACTGTGACCAGAGAATTACAGTAATGAGGACAGAGTGGAAAGTAAAGAGGAGAAGTGACACATCTGTTATTTGAATTGCAAAGGTGGACACTTAGGTGTATAGTGGTTTTATTTATTTATTTATTATTTTATGATGTAGATCTTACTACAACCTTTTTAGTCTAACACTAGATCACTGTCCCCAACTCTCCTCTAACTGCCACTCCCCTGTGTGCCACAGTGCTCTGTGAGGTTTATTACACACACATCATTTTACAGCCGTACAAACTAGCTGGCAAGATGAAACTGTCAGGGAGATGAGATGAGCTCAGTGTTACACAATGCTGAAGTACAGATGTGTCCTATTTGGTAATGATTCAATATTCTGGCCAGGGTCATCAGGGTCGACAGCCATTTCATGTTTCCCAAGCAAGCAACCTTTGCAGTAACCATGTAATCATGCTTGTAAGCAAGCCAAATGTTCACATGTTTAGAGATTGCATGTTCAAAGAGAAGGTATAAAAATTGAACAACTTCATGGGATTCCAGAAGTTACCTACAGACAGACTGAAGACATGTCTGTGCCTAGGAAAATGCTTTCTCACAAAGACTGGTCAAGTGCCGACCGCAGGAAACCCTGACTGCATCATTCTTCGGTCAAGCATAGCTTTCCTTTTACTATATATATATATATAGTAAAAGGAAAGCTA